>OX424494.1:27060225-27395225 GCA_949152395.1 Agrochola litura | reverse complement strand
CAGATGGCAAAAACAAAAGAGAGAGAGAAAGTAAGCAGGTAGGAGAATCTGAAGACAGAAGTTCGAGAATACTTAATGAAATTTTAGAAGTTAAAGAAATCTTGAAGAAAAATGAAAAAGAAGAACTCCCTGCCAGAATAGAAAAATCAAAAGAGGAGCTATGCAATAAAATCGATGCGCAGATGGTCGAAATAACGGAACTAAAGGCGGTGTCGAAGATACTAGCTGAGAAAGTAGAAGCCCATATGGGAAGCCTTGGAACATACGCACAAGTCGTAGCGATGCCATCTCAGCCATTGGTTAGGAAAAATATGCACTCGATTATAGTGTCATCATCAAATGTGGGTGACACATCAGACACTGTAGTCGAAAAAATACGAGCGACAGTCGATGCAAAGAGCACAGGAATACGAATAGACCACTTGCGCAGAGCAAAGAATCAGTCGGTGGTCATAAGCTGCTCTGAAAAAGATGACATAGGAAAGTTATCGACAAAGCTCAAGAACTCCAGGGGGGATCTGAAAGTTGAGGAGGCCATCAATAAAAACCCGTTAGTGGTCGTCAGAGATGTAATGAGTTACGTTACTGACGACGACTTTTTGATGGCAATACGATCCCAGAATGAACACCTCCTGGAAGGAGCCGAAATCAGCGAGGGTGATATCCGGGTTATGTATAGGCGAAGGGCGAGGAATCCGCTGACGAGCCACGTGGTGCTGCGTGTGAAGCCAGTGATTTGGCAGCGACTGACATCGGCAGGCCGAATCCACGTGGACCTGCAGAGAGTGGTTGTAAGAGACCAGAGCCCGCTGATCCAATGCACAAAGTGCCTCGGATACGGACACAGTAGAAAATACTGCAAAGAACCAGCAGTCCTTTGCAGCCACTGTGGCGAACCGCACACTAGAACGGAGTGTCCAGGGTTCACCCTCAATGAAGAACCTAAGTGCAGAAACTGCAGTCAGACAAAAAAAGACGCAGCACATAATGCTTTTGATAGCGAGTGTCCCACACGGAAAAAGTGGGACGTACTAGCGAGATCGTCAATAGCGTATTGCTAAGGTGGTGGTGGGGACAGGAGCAAAAAAAGACAGTATAAAGTATCATGTCGTACAGGCAAACCTTCAAAAGAAAAAACTTGCAACTGATGAACTCATACTCGAAGCTGGGCGCAGGAAAATTAGGTATGCTCTCGTACAAGAACCCTATGTCGGGGCGAAAGGGGAAATGAAGACCTACCCCGGGACAAGAGTAATCCAAGGAATAAAAACGGGTGACAAAGTCATCAAAGCCGCGATAGTCATCTTCGATAGTGATATGGAAGTTATGGTATGCCCGACTCTGACGACCGAAAACATTGCAGTCGCGAGGTTAACGGTGGAGGACACCACCGCCGTGGTGGCGTCAGTCTACTTCGAGGATCATCTCGACATTGAACCATACCTTGACCAGTTGAGGGAAATAGTGAGAAAGACACAAGGGGCGAAATTACTGGTGGGAGGAGATGTGAACGCATGGAGTACATGGTGGGGAAGCGAGAGAGAGGACGAAAGGGGAAGACTTTTATCTGGAACCCTAGACGAACTCAACCTACATGTACTCAATTGCGGAAACATCCCAACATTCGATACCATTCGAGGGGGAAAGCGGTACAAGAGCACGGTAGACATCACGGCCTGTTCAGACGACATGTTTCGACACGTGGAAGAATGGAGAGTAGAAACAAAAATGACGAGCTCGGATCACAATGCGGTAGTACTTAGAATCACAACGAAAAAGGGAATTGGGAATAAAATTAAGTACAGTAATACTAGGGTATATAACACAAAAAAAGCAGATTGGGGACGTTTTCGGGAAGAACTGACAAAATCATTGCAGGAAAATAAAATTGATAAAACATACATAGATAATATTAATAATTTTGAAGGGTTAGAAAAATGTACAGAAGAATTAACAAAATTTATTACAGAAACGTGCGACAAGACAGTACCTAGAATAAAGAAATTTGATAAAACGTACTTACCGTGGTGGAATGAAGAACTCGATCATCTTAAAAATTCCATGTGCACGAAGAAGGGAAGAATCCGTTGTGCAGCTCCACGCCGTCGGGAATGGGTTGTGATGGAGTACCTAAGGGCAAAGGAAGAGTATGAAACTAAAGCAGGTAAGGCACAAACTGAAAGTTGGAAAAACTTTTGCGGGAGACAGGACAGGGAGAGCGTTTGGGACGGCATTTATAGGGTAATCCTAAACACCAAAAAGAGGCACGAAGATCTGCCAATAGTACTAAATGGTGAGGCATTAGACTCAGATGAATCCGCCAGGGTCCTGGCGGAAACGTTCTTCCCTGAAGATGAAGAAAAGGATGACAACTCTGAACACGCAGAGGTAAGAGAAGCGGCAGCACGTTCAGAGGAAGGCACACCAGAGGATAAAATGGACCCTCCCTTCACTCTGGCCGAACTTAGGTATGCATCAAGGAGTTTTAACCCAAAGAAGGCGCCAGGCCCTGACGGATTCACTGCTGACATCTGCGAGGCCGCCATTAGCAGCAATGAACAAGTGTTCTTGGCCGTAACTAACAAATGTCTCGCGCTGTCCTGCTTCCCGGAAAAGTGGAAAGAAGCCACGGTCGTCGTGATAAGGAAACCAGGGAAGGAAGATTATACCCATCCAAAATCTTACCGACCGATCGGACTCTTGCCAATGCTCGGAAAAATTTTAGAAAAGATGCTGGTGCGGAGAGTTAGATGGCATATGCTGCCCCAGATGAACCCACGGCAGTACGGGTTTGTGCCGCAGCGAAGCACAGAGGACGCTCTGTACGACATGATGCAATATATAGATTTAAGATTGAAGGAGAAGAACCTTGTGGTAGTTGTCTCGCTCGACATAGAGGGGGCGTTTGACAGTGCGTGGTGGCCAGCAATCAGAATTCGTCTGGTGGAGAAGCACTGTCCACTTAACCTCCGAAAACTGGTGGGAAACTACCTGGAAAATAGAAGGGTTGCGGTGAGATACGCTGGAGCCGAACATAAGAAGAAGACCTCAAAAGGATGCGTACAAGGATCGATCGCAGGGCCCACATTCTGGAATCTCCTCCTTAACCCGCTGCTGGATGAACTAGAGGAGGGAAACACATACTGCCAGGCATTTGCAGATGACGTAGTTCTTATATTCTCTGGAAAAACGGCTCTGAATCTGGAGGTTGAAGCCAATGCCTGCTTGGCACGTGTGCAGCGGTGGGGTGCTCGAAACAAATTAAAGTTTGCACCGCAAAAAACTCATGCTATGCTGCTAACTAAGAAGCTTAATTTCGACACACCACGGCTGCACATGGGCGGGGTTGATATTGCGCTTGTCGAGGAGATCAAGCTGCTAGGATTAATAATTGACCGGAAGATGACCTTCCGCAGCCACGTCACATACGTATGCAAAAAGCCATCAACATCTTTAGGCAGCTGTCCGGCGCAGCAAGGGTAACCTGGGGACTAAACCCGGAAGTAGTAAGGGTTATCTATACTGCGGTTGTGGAGCCGGTTATTCTATACGCAGCTAGCGTATGGGCCGGAGCGGCGGATAAGATCTACATACAAAATCAGCTCAATTCTGTTCTGAGGGGCTTTGCCCAGAAGATAAGCAAGTCATACAGGACAGTGTCACTAAATTCGGCTCTAATCTTGACAGGATTGCTACCGCTTGACCTGAGAGTCAAGGAGGCAGCATCCTTCTACGAGGCGAAGAGAGGAAAGCCTCAGGAAATTCTTAGAGGCCGATCTGTAGAGGAGAAAGCGAGCTTCTTGGTGAGGCCTCATCCAGCGGATGAAGAGGTCCTCGGCTTCCAATGCTTGGAGAGTGACGCGGAAGTACAGCAGCGCATGAGGGAGGGTGCAGTACAAATCTTTACAGACGGGAGCAAAATCGAGGGTAAAGTTGGGGCTGCCCTATCCTGGTGGAATGGGACAGTCGAAACTAAACACAAGAAATACAAGCTCGAGGAGTATTGTACCGTCTTTCAAGCGGAGCTGTATGCAGTACACAAGGCTATGGAGATGATAGCGCATAGTCTAGAAGAAGAGTTCAGCATATTCAGCGACTCCAGGTCGTCTCTTGAGCTACTGAGAAACGATGACACCTGTAACCCACTCGCTCTAGAGATAAAGAAAAACGTCAAACAATTAAAAAACTCGGGGAAAAACGTACAATTTTACTGGGTTAAAGCCCATGTGGGGATACAAGGTAATGAAAGAGCAGACGAACTGGCGAAAACAGCAGCACTAAAAATTAAAAAAAGACCTGATTTTGACAAATGCCCTCTCTCATTTGTCAAGCGAACCATTAGAAGCGGTTCGATTGACAAATGGGAAAATAGATATCAAAAAGAGACCAAAGCGAGTGTCACGAAAATATTTTTCCCCTTAGCCGCAGACGCCTACAGACTAAGCAGGAACATTCCCCTCACATACCTACACACGCAACTCTTCACAGGACACGGGGGTTTCTCCCAATACCTAAACCGATTTAAAAAAAAGGACTCACCTGCATGTATATGTGACCCAGTCGCGGAAGAATCAATCTTGCACTTGATAGTTGAGTGCCCAGTGTTTGGGCTTGCCAGATTCAACCTGGAAAATAAAATAGATTTAAAAATAAGTGAAAGAAATATATGTACAATAATGACTAACACAGACATTCGAAGTGAATTTTTGGATTTTTGTATAAGTATAATAAGAATTGTTATAGATAGAAATAAAACGTAGATTAAGAAATTAACACCGTAAATATAGTGAGCTATATTGTATTGCGTGTTAAAGTAAGAAATAAGAATGATAAGAAAAACCAGAAAAAAAAAAAAAAAAAAAAAAAATAAATAAATAAAAAAAAATACATAAATAAAAAAATATACCTTAATGAATAAGAAAAAAAAAAAAAAATGTAATATAGAATAAGAATAAAAGCCTGTAAAGCTCTGAAGTCTCGACCTGCAGTTATGATGGAACAAACTGTAATATACCACCCAACAACGATAGCAAACAATTATAATTATATAGCTTCAAATTAGAATAGTAGAAATATAAGCCTCCGACCGCAATATCGGAGAAAACCGTGTCTGTAAGGCAGGAGTGTGGTTTTAGCCGGTAAGAGTCCGGCACTGCCCAGACTGGCTCATCAGTGAGGCAGTCTGGGCGTCCATGAGGATTTCCCACTCCTGCCAAAAAAAAAAAAAAAAAAAAAAAAAAAAAAAAAAAAAAAAAAAAAAAACCTAACCTAACCTAACCTAACCTAACCTAACCTAACCTAACCTAACCTAACCTAACCTAACCTAACCTAACCTAACCTAACCTAACCTAACCTAACCTAACCTAACCTAACCTAACCTAACCTAACCTAACCTAACCTAACCTAACCTAACCTAACCTAACCTAACCTAACCAGTCTGGCTTCAACCGCCGCCCCGAACGCCACGTTTGAACCGCGCTCCGCACATTTAAATCGTGAAAAAAGTGAAAAGTGCTCCAATTCACTCGTTTTATACATCAAAATACGCGCAATCGCGAGACGATTGCGCCGGTGAAAAAAGTTTTGAAAAAAGTGAAAGTTTGTGCAAGTTATCACAAAAATAGTCATTTTTCGGGAACATTGTTGCAATAAACTTGAATAACTTTGAATCTAAAGCGTGAACGTTGTGATTTTATACCTCTATTAGGACCACCTCCTTGAGACCTGCGATCTGGAAAAAGTCCAGAATTTTTCAGCGCGGGCGCGCGGAAAAACAAGGGAAAACATCGATCTTTGGGACAAGGTCCCGTTTTTAGGGCATCAAATCATCCCTGACTATTTTCCAGCCATATTGACAACTCTTCAAGAAGGAGAACAAGGAGAGGAACCTGCAGGTATTTTAAAAACTTAAATTCGAGTGGGAAACACCATTTTATTAAGAGTACAAAGTCGACGTGCGGCCGTGAAAAAGCTGTAAAAATTTTCCGGCAACGGAAAATCAATTTCTTCAGTGACGACCTACCTTGAAAATTGTAGAGAAGACAGCCGGAACGTCCTTCAACACGTGTGCCAAAAACCAGAATTTTTTAATCTTAACTTTAGGACCTTTATGCATTATTACGAATATTGGAAAAATTTCCGGCTGCAAATAAATTGTTTCTTTTCGTTCGGTCGGAAAGGAAAATAAATTAAAATATTGTCATAGTTTGGTGTTTGCCAACTATTATTAAAACTGTTTGCCGTCAGCTATTTGCGCACTGGTTTGAATAACAATTTTAGTAATTGTTGATTTGAATTATTGACACAGCCGAGAATCGAACCCGGGACTTTAAAAAATTTAAAACGCCCGAAACTCTGGAACGGTGACAGATTATCCGTTTTTGACGCCAGACTGACAGTGACGATCCATAGGTCATCCTCTTTGTTACCCCCTTTTTTTATATAATTATTGTTTTGTTTTATAATTTCAGTGATAAATTGCCCCCGCCCCCCCCGTCCCTAACAATCGGCTCATAGTACTGGTCCTGGCCCTGTATCTTAGTAAATATTATAACTTCCCCGCCACCTCCGCCCCTCCCCCCTCCCCCCTCCACCCCGAACCATTCCCATTCCCCTCCCCTTAACCCTAACACCCCCCGCCACTAACAAAACTTACATTATTATAATATATAGTAGTATCCAGTATCCCGAATAATATCCCCTCCCCTTAAAATCTAATTATCTCAGAAACGGCTGGGAATATCAAAATTTTGAGTAAATTTCACCCCCCCCCTAATACCCCCCCTCCCAGCTAAAATCTATATTCGGATAAGTCCCTCAGACCCCCTTTTTGACCCCCTTTTTTCTGACTCCCCAGTATTTAGTAATACAATAATAATATATTTATTTACATGTACATAGCCCCTATACACATTCCCCCAGAGGTAGTTACCTCTGGCGACCCCCTGTGACCCAATTGACCCCCTAGGACCCCCTGGGACCCTCTCCCCTCTTCCCTTTCAGAGCTACCTCAGAAACTACCTCTGGTTACCCCTTGTGACCCAATTGACCCCCTGGGCTCCCCTCCCCTCTTCCCCGTCAGAGCTACCTCACCCCCCCGGGACGAAC
Organism: Agrochola litura; assembly: GCA_949152395.1. Classification (NCBI taxonomy): domain Eukaryota; kingdom Metazoa; phylum Arthropoda; class Insecta; order Lepidoptera; family Noctuidae; genus Agrochola; species Agrochola litura. Next base: position 27,388,118 of record OX424494.1, on the reverse strand, counting down.
TACGGAACCAGAGGTCATAGACCCACCAAGTTTGGGGTCTTTGAAATCAGGAAAAAAAGACCTGTCTTTTGGCTCTGACCAATTTACAAAAATTTTAGTTTAGACATTATGTCGCTCTGTTGTTTTTATTAGTTTTCAATTATACTATTGTAATTTGGTGTGACTTACTCCACAAAGAGTAAAAACTTGACTTATACTAAGACTTTTAACAAATTTAAGCTTCGAGTGACTTAATTGGTATTGACGCCATTTACACGTCTTACTAAAAAGAGACTATTCTATCTGTTGAAATCATGCTCGGAATGAGGACCCCGATCAAAAACATGACAGCAAACTCCCCAAAGCAAGCCGCGGAATCGACGGAGAAGGCAGGCCCCTCGTCGGAAACCCAGGACCGAACTTTTGTGGTCCAACCAAGCATTGGCGAGACAGAAGCCAGTACAAAGACCTTACCGAAAAGGGTGACTGCGCAGGTGGCGGGCCCCTCCAAGGCAAAATCACAAACACCACCGTTGGACGCCTCGGGTAGTCCACCCCCGAAACCGACCTATCCCACTAGACTTGCTGAGGGAAGGGCATGCCTAAATAAGGCAAAGCTCCACCTTGGCAACTCGAGAAACACGAAGACGGAAATCAAAGAAGGGGTCACTGCAGCCGTGGAACGACTATATCAGTTGCTGAAAGAGTCAGAGACGGTGAAGGGAAAAGAAACAGCTAAGAGCAAGGGGCGGGAGGGGAAGGAAGAGGAGGAACCTTTACACCCTCCACTCTCTTCCCATCCTACCGGATGCCGGGCGGAAAACGAACTGCTAAAGAAGATGGAGGAGCACTTCAAACTCATCACAGCTAACACTGAAAAGATGGAGGGTCTTAGAGACACTTTACAGTCCCATCAGAAAGTCTTGGAGGGGACCACCTATGCGAGCGTGGCGGCTGGTAGTGGTAGGGGAAGACTCCCGGAGCAAGCCACCCTACACTCGGTGGTGGTCACCTCCAAGGATGAAACAGAGACTGGAGATGAGGTGCTCCACAGGATCCGGACTGCGGTGAACGCTAAGGAAGGAGGAGTGACCATCGACAAAATTAGAAAGGCCAAAGACAGAAAGGTCATCGTGGGTTGCCGGAGCGAGGAAGAAAGACGGGTATTGAAGGACAGAATCCAGAAAGCGGGTAACCACCTTAACGTCGACGATATCAGGAACAAGGACCCACTCTTAATCCTTAAAGACGTCTTGACATACAACAGTGACGACGATATCCTTCTCGCTCTGAGAAATCAGAACGAGAGGATATTCAGAGATCTCGAAAAACAGGACAATAGAGTCGAGATCCGATACAAAAAGAGAACAAGGAACCCTCTTATGAATCATGTCGTCGTTAGGGTGTCCCCCAGAATATGGACCAGGATTATGGACGCGGAGACCGTGCAAATCGACCTGCAGCGCATCCGAATCGCGGACCAATCTCCCCTCGTCCAATGTTCCCTCTGTCTGGGGTACGGCCATGGCAGGCGTTTCTGTAAAGAAACAGTCGAGAAATGTAGCCATTGCACCGGGCCCCATAAAAAGTCGGACTGTCCTGACTGGCTCGCTGGTGCAGCGCCGACATGCTGCAATTGCACGCATGCCAAACTCGCAAATGCAGAGCACAATGCGTTCAGTCAGGATTGCCCGATAAGGAGGAAGTGGGACACCCTGGCGAGAGCCACAACGGCATATTGCTAAGGTGGTCACGGGCAGGGGAGCACTCGGGAGCGGTACTTCCACCAGCGAAGCCTCATACCTGATGGTACAGGCAAACCTGCAGAGGAAGCAGCTCGCCACCAATGAACTGATGATAGAAGCGGATCGCAGAAAAGCAGCCATAGCTCTGCTTCAGGAACCCTACGTAGGGGGCTCAAGTGGTATGAAGAACTACAGAGGGGTGAGGATCTTCCAGAACACTAGCCCAGGGGAAGGAAAGGTCAAAGCGGCCATTGCAGTGTTTAATCATGACTTTGACATCATACAGTACCCGATTCTCACCACAAATAACATCGTTGTGGTGAGAATTCGAACGCTGGCCTGGGAGATCATCGTGGTATCATACTACTTTGAGCCCGACCAACCCATAGAGCCGTACCTGGAACATATCAGGAAGATCCGAGAAAAGCTGGGACCGCAGAGGATAATCATTGGTGGTGATGCTAACGCCAAAAGTAGCTGGTGGGGGAGCGACAGAGTCGATCTGAGGGGCGAAGATTTTTCTGGTGCTCTAGAGGAGATGTCCTTGCAAGTGTTGAACGACGGAGACACACCGACCTTCGACACGGTCAGAGGAGAACGAAGACTGACCAGCCATGTCGACGTTACGGCCTGCTCAGAGGATATGCTCGACCTGGTGGACGACTGGAAAGTAGTCGAAGACCTAACATCCTCGGATCACAATGGCATGACATTTAAAATAAAATTACAAAAATCAAAAGGAATCAACATAAATAGGACAACTAGGATTTACAACACAAAAAGGGTTAACTGGGACCGGTTTCATGAGAAACTGGCCCAGCTAATGAAGGATAATAGCATAAATAAAATAGAAATAGACCAAACCCAAACACGTAAAGAATTAGACAAACTTACAGAAAAATATATACAACAGATTATTAGAACATGTAACGAGATGTTAAAGAAAAAGAAAACAAACGAAACACTTACCATGCCATGGTGGACCGAGGAGCTCGAGGAGATGAAAAGGAAAGTCGCCACTAGGAAGCGCAGGATCCGATGCGCAGCGCCAATCCGAAGGTCGAAGGTTGTCAGCGAGTACCTGCAACAAAAAGAGGTATATGAGCTAGCAGCGATAAGAGCACAGGTAGACAGCTGGAAGAGCTTTTGTGGTAAACAGGACAAGGAAAGCCTTTGGGAGAGCATATACCGCGTTATAAAAAGCACCACTAAACGCCATGAAGACATTCCTTTGGTGAAAGATGGCCACCAACTGGACCAGAAGGAGTCGGCCAGTACTTTGGCGGAGACCTTTTTCTCGGAGGACCTTGAATGTGATGACGACTCATACCACCGGCAGACCAGGGTCTCTGCAGCAAACGCAAATAACTGGATGCATGATGAGATACATGACCCAGCATTTACGGTCGAAGAACTCCGGGCCGCGACGGAAAGTTTTAATCCAAAAAAGGCTCCGGGAATGGATGGTCTTACCGCAGATATTTGCAGCCAGGTTGTTACCAAAAATTTGGAACTTAACCTGGCGCTCATGAACAAGTGCCAAGAACTTGGCCATTTCCCAACTCCCTGGAAAGAGGCGACGGTGGTGGCCTTGCGAAAGCCTGGCAAGGATGATTACACAAACCCGAAGTCCTACAGGCCTATTGGCCTGTTACCGGTCATGGGGAAGATTCTAGAGAAAATGATAGTCGGTAGACTAAAGTGGCATCTGCTCCCGAGATTGAGCCACCGACAATACGGCTTCATACCCCAGAGGAGCACTGAGGACTCCCTCTATGACATGACACAACATCTGTGCGGAAAACTCAATGATAAGAAACTTGTAACCGTAATATCACTGGACATAGAGGGAGCCTTCGATAGTGCCTGGTGGCCCGCAATCAAGATCAGACTTGCCGAAGAAGAGTGTCCGGTTAACATCCGGCGACTCATGGACAGCTACCTACAAGACCGTAAGGTCCGGGTGAGGTATGCCGGAGAAGAGTACATAAAAGACACTCAAAAGGGATGCGTGCAGGGATCGATTGGCGGGCCGATTCTCTGGAATCTCCTCCTTGATCCACTCCTTAAGGGACTCGAACGCCGAGGAGACTATTGCCAGGCTTTCGCAGATGACGTGGTGTTGGTGTTTGCCGCGGATACAGCGCTGGAGGTGGAGAGACAAGCCAATGCTGCACTCGCGTATGTTCGGGCGTGGGGTGTCAAAAACAAACTGAAATTCGCGCCACACAAGACTCACGCAATGGTGCTCACCAGAAAGTTGAAATTTGACACACCACGACTGAGCATGGGCGGGATCGACATCCGTTTGTCTAACGAGATAAAGATCCTGGGGCTCACCATTGACAATAAGCTGACGTTTAACAGCCACGTGGCCAATACATGCAAGAAGGCGTTAAACATATATAAACAGCTCTCACGAGCCGCCAGGATCAGTTGGGGTCTCCACCCCGAAATCATCAGGACTATCTATATGGCCACAGTGGAGCCCATCGTTACTTACGCAGCCGGCGCCTGGGCTAAAGCAACAAACAAGATCGGGGTAAAAAGACAGCTAAACGCGGTACAGAGGGGATTTGCGCAGAAGCTGTGCGGAGCGTATAGAACCGTTTCGCTGAACTCTGCGCTGATGCTGGCTGGGATACTGCCTCTCGACATCCGGATTCGGGAGGCGGCATCGTTGTATGAGGCTAAGAGGGGAGTACCCCAGCCAGAATTAGCAGATAGAGAGGTAGAGCGCAGACTGGCCTTTGCCGAAACTCAGCACCCGGCAAGGCATATGCGCCTCGACTTCGTTTGTCTGGTGGACCAGCAGGAGTTGAACTCTCACGTGCACCAAGCGGTCTCGATCTACACCGATGGCAGCAAAATAGAGGGTAAGGTCGGAGCAGCATTATCTCTTTGGAGCAATGCAGCCGAGACCAAAACACTCAAACTTAAGCTGTCATCGTACTGCACTGTCTACCAGGCCGAACTCCTGGCTATATGTCATGCCACAAAAATTATCCTGCGACGAGGCGAGCCCAGTTTCGCTATTCTTAGTGATTCGCGCTCTGCTTTGGAAACGGTCGCCAACCCATATTCCCTCCACCCCTTGGCTGTCGAAACTAGAAGCAACATCGAAGACAGCAGACTCCAGAACAAGGAAATTTCCTTGTTCTGGATTAAAGCACATGCAGGACTGGAGGGGAATGAGCGCGCGGACCAGTTGGCCAAAGACGCTGCACTGCATTCCAGGAGGAAACCTGACTATGATGGTTGCCCAGTTTCATTCGTCAGGAGACACATCCGTTTGCGGTCTCTTGACGAGTGGAATGTACGCTACCAAGCGGGACAAACAGCGGCTGTCACCAAGATGTTCTTCCCAGATGCAGTGGAGGGATATAAAACGGTGAGGAAAATTAGACCAGCAGGCTTGACGACTCAGGTGATGACGGGGCACGGTGGGTTCTCAGAATACTTGCACCGATTCAAGTGTAAGGAGGACCCATCGTGCATCTGTGAGCCGGGGGTGGCTGAGTCTGTCCCACACCTCCTGTTCAACTGTCCAGTATACGCGAAGCTTAGATTTGAAATTGAACAAATGCTTGACTGTCACATAAAGCCCGAAAATATACACACAATAATTGCAAGTAAACAATTTAGACAAAAATTTATAGAATACAGTGTGCAAATAGTAAAGATAGTAGTAAACAGAAATAGATAAATAAGTTATGTTTAATATATATTTGGTAAATTATATAACATAAACATATAAAATAAGTTAGTAGAAAATAAAATTAAGTTATGTTTGCAAAGTAGGTTAAAATTGTTAAATATGTGTGGTAAAAATAAATAGTTAAATAAGTTTTGTTGGCTATATATTGTTTAATATATACGAAAACATAAGATAATATAAGTAAGTAGAAAATAAGAAATTAGAAGAACAATTGAGTTTGAAACCAGTAAATGTAGAAATGTAGTACATGTAGTAAAACAATAAGGCAACCTGTCAGAAATATATATAAATAAATAAATATACTACCCTGAAAAAAAAGGTCTCTGATCACGTCAGAGGAAACATGCAACGCCCTGTGATGACGGGTGTTTTTTTAAAAAAAAAAAAAAAAAAAAAAAAAACCTAACCTAACCTAACCTAACCTAACCTAACCTAACCTAACCTAACCTAACCTAACCTAACCTAACCTAACCTAACCTAACCTAACCTAACCTAACCTAACCTAACCTAACCTAACCATAACTTTGCATCCAGGTGACGCAATTTGAAGCTGTTTTCAGCTGTTCTGATCTGAAATAGGTCCCGTTCTACTATCTGACCATTTAAAATTGACTTTTACGCGAAAAAATTTTTTTCGTTTTTGGACTTAGAAAAAATCTCAACATTTTCCTTCAGAAAACCAAAATTAATTTTTAATTCAAAATATTCTCAGCAAATTCATCTCAGATTTTAATTTCAATAAATACTTACCTGCCTTACCTGTATTCTGGTGCGCGTTCCGCGTGCTCGAGTCCCGTTCGGTAGTCGTAATTCCCGGTTTTCACGTAATTTTCAGTCGAAAATCACGTTTTTTGACTGAAACTCAAAATTTTTCTTCTGCAATAATTTCAAAAGCTGCATAGGTCGCTAGCCCGCGCGGAGACGCGTCTTTCGACACCTCGCACGTGCGCCTAGCGAATATAAAAAGGCTTCATCTTTTAAATCAAATAAATTCACCAACAGACGAAATCCACCTAAGGAACACAACAATTTCATAAAATCGTTATAACTTTGCATCCAGGTGACGCAATTTGAAGCTGTTTTCAGCTGTTCTGATCTGAAATAGGTCCCGTTCTACTATCTGACCATTTAAAATTGACTTTTACGCGAAAAAATTTTTTTCGTTTTTGGACTTAGAAAAAATCTCAACATTTTCCTTCAGAAAACCAAAATTAATTTTTAATTCAAAATATTCTCAGCAAATTCATCTCAGATTTTAATTTCAATAAATACTTACCTGCCTTACCTGTATTCTGGTGCGCGTTCCGCGTGCTCGAGTCCCGTTCGGTAGTCGTAATTCCCGGTTTTCACGTAATTTTCAGTCGAAAATCACGTTTTTTGACTGAAACTCAAAATTTTTCTTCTGCAATAATTTCAAAAGCTGCATAGGTCGCTAGCCCGCGCGGAGACGCGTCTTTCGACACCTCGCACGTGCGCCTAGCGAATATAAAAAGGCTTCATCTTTTAAATCAAATAAATTCACCAACAGACGAAATCCACCTAAGGAACACAACAATTTCATAAAATCGTTATAACTTTGCATCCAGGTGACGCAATTTGAAGCTGTTTTCAGCTGTTCTGATCTGAAATAGGTCCCGTTCTACTATCTGACCATTTAAAATTGACTTTTACGCGAAAAAATTTTTTTCGTTTTTGGACTTAGAAAAAATCTCAACATTTTCCTTCAGAAAACCAAAATTAATTTTTAATTCAAAATATTCTCAGCAAATTCATCTCAGATTTTAATTTCAATAAATACTTACCTGCCTTACCTGTATTCTGGTGCGCGTTCCGCGTGCTCGAGTCCCGTTCGGTAGTCGTAATTCCCGGTTTTCACGTAATTTTCAGTCGAAAATCACGTTTTTTGACTGAAACTCAAAATTTTTCTTCTGCAATAATTTCAAAAGCTGCATAGGTCGCTAGCCCGCGCGGAGACGCGTCTTTCGACTTCTCGCACGTGCGCCTAGCGAATATAAAAAGGCGAAAAATTGCCCTCCCACCCACCCTGTCCTTATTGGCCAGGTACACTTTTCAGGATTTGGCAAAAAACTACTTTCCATTTTTAGCTCTTAAAGATTGACTTGCACCTTTCGGCAATAGGAAAAAATTGAAATTGGCGGTTCAAGGGCCTATTATCGTCACATTGAACGCATTTAATTCACTGACTTATTTTAACCTGACCAAGTCCTAGCTTTAGGGCTTGTATTTACTTATTTTATTCACTTTTTATAAATTCTCCTACTTGGTATTTTCTGATCCCCCCTTTACAGGGATTCAGTAATTCTTTATAAGTGTCCTCTGGCACAAGCTCTCATCTAGGATGTTCGGAATAAGGACCCCCCTTAACAAGCCAAAGGCTGCGGAGGAGAGTTCGGGCGTTGAGGAGGCATGCACAGCACCGGCGGGTCCCTCAGTAAGGCGCAGTGTCGGGGAGTGGGAAGCGGAGAAACAGAAAGTGGGGCAACCCCAAAAAACTCAAACATCTCCTAAAAAGGCACCCGTTCCCACTCCTCCCAAGAAGACAGCCGAACCCACATCCCCCAAACCCAAACCCAAAGCATTAGTCGTCAAGCGGGTAAGGTCAGAAACATATGAGATGCCAGGAAAATCCTTGGAGAGCCCGCCTCGAGAAGTACCACCCGTACAGTACCTAAACAGAACTACGGAGGCAAAGGCGTGTCTAACCAAGGCCAAGATCCACTTGGAAAGCTCCAGAAATCTCAAAAAGGAGATAAAAGATGGGATCACCAAAGCTGTCGAGAGACTCTATCATCTGGTCAGGGAGGGGGAGAGTGATAGAGCTAAAACATCTGGAGAGGCAGCTGAGCCCGAAAAAGCTCGCGTGGACCCTATGACGACCTCAGGCGAACCGACAGCGCTCATGAGGCAGCTAATGGAGAACCTCCAGCAGCACAATAAGGCAATGGAGGAGTGCCAGCTGCATACACGGGCTCTGTCGGAGCACCTGCAACAGGTGCCTCGCTTTGTCGCAGGACAGGGACCCTCGTTCGCGGAGATGGCCGCCGTCCCGAAGCGGCACTTCCAGGAGCCTCTTCACTCGGTGGTTGTGTCATCGGTCGATGACAAAGACACCGGGGAAGAGGTTCTTGAAAAGCTGAGGAAGGTGGTGGATGCAAGGAATGAGGGGACCAGAGTGGAGAGAGTGCGAAAAGCGAGGGACCAAAAGGTGGTGGTCGGCTTTAAAACGAGGGAGGAGCTAACCAAGGTGACCGATAGAATTAAAAAGGCCGGAAATCTAACGGTGGAGGAAGTTAAAAACAAAGATCCTCTCATCATCGCCAAGGATGTCCTTTCGTGCCACTCAGACGAGGAGTTCATTGAGGCATTAAAACGCCAAAACAGTCACCTGATCGGGGACGTGCCTGCGGATGACCTGAGGATGGGGGTGAAGTACCGTCGAAGGACGAGGAACCCCCACATGTGCCACGTCATCCTGCAGGCGTCCCCCGCTGTGTGGCAGAGGCTGACGCACGCGGGTCGAGTGCACATCGACTTGCAGCGGGTGCGTGTGCTGGACCAGTCACCACTGATTCAGTGCACCCGCTGCTTGCGCTTCGGTCACAGCCGTAAGTTGTGCACGGAACCCGCCGATCTCTGCACACATTGTGGGGACCCCCACATGAGGGTGGACTGCCCCTCACGGCTGGCCGCGGAGCCACCAAAGTGCCGGAACTGCGTTTCCGCAAAGATAGGTAGGACCGAGCACAACGCCTTCGACAGCGAGTGCCCAACTCGTATCAAGTGGGACGGATTGGCGCGGCTGTCGGTGGCGTATTGCTAAGGTGGTCCCAGGCGGAAACGCAGTAAATAGTAAAGTCAGACCTCACCAGTATCGTGTCGTACAGGCAAACCTCCAAAAAAGTAAACTGGCCACAGCTGAGCTCATTATGGAAGCGGAAAAGCGAAAGTTGGCGTTTGCAATGGTCCAAGAACCATACATTGGCAGAGTTGGAGAAATGAAGAGCCATCCGGGTACACGAGTAGTACAGTGTGCCAGGAAGACCGAGAAAGTCAACAAAGCGGCCATTGTGCTGTTCGACGACACCATAAACCTCACACAATGCCCAACCCTAACTACCGAAAACTTTGCAGTTGCAATACTGAGGACCGGAGCCTGGGAAATAGGTGTGGTGTCGGTGTACCTGGATGGTGGACAGCCTATCGAGCCAGACTTGGGCCATCTTAGAAAGACTATGGAGGGTATCGGAGTTCGCGACGTGATACTGGGGGGGGACGTCAATGCTTGGAACACGTGGTGGGGAAGCCGAGAGGCAGATCATAGGGGTGAGGCCCTAGCAGGTGCTCTTGATGAACTAGGACTCCAGATCCTCAACATGGGAACGGTCCCTACCTTCGACGTCATCAGGGGTAACCAAAGGTACTGCAGCTGCGTGGACATAACGACCTGCACAGAAGACATGCTTCGAAGTGTGGCAAACTGGAGACTATCCGGGGACGTCACCACCTCGGACCACAAGGCAATCCTGTTTGAATTAAAACTAGAAAAATCAAAAGGTATGGACATTATAAGAACCACTAGAAAATATAACACTAGAAAGGCAAAATGGGGACAATTTTCTGAAAAACTTGGTGAAATTTGGGAACAACAAAACATAAACAAAACAGAAATAGACAAAATATTAACGACAGAAGATTTGGACAAGATAACAGAAAGATACACAGGATCAATTGAGCAGGCATGTGAGGGAACCATACCTACTGTGAGTAAAAGAAATCAGACAGGATTGCCTTGGTGGACCGAGGAGTTGACACGAATGAAAGAGGAAGTCAAAAGGCGTAAAAGGAGAATCTCCGGTGCCGCACCGAGACGCAGAGCATGGGTCCTAGCCTCGTACCTCGCAGCCAAAGAGGAGCTGAAACAAAAGATGGAGAGCACGCTGACATCCAGTTGGAAAGAGTTCTGTGGAAAACAGGAACGGGAGACTATGTGGGACAGCATATATAGGGTAATAAGTCGCACTGCCAGTAGGCAGGAAGACATACCGCTAGTACAAGGCAACCGCGTACTCAGCAGTGAGGAGTCAGCCCGGATGCTTGCGAAGACGTTTTATCCTGAGGATAAAACACAGGATGACAATGCGGACCACAGTAGGATACGTGAGCTGGCGAATAGAGTGAATGAAAATACGAATGGTGAGACATTTGATCCTCTATTCACAGTGGAGGAACTTAAGTGGTCCGTATCTAGTTTTAATCCTAAGAAAGCACCGGGTGTTGACGGCCTAACAGCGGATATATGCAGGGCGGCTATTACCCATAACCCGCAACTGTTCTTAGCAGTGCTAAACAGATGTCTCTCTCTGTTCCATTTTCCGACCATCTGGAAAGAGGCAGTAGTCGTGGTCCTTAAAAAGCCAGGCAAGGACGACTATGCGCACCCCAAATCATACAGGCCGATTGGGCTATTGCCTGTACTAGGGAAAATTTTAGAAAAAATGCTGATGCGTCGCATTAGATGGCATATATCGCCACAAGTTAGCAGGAGCCAGTACGGTTTCATGCCGCAGCGCAGCACCGAGGACTCCCTCTATGACCTGATAAAACATATAAGAGATCGACTGAAAGAGAAGAAGATCGTCGTCGTCATATCATTGGACATAGAGGGAGCCTTCGACAATGCCTGGTGGCCAGCCATGAAATGCCGACTGGCCGAGACACCGTGCCCGATCAATTTGAGACGTCTGGTAGATAGCTATCTACTGGACAGGAAGGTAAGGGTGCGGTATGCAGGAGCAGAGTTCGTACAAGGAACGTCAAAAGGTTGCGTACAAGGCTCTATAGGTGGGCCCACGTTCTGGAACCTGCTCCTGGATCCCCTGCTCAAAGAGCTAGAACAACGAGGCGACTATTGCCAGGCATTCGCGGATGATGTGGTTCTGATTTTTTCGGGTGAAACAGCGCTTGATGTCCAGGGACAGGCTAGTGCAAGTCTCGCTCATGTCCAGAGGTGGGGAATCGGAAACAAACTCAAATTTGCACCCCACAAAACAAAAGCTATGGTGGTCACAAATAGGTTGAAATACGATTCACCGCTTCTGCGCATGGGCGGTGAGGACATTGCCCTGTCTCGGGAAATCAAGATACTGGGGCTCACGGTTGATGACAAGCTGACGTTTAACGCCCACGCCTCGAACGTCACGAGGAAGGCGTTAAACCTATACAAACAGCTATCAAGAGCCGCCAAAATCAGCTGGGGCCTGAAGCCCGAAATAATCAGGACCATATACACCGCAGTGGTCGAGCCGGTGATAATGTATGCTGCCAGTGCTTGGGCACCGGCTACAAATAAAAAGGGGATGCGGAAGCAGCTGGACACCACTCAGCGGGGCTTTGTGCAGAAGATAGTGAAGGCGTACAGGACAACATCGCTGAACTCGGCCCTGTTACTCTCTGGGCTGCTTCCTTTGGACCTTAGGATCAGGGAAGCAGCCTCTTTTTATGAAGAGAAAAGAGGATACTCCTGGAGAGTGACAGGAGACCGAGACATCGAAACACCAGTTCCTTACACGGAATTACCACACCCAGCCAGCCAAGTTGGTATTCACTTCAAGTGCGTGGTGAACGATGCAGAAATGGCCCAGCAAGAACTCTCAACCCCAAAAATCTTCACCGACGGAAGCAAAATCCAGGGCAAAGTCGGTGCAGCGTTGAGCCTGTGGGAAAATGGGGTGGAAGCCAAAGCCCAAAAGTTTAAACTGGATAGTTTCTGCACCGTTTATCAAGCCGAACTACTGGCTCTGCATAAGGCCTCGGAGTTGGCTTTGAAACATCCCTCAGCCGTTGTCCAGATCTATTGCGACTCTAGATCAGCCCTAGAAACAGTAACCAGAGGCGTCTCTCTCCATCCCTTGGCATTTAAAACGCAAAAAAATATCCAGGCACTGAAACTGTGCGGAAAATCCCTTCAACTGTTCTGGATTAAGGCACATGCGGGAATGGAAGGGAATGAGAGGGCAGACGTGTTGGCAAAAGAGGCGGCACTAGGCAGTAAAACAAGGCCCCACTACGACTTATGTCCGGCTTCATTCATCAAGCGACAAATCCGAACGGAGTCGCTTGATGAATGGAGCGCGAGATACGGGTCGGGCGAAACGGCTGCAACGACAAAAATTTTTCTCCCTGACGCAATTGCAGCCTACCGTATAGTCCGAAAAATTGTGCTCAACCCAGTCATAGTACAAGTGCTTACAGGACATGGCGGGTTCTCCGAGTACTTGAATCGCTTCAAGTGCAAGGAGAGCCCGGCATGTCCCTGTGACCCATCCAAAAATGAGAGCATCCCACATTTACTGACGGAATGCCCTATATTCGCAAAAAATAAATATGACCTCGAGTGCGAAATAAATATAGAAATAAAATTAGAAAACATACCGCATATAATGGGAAATTCAAAATTGAGGAAAAAGTTTTTAAATTACTGTGAAGAAATTGCTGGTAAAGTCATTAAAAATAATAGAGATTAAGAAAATAGATATACTATTATGTATTATCAGAATACATAAAAAGTAATCGTTCTGAAATTAAAGAGTTTAAAATATTAGTTGTAAATCATAGAAATTTAGGTGTATAAATTTAGTCTTAAAAACATTAGTTGTCAAAGTTTAGCGTTAAAATACAAAAGTTGATTAAATTCGAAAAGTGTAATTAGATATTAAATGGCTGTAAAATCCGTAACAAATATGTTACTGCATGAGATGGAATAAATAAGATAGATTAAGAATCATTGTAAAAGATAAATAAAAACATGTGTCCAGGCGTAAAACTCAAAAAAAATAAAATAAAAAAGAGGAATGAAGTACCAAATTGTGACAAGTAGAAGGGCATCTTACCCTAACGACAGAAACTGAATGAATAAAAGAAAGAAAAAGACAAATCGATTAAAAAGATCTCTGATGACCAATGTCAGAGGGACACTTAGAAAGGCAGGAGTGGGTTTTAGCCGGTAAGAGTCCGGCACTGCCCAGACTGGCTCACCAGTGAGTCAGTCTGGGCGTCCATGAGGATTTCCCACTCCTGCCAAACCAAAAAAAAAAAAAAAAAAAAAAAAAAAAAAACCTAACCTAACCTAACCTAACCTAACCTAACCTAACCTAACCTAACCTAACCTAACCTAACCTAACCTAACCTAACCTAACCTAACCTAACCTAACCTAACCTAACCTAACCTAACCTAACCTAACCTAACATAACGCGTGGTGGCCAGCACTCAAGCGACAGATGGTAGTCAAGAACTGTCCCAAAAACATCTACACTCTCGTCACCTCATACCTGGAAGACCGGAACATCAGGGTCAACTACGCCAGAGCGACTAGTGAGAAAGGTACCACAAAGGGATGCGTCCAAGGCTCAATTGCCGGTCCGACGTTTTGGAACCTGATCCTAGATTCGCTCCTACATAAGATGGCTAGTAAGGGAGTATACTGTCAAGCCTTCGCAGATGACGTTGTCCTAGTTCTCTCGGATCTCACAGCCGGTCCCCTGCAGCAATCAGCCAACAACGCGCTAGACATAGTATCGGAATGGGGCGTCCAAAATAAGCTACGTTTCGCCGCGCACAAGACCTTTGCGATGGTGTTAACGAGGAAGCTTAAGTACGACGTTCCGGTACTCTACATGTCGGGCACGCGGCTGAACCTGGTCGAGGAGGTAAAGCTGCTAGGCCTCACAATAGACTCCAAACTCACCTTCAACGCGCACGTGTCGGCGATCTGTAAAAAGGCCGCAGACATCTACAAGCAGTTGGCATGCGCGGCAAAGGTGACTTGGGGTCTCAACACAGAGATAATTAGGACAATATATGTGTCGGTGATAGAGCCCATCGTGATGTATGCAGCGAGTGCGTGGGCCCCCGCAGCTGAGAAACTGATGACAAGGAATCAGTTTGACTCACTGCAGAGAGGCTTCGCGCAGAAGATCTGCAAAGCATACCGCACGGTATCTCTGACATCGGCACTTATTCTGTCAGGTCAACTCCCACTAGATCTCCGGGTAATCGAGGCAGCAACCCTGTTTAAGATCAGAAAGGGTCACTCCCAAGAGTTCATACCACCGGGCCGCGAGCTGGAGTGCAACGTGCCCCACTCCCAATATCCCCACCCATCGCTACTCACGATAACAGAGTACGCACGCCTAGAGGACTTGACTCCCGAAACCCTGGAAACCCATCAAGTAATCGGTCCCCAAATATACACCGACGGCAGCAAGATAGAGGGGAAAGTTGGCGCTGCCCTAACTTGGTGGGAAAACGGGAAGGAGTCATCGTTCAGCACCTTTGGCCTTGAACCCCACAACTCAGTCTTCCAATCGGAAATGTACGCTCTCTTCAGAGCTGTCAGGATGGCAAGAGAATCCAGGGCGGCCTCCGTAAGCATCTTAAGTGACTCAAGATCGTCGCTTGACCTGCTGCGGAGACCATCTGTCACTCACCACCTGGCACTTAAAATCAAGACAAGCGTCCGCGAGACCAGAGAAGAGGGTAGAGAAGTGAGGTTCTTTTGGCTCAAGGCCCATGTGGGAACTGCAGGGAATGAGAGAGCGGACGAGCTGGCCAAGGAGGCAGCCCTTAATAACGCGACAGCCGACTACAACAAGGTCCCCGTATCGTTCGTGAGGAGGAAGATACGGGAAGAGACTATAAAGAAGTGGCAAGCGCGATACGAATCCTCGAGTACAGGAGCGGTCACAAAAGTGTTCTTTCCAGACGTCCTAGCGGCAAAAAGAACACTTACAGACGCAGTTCTCACACCGGTCCACGTACAAGTCCTAACAGGACACGGAGGATTCTCAGCGTATCTCCACCGCTTCCATCTCAAAGATAGTCCCTCGTGCGTCTGTGACCCAGGTTGCGAAGAGACAGTCTGGCACCTGCTCTTCGAATGCCCACGATTCAGTCACGACAGAATAGAGCTGGAAGTAAAGATCGGAACCCAGCTAAGCCAGTCCATACTCCACACCATCATGGGGAGACCGGCTTCCAGAAAACTATTCTTGGCATTCGCGAGCAAAGTCTCCATAGTCGCAGCAGCGGCCAACAAAACGGACGCACCCTTGCGTAGTCGGAATCGACCACCATCTACGACCACAACAACAACCACAGCAAACTCCACAACAACAACAACAACAATCACTCAAACCACACATACTCGTACAAACATAACTCAACAACCAGCACTCGTGGCAGCACCAGCAGCAGCGATAGCACAAGCCAGCCTACAACCAGCACTCAACTCCATGTCCATCTCGGAGCTCCTGGCATGCGGGGGAGACGGAGCCCCTGGCGTCAGACTGCGAGGCGTCGCCCTCTTCATGAACAGAGAAGGAGAGAGGCTAGGCATAAGCTTCTGCGTGGGCTCGAGCCGAGCTGGAGCCCGTATACATATCTCACCAGGCCTTGCCGCCCTGATCAACGGAAGCACCACCAAAACGAGCATGAAAGGCAGTAAGTACGCCGCACTGCCGCATGTGGAAGTAGCTACTCACCGATGCCGTCTGGTGCGAGTCAAAGGAAAGACTATCGCACTATTCGAGTGGAGAGAGGAGACTCCATTTGCCCAAGCAAGCTCACTGCTTCAAAAGATCAGGGAGGTAGGAGAGTACATGGCAGTCACAGCCCGTACCATCAGCATCGACGCAATGATGATCGAGGGGGAAAGAGGAGACGTCGCAGATCGCTTCGGCTGTCTAAAAGCTTCAGAACACCACGAGGTAGTAGTGTATGAGGACAGAGGGGAAACTCTGAGTTTCCTCAAAGCTCCCAGACACCCAACAGCCGACGCGACGAGCTCCACGTCAGGCTCGATCACTCAAAGCGGATCAGAGAGGGCCCAGCAAAAGGCAGCCGCCGAAAAAGCTGCAAAGGAGCAGAGCAAAACCGCTAGCCTGGAGGACCAGGCCCGGTCGAGGAGTCGCCTGAAAGCCTTTGGCACTTTCCTCAACGCACTGCTCCCAAGCACCAGCTACGCATCACCAACAGCAATGGAGAGGTTCTTTAAAAGAAAGGCGAAAGAACCAACATCACAGAAGCCTACGCCTACAAGAGCCGACAAGGGGCAAGTCAGCCCGCCGACCCTCGCAGTTAATTCAGGCACCACGGACCACGTAAAGAGCGCGTTCCTCGAGTACATAGCAATCGTGAGAGCGACCAGAGAGGTCAATCTTATGACATGCAGGAAGATCCTGCAGACCTTCCAGAGAAACACAGAAGGACTGCTAAGGGTACTACTCGAGGAAGCAGAGGCGGCAGTGTACAACAACGTCACATCTCAAGTCATCAAAGGGGAAATGACGGGGTCGTACATGGCAGCCTACAGTGCGCAGAGTGGTTTTGTGACCCTGGACGAGGAGGAAACGGAGCGCTCAGGCAAACTGAAGTTTAAAACACCAAACGACGACCCGATAGTGGTTACCGCCAAATGTACCAAGATCATGCTGGACGATAAGATCCTCGAAATGGCACAGTCCATTTTGGGGACTTCAGACACCCTAGCATCACAGGTAAATTGGGTGGTACCCAGTATCAGGTGGGTCAACGGAGTCCCGGGTTGCGGCAAGACAACCTGGGTGGTGAAGCACTTCGATGGGGAGAAGGACGTCGTAGCCACCACGACGACCGAAGCTGCCAAAGATCTCAGGGAAAAGCTTGCGCACCGCTTAGGAGACCAAGTAAAGACAAAGGTGCGCACTATGGCCTCAATTTTAGCAAATGGATTCAAGAAACAAGAGAAATGCTACCGCCTCACGGTAGACGAAGCTCTAATGAACCATTTTGGGGCCATAGTTATGGCAGTAAAGTTATCGGGTGCAAGCGAGGTGGTCCTCATCGGAGACGTAAACCAGCTTCCATTTTTGGACCGAGAGAACCTATTCGAGTTAAGGTATACCCGTCCAAACCTGGTGGCTGGAATCACCCAAGAGTTGCTTTGCACACATCGCAATCCGATGGATGTGGCCTTTGCACTGAGCGAGATATACTCCGGTATATACTCCTCCAAGTCATCACTGTCGCGGGTCCACTCCTTGAGAGTGGAAGGTTACACAGGAGCGCAAATACCGAGCACCGCTCAAAACACCCTGTTCCTGGTTCACACGCAAGAGGAGAAAGCTACTCTCTTGAGCCAGGGGTACGGGTCCGGTGAAGGGTCGCGCGTGTTAACAATCCACGAGGCTCAGGGGTTGACCTACGACAGCGTAATCATCGTCAACACGAAGTCCAGGAGGCTCCAGGTCCACGAAAGCATCTCCCACGCGGTGGTAGCGGTGTCGAGACATACTGTCAGTTGCGTCTACTACTCCGACGACGCCGACGACGCCACAGGCCGCTTTGCGAAGAGGGCGATGGATGCGCCTACCAAAACGGTCATCGACTACAACCTTAAGATGGCCATGAAACATCGAGACGCAGCAGTCGTGGAAGCCCTGCTCGGGCTAGCGAAATCCCTGGTCGTGACATCCCGCCTCAAATAAGACTCCACAAACCAGACCACATCCATACTTCCAACACTCCAATACTAACCAATCCCAACCCTCCACGTACCGCCAAAACAGAATCATGTAAAATTTCATGGCAGAGCGAGTCTGTCATGCTTACGTAAATGTCCCGCCGATGGTGGCGTTGCACGTCTGGTCGATCGGTTCCCTAAGAAATGGTTGAACTGAACGGCGCAGATGTGTACGTCATATCCGTGAACGGAAGCTGTCGCCTGGGGCTGGTCGGCTCGCACTGCCATGAAGTTTCAATCAATCCATGTAGTAAAACTTTGTTTGTATAAAAATAAATGTGTAACAATAGAATAAGTAATGCATGTGATAGTAATAAAAAAAAAAAAAAAAAAAACAAATAACAAACAAAAAAAAAAAAAAAATTTATATATGTATATGAATAAATATGTTGATGGACTCACGTAGATTTTAAGATTAGTATTTAAGCTAATATGTGTCCAATGTAGGAGCACAATAACTGAATAAGTGAAAAAAAAAAAAAATACTGTAAGCAAAAGAAATGTACATAAACAAAGGCACGGACCTCCAAGTCTGTGGACAAATTGTGAGGCAGGAGTGTGGTTTTAGCCGGTAGGAGTCCGGCACTGCCCAGACTGGCTCATCTGTGAGGCAGTCTGGGCGTCCATGAGGATTTCCCACTCCTGCCGAAAAAAAAAAAAAAAAAAAAAAAAAAAAAAAAAACCTAACCTAACCTAACCTAACCTAACCTAACCTAACCTAACCTAACCTAACCTAACCTAACCTAACCTAACCTAACCTAACCTAACCTTTTTTTTTTTTTTTTTTTTTTTTTTTTTTTGTCGCTGAGAAATGCATTACGCATCCCCGCTCGTGGGGGACGAGTCGGGGTATGTGGGACTCCTGTCGGTAATGACAGTATACCCACTAAAACTCAGCGGTGTTCCCACATCGCCGTGATGGGAGGGCCATGGGAAACCGGCTCAGCCTTTACTTCCACAACCCTCCCGGCGCATGCCCGCCTAGCTGGCGGGCCCCGCATGCCCCCCAGGCTGGGGGGCTACGGGAATGGCCGGGAACACCTGGCCATTCCCGTCCGACACTGGTGGATGCCTGTGCAATACAGGCAAGGGTGCCCCCGCACCCGTTGCCTGCTGGCCTCCACCTGGGAGGAGTCGGAGATGACTGTCAAACTGACGTCTTCTTCGACCCCTCCTCCGCCTTCGGAGCGGCAACCTAACCTAACCTAACCTAACCTAACCTAACCTAACCTAACCTAACCTAACCTAACCTAACCTAACCTAACCAGCCATTATATACGGTCTTAGATGCTAAATAGATACGTAAATAATCACACGAAGTGCGGCGACTACTCCGGGAAATCTCCACTTCCTAAAAAAGGACTGATGTGAACTAAAATAAAACAGAACGACTGAAATCATAACATGTAAAACAAGGTCTCTGATCATGTCAGAGGGACATTGAGCAAAGGCAGGAGTGGGTTTTAGCCGGTAAGAGTCCGGCACTGCCCAGACTGGCTCACCAGTGAGGCAGTCTGGGCGTCCATGAGGATTTCCCACTCCTGCTAAAACAAAAAAAAAAAAAAAAAAAAAAAAAACCTAACCTAACCTAACCTAACCTAACCTAACCTAACCTAACCACGGGCGACAGGGCAAATACTTCAACCAGAGGATATGCGGTGGCCCAAGCCAACCTACAAAGGAAGGAATTGGCAACCACCGAACTCTTTTTGGAGGCCAATAAGCGAGCAATAGCATGGGCATTGATTCAGGAACCGTATGTGGGAGGGGCTAGGAGTATGAAGAGCTACCGCGGCGTTAGAATCTACCAGTGCGAGGTCGAAGGAAGTGGGAGGGTAAAGGCGGCAATAGCCGTCTTTAATGATGACTTGGATATCATTCCCTACCCGAAACTCACCACTAACAACATCGTCGTGGTGGGGATCCGGACCAAAGCTTGGGAAATCGCGGTAGTCTCCTATTACTTTGAGCCAGACCAACCCATAGGGCCTTACTTGAATCATCTGACCAAAATAAAGCTGGAGCTGGGCACCGGAAGGCTTCTTATAGGAGGAGATGCAAATGCAAAGAGTAACTGGTGGGGAAGCACTGTAGAAGATCTCAGGGGAGAAGAGATGACCGGGACCCTGGAAGAGTTGGAGCTGCAGGTACTGAACACTGGAGATACGCCGACTTTTTACACAGTTAGAGGTGGCGTAGTATACAAGAGCCACGTGGACGTCACAGCATGCTCGATCGATCTATTTGATCTGGTAGATGACTGGCGGGTCGACACAGGGGTAACGAGCTCGGACCACAACACCATTATATTTGATTTAAAAGTAAAAAGGGAAAAAGGGATAAGCATAACTAGGACAACAAGGAAGTACAACACTAAAAAAGCAAATTGGGAATCTTTTAAAATTAAATTGGGGGAATACAGAATTGAAAATAATATAAGCTTAGACAGTATAAATCAGATAGTTAATAAATGTGAACTTGAAGAATTAGTAATAAGGTACAAAAATGTAATTGAGAAAGCATGTGACGAAGTTATCCCTAAAATCAATACCAAAGTTAAAATTACCATTCCGTGGTGGTCCAAAGTGCTCGCTGTGAAGAAAAAGGAAGTCGTTACAAAGAAGAACCGCATCCGTAACGCCGCACCGGTCCGTAGAGCAATGGTTGTCGACGAGTACCTGAAAGCCAAAGAAGAGTATGAGTGCCAAGCTAAGAAAGCGCTAGTAGCCAGCTGGAAGGAGTTTTGCGAAAAACAGGACGGGGAGGGTTTATGGGAGGGTATATATAGAGTCATCAGAGGCACCACCAGGAGACAAGAAGATCTGATCCTGATGAGCAATGGTACATTTTTGAACCCGAAGGAATCGGCAGCCTTGCTCGCCGACATTTTTTACCCAAAGGATACAGCGGAACAAGACAACGCAGACCACAGGCTCACCAGGGAGGCAGCCACACGGGTAAATGAATGGCAGCATGATGAATACCATGACCCACCATTTACACCGCTGGAGCTAAAGACAGCCGTGAGACACTTCAATCCGAAGAAAGCCCCCGGAGTGGATGGATTTACATCGGACATCTGTGGTCGAGCGATCTGCCAGGACCCGGACGCTTTCCTTGCTTTATACAATAAATGCCTAGAACTGGCGCACTTCCCGGACATCTGGAAAGAGGCAACGGTGGTGGTCCTCAGAAAACCCGGCAAGGAGAATTACACGAACCCTAAGTCCTATAGACCGATAGGTCTCCTACCAGTCTTGGGGAAAGTCCTGGAGAGGATGGTGGTGGCGAGGGTCAAGTGGCAGCTTGTGCCGCGGTTTAGTACTCGACAGTTTGGCTTTATGCCACAGAAGAGCACCGAGGACGCCCTCTATACGCTGATAAAGCATCTGCAGGACAAGTTGAGGCTGAAGAAGCTAATTGTCCTGGTTTCGCTGGATATAGAGGGCGCCTTCGATAGCGCCTGGTGGCCAGCAATCAAAGTCAGGCTGGCTGAGGAAAAGTGCCCGGTGAACACTAGGAGGCTACTTGACAGTTACCTCGACGGCAGAAAAGTAAGGGTAAGGTATGCTGGGGAGGAATGTACGAGAGAGACCAACAAGGGCTGCGTCCAGGGGTCAATTGGTGGTCCCATTCTGTGGAACCTTTTACTGGACCCGCTACTGCACGACTTAGAAAAAAAGGGGTACTTTGTTCAGGCTTTTGCAGACGATATAGTTTTGGCCGTGGACGGTGACACGGCGGCTGAAGTCTCCAGAACTGCTAATGCAGCCCTCGCCCATGTTCAGAGCTGGGGCGTCAGAAATAAGCTTAAGTTTGCACCGCACAAAACCTGTGCGATGTTAATAACTAACAAGCTTAAATACGACACTCCAATTCTGAGCATGGCCGGGGTCGGCATTGGTATGGTCAGGAGCATGAAGTTGCTAGGGCTGACTATAGACGAAAAACTGACGTTCAACGAACACACCAAGAACGTCTGTAAGAAGGTGGCGGAAATTTATAAAAGACTGGCACGTGCGGCAAAAGTCAGCTGGGGTCTCAATAGGGAGGTTATAGAAATTATTTACACTGCCACGATTGAACCGATAGTCACGTACGCGGCTGGAGCCTGGGCTCCCGCTACGAAAAAGCTGGGTATACGGAGGAAGCTGGGCTCTCTCCAACGAGGATTCGCCCAGAAGATTTGTAAGTCTTACCGTACAGTCTCACTAAACTCGGCACTGGTGCTGGCTGGGATACTACCTCTAGACCTTCGCATACAAGAGGCAGCCGCCCTGTATGAGGCAAGGAGAGGGTCATCCGAGTTTGTACCGGGAGATAGGGAGATCGAGAGTGTGGTGAGATTTGCAGAAACATCTCACCCGGCCAAACAAATGGCTTTCGAGTTTATGAGCCTGGCAGACCAACAGCTTGTAGACAGCCATAACGTGCAGGCAGTGCGTATATTCACCGACGGCAGTAAGATTGAGGGGAAGGTTGGAGCCGCATTATCCTTGTGGGATAATGAAGGTGAAGTCCAGAACCTCAAGCTCAGCCTTGCTGCGTACTGCACTGTCTACCAGGCAGAACTTCTGGCCATTTGTAAGGCAACGGACGTGATTCTGAAGCGCAAAGAGACGAGCTATGGCTTGTACAGCGACTCAATGTCAGCATTGCAGGCGCTTGCAAGCCATTGCTCTGTGCACCCTCTGGCGGTCTGCGCACGAGCCAATTTGGCTGAGGCATTGAACCAGAACAAAGCTGTGTCTCTCTTCTGGGTCAAGGCCCATGCGGGCTTGCCAGGGAATGAGCGTGCGGATGAGCTGGCAAAGGAGGCAGCGTTGTCGTCACGGAAGAAACCAGACTATGACCGGTGTCCTGTATCATACATCAAGCGCCAAATACGTTTGAGTTCGCTTGATGTGTGGAATGCGAGATACGTGTCAGGAGAAACGGCCTCCGTGACGAAAATATTCCTTCCGGATGCCGTGGCTGCCTATCGTATAATAAAAAAGTTGAGGCCAATAGGCGTGCTCACGCAAGTCTTGACAGGGCACGGTGGGTTCTCGGAATATCTAAACCGCTTCAAGTGCAAAGAGAGCCCATCGTGCACCTGTGACCCCATTGTGGCGGAATCAGTTCCACACTTAATATTAGACTGCCCAATTTACGCAAGGGAACGCTACAATTTGGAACAAGAAATAGGCAAAAGACTGCAGAGAGATAGCGTAAGGGAAATAATGATAGGGAAAAAGAGAAATAAACTTATAGCCTACTGTGAGAATATAGCACTAAAAGTAATCGAGAAAAATAAAACAAGATAAAACAACTATGTTTCATATTATATTGTACATATATTTACTGTAAACATAGGACATTAGCGCAATAAATTGTAAAATAGGATAAGCAGTAGGTTAAGTGCGATGGCATCTTGCTATAAATATATTGATAGATTTTTAAAAGATAAGTGTTATAAATAAGTAATATTATAATTTGGTTATTTTTAAATTAGTTAAGTTATAAATAAGTTATGTTAAAAGTATGTTTAATAAAATCAAACCTGCTCAAATTATTTTCCCTAAAGACAAATAGAAATATGAGTGAATAAATAAAACAAAAGATTAAGAATGTAGCTCATAAGTGGGAATCCCACCCACGGAATAAATGGTGACGGATAATAGAAAGACAAAGTATGAAGCATGGAAGTACGAGAGGCATGTACGCGAGAACTGGTATGGAAAAGGATTGGATATAGAATAGGCGCCAATCATGTTGGCGGAACTAGACCGGAAAAAAAAAAAAAAAAAAAAAAAAAAAAAAAAAAAAAAAAAAAAAAAAAAAAAAACCTAACCTAACCTAACCTAACCCAAAAATCCAGCTTCTGAGTTCCCGAAACCTAAAAAAGGAGATAAAAGACGAAATCACAAAAGCGGTTGAAAGACTTTACCAGCTGGTAAAGGAGGCCGAAACCGAAAAAGCAAGGGGAACCGAAGACAGTGGCAAGTCGGAAACCCAAAAGGAGCCCACACCGACAGCGGGTGAATCGACAGAGCTGATGCAGAGCCTTATGGAAGGCCTCAAGGAGCACAAACATGCACTGCAAGAGTGCCAACAGCATACCCAGGCTCTGTCGGAGCATCTCCAGCAGGCCCCTCGCTACGTTGCAGGTCAGAGTCCGACTTTCGCGGAAATGGCCGCCAGTCCGAAGCAGCACATCCAAGAGCCTCTTCACTCGGTAGTTGTATCATCTGTGAATGATCAAGACACCGGTGAAGAGGTTATTGAGAAGCTCAGAACGGCGGTCGATGCCAGAAACGAGGGCACTCGTGTGGAACGGCTGCGCAAAGCGAGGGACCAAAAGGTGGTCCTTGGGTTCAAGACCAGAGAGGAGATGACCAAAGTGACCGAAAGGATTAGGAAAGCGGGTAACCTGGTGGTTGCAGAGGTGATGAATAAAGACCCGCTTATAATCATCAAGGATGTCCTCTCCTGCCACTCGGATGCGGAGTTTACCGAAGCTCTGAAAATCCAAAACACCCACCTAATCGGAGACATACCTGTGGAGGATTTGAGGTTGGGGGTGAAGTACCGTCGTAGGACGAGGAACCCCCACATGTGCCATGTCATCCTGCAGGTGTCTCCGATGGTGTGGCAGAGGCTGACGATGGCGGGTCGCGTGCACATTGACTTGCAGCGAGTGCGAGTGCAGGACCAGTCGCCTCTGGTGCAGTGCACTCGCTGTCTGCGCTACGGCCACAGCCGTAAACTGTGCACGCAGCCCGCCGACCTCTGCACTCATTGTGGCGACCCTCACTTGCGGGCGGACTGTCCGTCACGGCAGGCAGCAGAAGCACCAAAATGTCACAACTGCGTATTGGCCAAAGGGGATAGGAGTGACCATAACGCCTTTCACAGCGAGTGCCCAATACGCCTTAAATGGGACGCGTTGGCGCGCCTGTCGGTGGCGTATTGCTGAGGTCCATCCAGCGTTCCCCGGAAGTGAGAACCACAACGGTACTGTGTTCAAAATTAGTATTCAAAAATTCAAAAGCAAAAACAGTTTTAGAAACAATAATAAACAAACAAATTGGAGTCAACTTCGTGAGAAATTGAACCAATTAAAACCAGAAACCAAATTAAACTCATGCAAAATTCAAAATAAACTTACCTTACCGTTGTGGTTAAACGTGCTCATTGTTATGAGGAAGCAGGACATCTTGGGAAGCCGCATCCGAAGCGCAGCACCAGTCCGGAGTGCGCAGATTATCGAGCAGTACATAAAACAAAGAGGAGCACAGAACGAATTAGAGCTAAAAACTGTACCAAGAATAACAACTCTGAGTCTGCCAGGAATAAACAAATGTAAACAAATAAAACTAGTTATTAAATTAGTAGTAAAAATCGATAGCATAGGAAATAAACGTATAGAGAATAAGAAAACATGTCTATATGATATATTGTATATATATTAGCATAGCCATTATTATGAATATAGTAAAGTTAAATATATAAGTAGATAAAAATAACATAGGTTTCAATATACATTAGCATAGGTAGACTTAAAAACAAAACAAACAAAAACATAAA
This sequence comes from Agrochola litura, assembly GCA_949152395.1. Taxonomy (NCBI): domain Eukaryota; kingdom Metazoa; phylum Arthropoda; class Insecta; order Lepidoptera; family Noctuidae; genus Agrochola; species Agrochola litura. The sequence continues at coordinate 27,362,529 of OX424494.1, read as the reverse complement.
AATACAAAAATAATAAAGATAAATTAGAGCGTAAGCGTAATATAATATGGTATACTATAAGATAAGATAAGATTTACTCTATAGAATATGTTTAGATGTTGGCTGTTAGAAACAAGACCTGCTTAAATTAAGATATTCTTTTGGAAAATAGCAAGAAGGGTCGCGAAAGCTTCCACGGAATTCTACGCTTCGTAAAAACGGGACTGATTTATAAATTCATACAACAAAAATAAAGAATACAATCAGAACTGCACAATAAGGTCTCTGATCATGTCAGAGGGACACTGAGCAAAGGCAGGAGTGGGTTTTAGCCGGTAAGAGTCCGGCACTGCCCAGACTGGCTCACCAGTGAGTCAGTCTGGGCGTCCATGAGGATTTCCCACTCCTGCTAAAAACAAAAAAAAAAAAAAAAAAAAAAAACCTAACCTAACCTAACCTAACCTAACCTAACCTAACCTAACCTAACCTAACCTAACCTAACCTAACCTAACCTAACCTAACCTAACCTAACCTAACCTAACCTAACCTAACCTAACCTAACCTAACCTAACCTAACCTAACCCTAGTACACTGCCATACGCGGCCATAACAACATCAGCTCCACGTTAAAAATTCGTAAAAATCGCAATTTTTGAGTTACGCGTATTCTAGTGTTACAGTGCAGTTAGTTAGTGTGTGACTCGTCAGGATTCATGTGGGCAACATCGTAAGTCTTCAGGATCAAGAGCACCGGGCCACCAACTTTGACGGGCCGCCTACACCAAGAGGTTGGTTTTCTCTTTTATTCGTGTTTATCGTTGTTGAGACGCCGCAAATTGCAGTCTAGTGACGTCAAGATCACAAATATCCGATCATCAGCAGCGAAGTTATTGGGCATCCAATCTGCCAAAATAACCTAAAATACACGTGGTTTTCGACGAAACCAACCTCAAATCTCCACGAGGCGTGACGATAACACGAGAGACTACGTCACAGCACTTAGTTTGGACCTGCCTGGAGCCTTCGAAGCCGACTCGAGGACTTTGGTTTGCAGCACTGGGGACCGCATCACCGACCATCAGGTAGCCTCTAGAGAACTCCTCATTCCCTAGTCTGAGAATACTCGTGTTTGGGCTCGCCTGAACCGGGACACAAGGACCTTCCCCCTTCCACCATAAAACCCCTCATCCTTAAACCCTCCCCCTACCCCCTCTCGAGGACTACCCCTCCTTCCAGAACCCCCTAGGGACCCCTTGGAATACCCGTGTTTGGACTCCCCCGAACCAGGAAACAAAGGTCTTTCCCCCCACCCCCCTCAAACCAACAAACCCCTTACTCACACCCATTATCCCGCGCACTACCCCACCCCTTCCCTACCCCTTTCCGTTGTCACCGTCAATAAGCTCCACGTGAAACCTCCCCCTCCCCCCCCCCCTCCCCGCGCTAGATTACTTCACCCCCCCCAAGTCTATCTCTGGAACCCGTAGAGATAACCATATTGAGTTTGGGCTCAATCGATTGGGGAGATAGAAACAGATAATCTGGCCCCGGCAGAACCAGCAAATAAGGCACAAGAAGTAAGAAATCCCGGAAAGAATCCGGTTTAGTCGACCTGGGTTGCTGCACTGCAACAAAGCGGAAACAGAGCGTAGATCTGTCTCTGACGCGCACCAGCGTGTACTCCAGAGAACAATACAGACGCAGTCCATCAAGCGTCGGAACGCAAACATCGCGTCCAAATCAACACGTTGACAGCGTCATATCGTGGAACATCACTGCAAGCTGTCAGCAAACATCGAAGGTGAGTCCATCACATAGATAGAAAAGAAAAAAAAAAAAAAAAAAAAAAAAAAAAAAAATTAAAAAATAACAATCATAGTAATAATAATAGTCAAATATACAACAACTGCAGCATGTCGTCTGTATCAAATGTCCCTACCACTCGTAAGTCAGCTGCGGAGGTCGCACCGAAAATACGATCACTGCGGACCAAAGTCCTGAAGAACGCTGCGAAATCCACAACATCCGAGCGGCTTATGAAACAGATATCTTCGCCCCCACATGGAATACCTGAGGCGTCAAGGGCAGCGTCAGAACCCGCTGCTGGAGAAACAACATGTCAGGGAAGCCAGGCGTCATCCGTTGATAACTGCTCTATACCAGAGCTACCTGAGGCAGCAGAGATGGCTGCGTCAAAAGTCATAGACTGGCAGCAACTGGGCATATCTCCCCCTAGTCAAATTTTATCCGACGAGGGAAGCTCGGTGACATCATCTATCACCGATCACCAGGCGCGTAAAAGGGTCAGTCTCCTCTATAGCACACCGAGGAGGGGGACTGGTGTGGAAATGGACATGGCGACAAGGGAGGCCAATAAGCTCCTACAAAACGGCAAGGACGCGTTGGAGTCCTCGGGGAATATGAAGAAAGAGTACAGGACGACTTGTCACGACAGTCTTCAAGGGCTGTATGAGATCGTCTTGTCCCTGTCCGACTCGCGAGCAAGGCACAAATATAACCTGGAGAAGGAGCGCTCTCGACATGCCCACGAACTCGTCAAAGTGGAGAGGTTTCACCTTCAGGAAATACATAAAATACAACACAACCTTACTACCGAGCTGAGCCTTGCTCGAAACGATATATCAGGAACCCTAAAGGAGGCCAAAGACATCAGAAACTGGCTAGGGTATGAAACCGAGCAGCCCTTTAGGGAAATCGCCGAAAATAAGAGGGCGATCGAGTCATTGACGAAGCTTATCCACTCAGGGCAGGAAAGAAGCAGAAATGAGGACGCGCCCGCCTTTGGGGACCCAAAATGGGATACCATAGCGGCGGGCCTCTCAAAGCTAGGGTCAAATGTAGCCAGTGTTTCGAACCAGCTGGACACGCTTCGCCAAGCAGTGGATAAATTGAAACAAGAGCTCCAAACACCGGCGGAGCCCAACATTGCCCCTCTTCTGTTCCCCGAGACTCAAACCGAAGCGAAACTGGACAGACTGGCCGAAGAGTTAAAATTCGGAACATGATAAAAACCATGCTGGATAAACCCATAATCCCTGCCCCCCCGGAAAGACCACCATTGGACCTGAGTAAACACCTTCAGCCTCTGTCGGAGAGGTTGGAAATAGTGTCCTCTGACATTAGAGTACTGCGAGATAAGAAGCCGCAGTACTCGGCATCCATAGCACCGAGCCTGGACACTGAGTTTGCGGTGCAAGAGGTAAAGAGAACACTTGCCTCCATAGAAAAGGGAGTCTCTGAGCTGAACAAGCCAGGGAAAGCGCAACAGGGCCCTCAAACCTTTGCCCAGATTGCGAAAACTCCCAAACGTCCAAACCACACACTCATAATTTCATCAACAGACCCAAACCACACGGGAGACAATGTCATCGAGAGAGTGAGAGTGAGTGGCTCTGGATCTCAAAAAGACAGGAGCAAAGGTCGACAGGGTGAGAAAAGCTCGAAACCAAAAGATCGTGGTGAGCTGCGCGAGCAAGGAAGACCTTACCCTTGTCATAGGTCAGGTTCAGTCCAACAGTGGGCTTAAAGTCCAGGAGCCCAAGCCTAACTATCCCTTGGTTTGTGTAAAAGGGGTTCTCTCCTTATACACCAACGAAGAGATGGTGGACCTCCTCCAAGCTCAGAACAAACACCTGTGGGAAGACCTTGAACAGGCAGGTCAAACTATTAAATTGAGGTACCGGAAACGTGCACGGAACCCCCACGAATGTCACCCGGTCTTTGAACTCTCCCCTGAGCTTTGGAAGCGGCTTACGCAGGTGGAAAAAGTCCACTTGGGAATACAGAGATGCCCGGTAGAAGACCAGTCCCCTCTAGTGCAGTGTACCAAGTGCCTCGGTTACGGTCACGGCAGAACACTCTGCAAGGCAGATAAGGAAAGCTGTGGATACTGCGGTGGGGCACACACTGGGAGAGACTGCCCAGTAAGAGCTTCTGCCGGGCCGCCCGCCTGTGTGAACTGCGTTAGGGTGGGGAGGGAGGGAAAAGACCAGGTTCACTCAGCCTTCAGCACCGAGTGTCAAGAAAGACAAAAATGGGACAATATAGCTAGATCACGCGTTTCTTATTGCTAAGGGCAACGACGGAGATAATGGGTCGTTCACGTCACAAAGCGCAAGAGGATCAGTAGGTAGGCTGAAATTCATCCAAGCTAACCTGCAGCGCTCCAAACTCGCGACAGCTGAACTCCACCATACCGCCGAACAGTTGGGGGTCTCAATTGCCCTTGTCCAGGAACCTTATGTGGGAAGGACAGGAGTAATGAAACAAAACCACGGCACACAAGTCATCCAGTGTACCCTAAACCGGCAAAAACCAGTTAAGGCAGCAATCGTCGTGTTCGGAAACAATCTGGAGGTCATTCACGACCCCCAGATTGTAACCGAAAATGTTGCAGCCGTCTTACTGAAGGTGGGTCAGCTAAAGTTTGGAGTGATATCCATCTACTTTGAGGGGCATCAATATCTAGACCCCTACCTCGTAAAAACTAAAGAGGCAATTATAAAATTACATACGTCTAACATCGTGGTGGGGGGTGACGTAAATGCATGGAGTCAGTGGTGGGGAAGCAACAGCGAAGACCACCGCGGGGCAGCGTACAATTCCTTCCTTTCCGAACAGGACCTTCAGATCCTCAACACGGGCCAAACCCCGACCTTCGAAGTATACAGGGGAGACAGGCTATACCAAAGTATAGTTGATGTTACCGCGTGCAGTGTATCGCTACTAGGCCGGCTCGAGGAATGGCGTGTGGATAGGAACATAACCACGTCCGACCACAATGCAATCACGTTTTCATTACGCCTAGAAAAAGCGTTAGAGCCACTAAAACCTATCTCTACACGCATATATAACACCAAGAAGGCTAAGTGGTCAGATTTCAGCACACACTTCAAGGCAAAACTGTCAGAAAACACCATCACTCCTGACAGCATAACGAAGGTTCCGAACCCTGAGGGACTGGAGGGGTTGGTCTCAACATACGTCGACATGATTCACCGTTCATGCAAAAAATCAATACCCAAGTTGGGAAAAAGGAAGACCGACTCGAAGCCCCCGTGGTGGTCTGCTTCTCTAGAGAAATTAAAAAAAGAAGTTCTGACCAAGAAGCGAAGAATCCGAAACGCGGCCCCGAGTCGAAGAAACTTCACCATCAATGAGTACGTACAAGCAAAATTAGAATACTCGACAAGAGCAGCGGAGGCAGCAACAGAAAATTGGAAGCAGTTCTGTTCGACGCAGGACCGGGAGAGTATGTGGGATGGCATCTACAGGGTCTTAAGGAAGACTGCCAGAAGACAGGAAGATACGCTCCTGAGGAATACCGCGGGCAATACGCTAAGTCCGGAACAATCAGCGGATCTTCTGGCAAAAACTTTCTACCCTGACGACTCTGTGGATGCCGAACTACAACATCACGCGTCGGTCCGGAGACTTACGGAGGGGTGTAACCCAGCTGAGACACAAAGTCTGTCGGCCGACGATCCACCATTTACACCCGCAGAGCTGGAAATGGTCCTTCAGGGACAAAATCCAAAGAAAGCTCCGGGTCCGGATGGGTTGACGGCCGACATCTGCACAGCAGCAATTAATTGCAACAGGGAGGTGTTTCTGGCACTGGCAAACAAGTGCCTATCACTATCACACTTCCCAAGGCAGTGGAAACTAGCTCACGTTTGCATACTCCGTAAGCCGGGCAAGGACGACTACACTCACCCGAAGTCATACAGACCAATAGGACTGCTCTCGGTCTTGGGGAAGATTATCGAGAAGCTCTTAATCGGCAGACTGCAGTACCACTTCCTTCCCACTCTTAACACGAACCAATATGGGTTCATGCCACAGAAAGGAACCGAGGACGCCCTCTATGTCTTAATGGAGCACATACGGGCTGAACTGAAGGCTAAAAAGATAGTGCTTTTAGTATCATTAGACATAGAGGGGGCTTTCGACAACGCGTGGTGGCCCGCCCTCAAAAAGCAGATGTTAAGAAAAAACTGCCCAAGGAACCTCTACACTCTCGTAGCCTCATACCTGGAGGATCGATATATCAGGGTAAATTACGCCAGAGCGTTTAGCGAAAAGGGTACCACAAAAGGATGCGTCCAGGGCTCAATAGCCGGTCCGACGTTCTGGAATCTTATCCTAGACTCACTCCTCGAAAAAATGACAGCAATGGGAATATACTGTCAGGCGTTCGCGGATGATGTGGTCCTTGTTTTCTCGTCCCACGAGGTCAGTTCCCTACAGCAAACAGCCGACAGCACGTTGCAGACAATCTCAGAATGGGGTGCACAAAATAAGCTGCGTTTTGCCGCTCATAAAACCAACGCAATGGTGCTAACAAAGCGGCTTAAATACGACACCCCGGTTATTCACATGTCTGGTACTCGGCTGAATCTAGTTGAAGAGATCAAGCTGCTGGGACTCATCATAGACCACAAACTCACCTTTAATGCGCACGTGACTGCAACCTGTAGGAAAGCTGCAGACATCTACAAACAACTAGCCTGTGCAGCAAGGGTGACATGGGGTCTGAACAGTGAGATAATAAGGACCATATACGTGTCGGTGATAGAGCCAATCGTGCTGTATGCAGCGAGTGCATGGGCTCCAGCAGCGGAGAAACTGATGACGAGGAATCAGTTAGACTCGCTGCAGAGAGGATTCACGCAGAAAATCTGCAAAGCCTACCGCACGGTGTCTCTGACATCGGCTCTGATTCTGTCAGGTCAACTACCCTTGGACCTCCGGGTAGCTGAGGCTGCCACCCTCTTCAAAATCAAGAAGGGCCATTCCGAGGATTATCTACCACCGGGAAGGGAGGTTGAGCGCAAGGCTGGGCCTTCGCGGATGCCGCATCCATCGCGACTCACAATAACGGAGTACGAGTGCCTCGAGAACCTGGACCCTAGAACCCTGAGTGACCGCCAAGTAACTGGACCCCAAATATACACAGACGGCAGCAAAATAGAGGGGAAAGTCGGAGCTGCCCTTACTTGGTGGAACGAAGGCAAGGAGACCAGATACTCAACCTTTCGCTTGGAGCCCCACAACACTGTCTTTCAGTCGGAAATGTACGCACTTTATCGAGCAGTCAAGATGGTGAGAACATCTAGGATGGCCTCCGTCAACATATTAAGCGATTCAAGATCTTCGCTCGATTTGTTGAGGAGCCCATCTGTTAATCACCCTTTAGCACTCGGCATAAAGAGACTGGTCCGCGAGATCCGAGGGGAGGACAGAGATGTGAGGCTGTTCTGGTTGAGAGCACACGTGGGTACTCCTGGAAATGAAAGAGCAGATGAATTGGCAAAGAAAGCAGCACTCACCAAGAAGACAGCCCCGGACTACGACAGGGTACCAATATCGTTCGTAAGGAGGAAGATACGTGAGGAAACTGTGAACAAATGGCAGCAACGCTATGAATCCTCCAGTACAGGCTCAGTGACCAAGGTATTCTTCCCCACCGTCCAGGCGGCAAGGAAGGTCCTCAAATGCATGGCACTATCACCTACCCATGTCCAAGTTTTTACCGGACACGGAGGATTCGGGGCTTATCTCCATCGTTTCCACCTTAAGGACAGTCCCTCATGTGTCTGCGATCCCAACTGCGAAGAGACGGTATGGCACGTGCTCACTGAATGCCCAAGATTTGGCCGTGAAAGAATGGACCTGGAAACTGAAATCCAGATATCTGTAACACAGTCCACACTCCATTCCATCATGGAGAAAAAGGCCACCAGAACACCATTCTTGACATTCGCGAGCAAGATCGTGCAAATCGTAGCGAGGGCCAATGGCTCAACTCTATTCACCCCACTCGCACGCACTTGGACACCCACACCTGCACCCACACAAGCACCAACAACTCAGACCGTTGGTACAGTAGTCGTCACTACGAACACTTCAGACGCCAGTAGTCCCCAGCTGATGACCACCCCACACACCTCGGCTTTACGCCAGTTACTTTCGTGCGGGGATAACGGACAACCAGGCATCAGACTGCGAGGCGTGGCCCTCTTTATGAACGGGAATACCGAGAGACTCGGCGTAAGCTTCTGTCGTGAGGAAAGGGGCAATAGCGTTGCCATATCACCCGGCCTTGCAGCTTTGATCAACGGTAGTACATCAAAAGCGAGCATGGAACGCACCTACTTTAACACGTTACCCGTAGCGGAATTTTCCGAACACCGATACCGTCTAGTGCGATCACAAAACAAGACGATTGCACTATTCGAGTGGCATGGGCAAACTCCGTTTGCGCAAGCATGCTCACTGCTTACCAAAATCGGAGACGCTGGTCAGTCTGCGAGCAGTTGCCCCCGGATAATCAGCGTGGACGCAATGGCGATTGGCTACGATAGGGGAGAGGTTGCCGATAGGTACGGATGCATCAAGGCCGCACAAGATCACGAGGTGGTGGTCTATGAGGACAGGGGGGAAGACCTAAGCTTCCTCAAACCTCCCCATAAGGTTATGGAACCGAAAAAGACCACGTCTGATCATCAGGCATACTCTATCTCAGCCCCGACCACGCCTTGCGGCTCAGAGCGACTGCAGCAGAAGCTTACCGCCGAGAAAGCCGCTTCAGATGGAAAAAGCGGCCGTTCAAAAGAGAAGGTTAAGGCCAGGGATAGACTGAAGACCGTCTCAATTTTTCTCGGTAAGCTACTAGGAGTGAATAGTAATAAGCCCGTTAAGCCACATCAAACCAGCCAGGTGGCCGCGGTGCGGGAGTTTACGAGGGTCACTCCAAATCCACCAACGGAGCAGCGAAAAGTACCAACGAGGGCCGACAGAGGGCAGGTCAGCCCGCCAAAACTCAAGATGGTAACGGAGCCTGGAGACCATGTTGAGAACGCCTTTCTTGAGTTCCAAGCAATTACAAAGGCAACAAGAGCCGTCAATCTCATGACCTGCCAGAAAATTATGCAGTCATACCAACTAGAGATTGAAGGTTTGCTTAGGGTGAGACTCGAGGAGGCCGAAGCAGCCATATACAATAACGCCACCTCCCAAGTCATCAAGGGAGAAATGAATGGCCAGTACATGGCTGCATACAATGCAACGGATGGCTTCGTACCGTTGAATGAGCCAGAAACTTCGCGGACTGGCCGCATTACCTTCGTGACACCCGAAAGTGACCCAATAGTGGTAATAGCCCGGTGTACCAAAATTATGCTGTTAGACCAGATCCTCGAACAGGCGGAAGCAATCTCGAGGACCAGAGGTCAAAGTAGTAGTTGGGCATTGCCAAAAATAAATTGGGTAAACGGCGTTCCGGGATGCGGCAAGACGACCTGGGTTATTAAAAACTTTAATAGGGAAAACGATGTTATAGTAACCACTACAACCGAAGCCGCAAAAGATCTGCGGCAGAAGCTAGCGCCTCAAATTGGTAAAGACAACAGAACCAAGGTGCGCACTATGGCCTCAACACTATCGAATGGGTTTACAGGGCCTCACAAATGTCAGCGCATTCTTGTGGACGAGGCTCTAATGAACCATTTTGGGGCTATAGTGATGCTGGTGCGGTTGTCAGGTGCTAGTGAGGCGGTTCTCATCGGTGACATCAACCAACTGCCCTATTTAGACAGGGAAAACCTATTTCCCCTTTATTACGCCCGTCCGAACTCTGTGGCGACCATCTGCCAAGAGTTGTCCTGTACGCACCGGAACCCGATGGATGTCGCGTACGCCCTCGGAGAAGTTTATCCCGGCATCTACTCGTCAAGGAACCAGATCCACTCCCTGCAGCTGAAGAAGTTCACGGGCGCCAATATACCCAGGACCCTCCACAACACACTTTTCTTGGTCCACACCCAGGAGGATAAAAAGACCCTCATTGACCAGGGATATGGAGTGGGTACTGGGTCGAGCGTTTTGACTATACACGAAGCTCAGGGTCTCACCAGTGAGTCGGTAATAATTATCAAGACAAGGTCCTACAACACCAGGATTCACAGCAGCGTCCCCCATGCGGTAGTGGCCGTATCCAGACACACAGCCAGCTGTGCGTACTACACCGACAACGCCGACGACATTATTGGACGATTTGTGAGGCGAGCACTGGAAGCGTCTACCATGGACATCGTCAACAACAACCTAAGGATGGCCATGCGGCATCGGAACATGGAAGTCGTTGAGGCACTGATACGCCTTCCACAGCAATAACTGACGGTGCTTTTGACGCAACAGGTCCCGGTGGACTGGACGACGGCCCTGAAAGACAAGGCTAAAAAACGCCAGGCCGCTGTACTCGGTTATGCGGTGGGAAACCCGCAGTTGATTTATAGAGTATGTAAAAATTGTATTGTGTAATTGTGATTGAGACGAGTTGGTGGTGCACGACTGGCATCACATTGATGGTGGCGTGTGTGTTGGACCGCTCCATCCCCTAAAATGCGGTCGATAAGAGCGGAGTCAATACATACGTCGGGTCAGGGATGCCAGGTGGGCACCAAGAGAAAGTTTTAAGCTGAAACATTTTAGGTAGAATAAGAAAAAAAAAAAAAAAAAAAAAAAAAAAAAAAAAAAAAAAAAAAAAAAAAAGAAAAAAAAAAAAAAAAAAAAAAAAAATTATAATTTATATAAAAATATATATATAATATGTGATGGACTCACACTAGTTGATAAGTATTTATAAATAAGCATGTGAATGTTGTACTCTGGAGTCACCACTTGTACGTGGAGCTCATGAGGCAAAACGTATAGTACAAAAAAAAGGCACGGACGCAAAGTCTGTGGTACAATTGTAAGGCAGGAGTGTGGTTTTAGCCGGTAAGAGTCCGGCACTGCCCAGGCTGGCTCATCTGTGAGGCAGTCTGGGCGTCCATGAGGATTTCCCACTCCTGCCGAAAAAAAAAAAAAAAAAAAAAAAAAAAAAAACCTAACCTAACCTAACCTAACCTAACCTAACCTAACCTAACCTAACCTAACCTAACCTAACCTAACCTAACCTAACCTAACCTAACCTAACCTAACCTAACCTAACCTAACCTAACCTAACCTAACCTAACCTAACCTAACCTAACCTAACCTAACCTAACCTAACCTAACCTAACCTAACCTAACCTAACCTAACCTAACCTAACCTAACCTAACCTAACCTAACCTAACCTAACCTAACCTAACCTAACCTAACCTAACCTAACCTAACCTAACCTAACCTAACCTAACCTAACCTAACCTAACCTAACCTAACCTAACCTAACCTAACCTAACCTAACCTAACCTAACCTAACCTAACCTAACCTAACCTAACCTAACCTAACCTAACCTAACCTAACCTAACCTAACCTAACCTAACCTAACCTAACCTAACCTAACCTAACCTAACCTAACCTAACCTAACCTAACCTAACCTAACCTAACCTAACCTAACCTAACCTAACCTAACCTAACCTAACCTAACCTAACCTAACCTAACCTAACCTAACCTAACCTAACCTAACCTAACCTAACCTAACCTAACCTAACCTAACCTAACCTAACCTAACCTAACCTAACCTAACCTAACCTAACCTAACCTAACCTAACCTAACCTAACCTAACCTAACCTAACCTAACCTAACCTAACCTAACCTAACCTAACCTAACCTAACCTAACCTAACCTAACCTAACCTAACCTAACCTAACCTAACCTAACCTAACCTAACCTAACCTAACCTAACCTAACCTAACCTAACCTAACCTAACCTAACCTAACCTAACCTAACCTAACCTAACCTAACCTAACCTAACCTAACCTAACCTAACCTAACCTAACCTAACCTAACCTAACCTAACCTAACCTAACCTAACCTAACCTAACCTAACCTAACCTAACCTAACCTAACCTAACCTAACCTAACCTAACCTAACCTAACCTAACCTAACCTAACCTAACCTAACCTAACCTAACCTAACCTAACCTAACCTAACCTAACCTAACCTAACCTAACCTAACCTAACCTAACCTAACCTAACCTAACCTAACCTAACCTAACCTAACCTAACCTAACCTAACCTAACCTAACCTAACCTAACCTAACCTAACCTAACCTAACCTAACCTAACCTAACCTAACCTAACCTAACCTAACCTAACCTAACCTAACCTAACCTAACCTAACCTAACCTAACCTAACCTAACCTAACCTAACCTAACCTAACCTAACCTAACCTAACCTAACCTAACCTAACCTAACCTAACCTAACCTAACCTAACCTAACCTAACCTAACCTAACCTAACCTAACCTAACCTAACCTAACCTAACCTAACCTAACCTAACCTAACCTAACCTAACCTAACCTAACCTAACCTAACCTAACCTAACCTAACCTAACCTAACCTAACCTAACCTAACCTAACCTAACCTAACCTAACCTAACCTAACCTAACCTAACCTAACCTAACCTAACCTAACCTAACCTAACCTAACCTAACCTAACCTAACCTAACCTAACCTAACCTAACCTAACCTAACCTAACCTAACCTAACCTAACCCGTTATAACTTTGCATCCAGGTGACGCATTCGGAAGCTGTTTTCAGCTGATTTGATCTCAAATAGGTTCCATCCTACTATCTGACTATTTTAAATTGACATTTACGCGAAAAAATTTTTTTCGTTCTGGACTTAGAAAAATTTTCAACATATTCCTTAAGAAAACCTAAATTAATTTTTATTTCAAAATATTCTCACCAAATTCATCTCAGATTTTAATTTCAATATATACTTACCTGCCTTACCTGTATTCTGGTGCGCGTTCCGCGTGCTCGAGTCCCGTTCGGTAGTTGTAATTCTCGGTTTTCACGTAATTTTCAGTCGAAAATCACGTTTTTTGACTGAAACTCAAAATTTTTGTTCTGCAATAATTCCAAAAGCTGCATAGGTCGCTGGCCCGCGCGGAGACGCGTCTTTCGACACCTCGCACGTGCGCCTAGCGAATATAAAAAGGCTTCATCTTTTAAATCAAATAAATTCACCAACAGACGAAATCCACCTTAGGAACACTACAATTTCATAAAATCGTTATAACTTTGCATCCAGGTGACGCATTCGGAAGCTGTTTTCAGCTGATTTGATCTCAAATAGGTTCCATCCTACTATCTGACTATTTTAAATTGACATTTACGCGAAAAAATTTTTTTCGTTCTGGACTTAGAAAAATTTTCAACATATTCCTTAAGAAAACCTAAATTAATTTTTATTTCAAAATATTCTCACCAAATTCATCTCAGATTTTAATTTCAATATATACTTACCTGCCTTACCTGTATTCTGGTGCGCGTTCCGCGTGCTCGAGTCCCGTTCGGTAGTTGTAATTCTCGGTTTTCACGTAATTTTCAGTCGAAAATCACGTTTTTTGACTGAAACTCAAAATTTTTGTTCTGCAATAATTCCAAAAGCTGCATAGGTCGCTGGCCCGCGCGGAGACGCGTCTTTCGACACCTCGCACGTGCGCCTAGCGAATATAAAAAGGCTTCATCTTTTAAATCAAATAAATTCACCAACAGACGAAATCCACCTTAGGAACACTACAATTTCATAAAATCGTTATAACTTTGCATCCAGGTGACGCATTCGGAAGCTGTTTTCAGCTGATTTGATCTCAAATAGGTTCCATCCTACTATCTGACTATTTTAAATTGACATTTACGCGAAAAAATTTTTTTCGTTCTGGACTTAGAAAAATTTTCAACATATTCCTTAAGAAAACCTAAATTAATTTTTATTTCAAAATATTCTCACCAAATTCATCTCAGATTTTAATTTCAATATATACTTACCTGCCTTACCTGTATTCTGGTGCGCGTTCCGCGTGCTCGAGTCCCGTTCGGTAGTTGTAATTCTCGGTTTTCACGTAATTTTCAGTCGAAAATCACGTTTTTTGACTGAAACTCAAAATTTTTGTTCTGCAATAATTCCAAAAGCTGCATAGGTCGCTGGCCCGCGCGGAGACGCGTCTTTCGACACCTCGCACGTGCGCCTAGCGAATATAAAAAGGCGTAAAATTGCCCACCCACCCACCCTTTCCTCACTGGCCAGGTAATCTTCTCACTTTTGGCAAAATATTAATTTCAGTTTTTTAGCTCTTCAAGCTCATATATACCTTTCGGCAATAGGAATAAATTATTTGGTTATCTCGAGGCCTATTATTGTCACCTTGAAGCATCATTTCATTCACTGACTACTATTTTATTTGACCAAGTCTTAGTTATAGGGCTTGTATTATTTTAACTCAATTTATTTACAATTCGCTGATCCCCTCTTTACAGGGATTCAGTAAAAGTGTCCTCCGACAGCAGAGTTGCACCGTAGTCTTGAACCTTTGACTTCCATAATGCTTGGAATAAGGACACCTGTCAAGAAACCAAAAGACTCGGAGGGGAGGGAACTGGCACAGGCTGGTCCGTCGGTTAGGCGTAGCGTGGGGGAGTGGGAGGCTGACAGATCAAAGTCTGTGCGGCCTCTCAAAACCCCAACTCCACCAAAACAGGCTCCAGTGACTACTCCCACCAAACTGAAACCAAAAGGAACACTCTCACTCTCACTGAAGTTGGAGGGACCGAAGCAGCCGAAGAGAGCTGAGGAGAGCTCGCCGTGTGAAGCGCAACCCGTGAGGTACGTGAATAGGACCACGGAGGCAAAGGCGTGTCTCTCCAAGGCGAAAATCCAGCTTCTTAGCTCTCGGAATCTTAAAAAAGAGATTAAGGATGAATTGACCAAAGCAGTCGACAGATTGTATCAGCTGGTGAAGGAGGCAGAGAGTGAGAGAAGGAAGGGAGTTGAGGGAATAATTGAACCCGAAAAGCCCCGAGAGGACCTGAGGCCGACCTCGGACGAATCGACGGAGCTAATGAAACAGCTCATGGTGAACCTCCAACAGAATAACCAGGCGTTGGAGGAATGCAAGCAGCATACACTGGCTCTGTCGGAGCGTCTGCAAGAGGCCCCTCGCTACGTCGCAGGCCAGGGCCCAACTTTCGCAGAGATGGCTGCCGGCACAAAGCAGTACATCCAAGAGCCTCTTCACTCGGTGGTTGTATCATCTGTTGATGATCAGGACACCGGTGAAGAGGTTGTTGAGAAGCTCAGGACGGCGGTCAATGCCAGGAACGAAGGCACTAGAGTTGAACGGCTGCGAAAGGCAAGGGACCAGAAAGTGGTGGTTGGCTTCAGGACCAGGGAAGAGCTTACTAAGGTGACGGACCGGATAAGAAAGGCGGGCGGCCTGGTAGTGGAGGAGGTCAAGAATAAGGACCCACTAGTCATCATCAAGGATGTCCTCTCCTGTCATTCTGATGTGGAGGTTACCCAAGCCCTGCAGCGGCAAAACACCCACCTGATCGGGGACATACCTGCGGAGGATTTGAGATTGGGGGTAAAGTACCGTCGTAGGACGAGGAACCCCCACATGTGCCATGTCATCCTGCAGGTGTCCCCGACGGTTTGGCAGAGGCTGACTATGGCGGGTCGTGTGCACATAGACCTACAGCGAGTGCGAGTGCAGGACCAGTCACCACTGGTGCAGTGCACTCGCTGTCTGCGCTACGGCCACAGCCGTAAACTGTGCACGCAGCCCGCTGACCTCTGCACTCATTGTGGCGACCCTCACTTGCGAGCGGACTGTCCGTCACGGCAGGCAGCGGAGGCACCAAAATGTCACAACTGCGTATTGGCCAAAGAGGACAGGAGTGACCACAACGCCTTTGACAGTGTGTGCCCAATACGCCTTAAATGGGACGCGTTGGCGCGCCTGTCGGTGGCGTATTGCTGAGGTCCATCAAGCGTTTCTTGGAAGTAAGAACCACAACGGTAGTGTCTTCAAAATTAATATTCAAAAATTCAAAAGCACAAACAGTTGTAGAAACAATAACAAACAAGGAAATTGGAGTCAACTTCGTGAGAAGTTGGACCAATTAAAAACAGAAAACAAATTAAATTCATGCAAAACTAAAATCAAACTTACCTCACCGTTGTGGTCAAACTTGCTCATTGTTATGAAGAAGCAGGACACCTTGAAAAGTCGCATCCAAAGCGCTGCACCAGTCCGAAGTGCGCAGATCGTCGAGCAGTTCCTGAAACAAAGAGAAGCACAGATTAAGAGCCAGATATGCCTCTATGAGAAACAGGACAAATTACCTGTAAGAAGAATAGCAGCTCTAAGTCTGCCTGGATTAACTAAATTTAAACAAGGAAAATTTATTAAATTAGTATTAAAAATCGATAGATTAGAAAGTAAACGTATAGAATAAGAAAAAAATGTCTATATGATATATTGTGTATATATTAGCATAGCCATTACTATAAATATAGTAGTATTATAGATATAGATAAAAAATATCATAGATTTTATTATACATTAGCATAGGTAGACTCAAAAACAAAACAAACAAAAACATAAAAATACAAAAATAATATAGATAAATTAGAGCGTACTGTAAGATCATATAATAAGGTATACTATAAGATAAGATAAGACTTACTTTGTAGACTATGTTTAGATGTAAACTGTTAGAATATAAGAAACATAAGAACTGCTCAAATTTAGACATTCCTCAGGAAACTAGCAAAAGGGGTCGCGAAGGCTTCCACGGAACTCTCCGCTTCGTAAAATGAACTGATTTATAAAATATAAAAACAAAAAGAACTATTACAATCAAAAAATACTGCAAAAATAAGGTCTCTGATCATGTCAGAGGGACACTGAGCAAAGGCAGGAGTGGGTTTTAGCCGGTAAGAGTCCGGCACTGCCCAGACTGGCTCACCAGTGAGTCAGTCTGGGCGTCCATGAGGATTTCCCACTCCTGCTAAAACAAAAAAAAAAAAAAAAAAAAAAAAAAAAAAAACCTAACCTAACCTAACCTAACCTAACCTAACCTAACCTAACCTAACCTAACCTAACCTAACCTAACCTAACCTAACCTAACCTAACCTAACCTAACCTAACCTAACCTAACCTAACCTAACCTAACCTAACCTAACCTAACCTAACCTAACCTAACCTAACCTAACCTAACCTAACCTAACCTAACCTAACCTAACCTAACCTAACCTAACCTAACCTAACCATAACTTTGCATCCCGGTGACGCAATTTGAAGCTGTTTTCAGCAGATTTCATCTCAAATAGGTTCCATCCTACTTTCTGACTTATATAAATTGACATTTACGTGAAAAAATTTTTTCGTTTTGGGACTTAGAAAAAATTTCAACATTTTCCTTCAGAAAACCAAAATTAATTTTTAATTCAAAATATTCTCACCAAATTCATCTCAGATTTTAGTTTCAATATATACTTACCTGCCTTACCTGTCTTCTGGTGCGCGTTCCGCGTGCTCGAGTCCCGTTCGGTAGTTGTAATTCCCGGTTTTCACGCAATTTTCAGTCGAAAATCACGTTTTTTGACTGAAACTCAAAATTTTTGTTCTGCAATAATTTCAAAAGCTGCATAGGTCGCTAGCCCGCGCGGAGACGCGTCTTTCGACACCTCGCACGTGCGCCTAGCTAATATAAAAAGGCAAAAAATTGCCCTCCCACCCACCCTTTATTCTCCAGCCAGGTAAACTAGATTTCGGCAAAATATTCAAAATTAAATTCAATCCCTCATAGCAACATCTAAGTCCTTTTACCCTAGACCAGGCCAAAGACAACGTGTTTTCACAGCTGTAGGCTTCATTTGGACGGAATTCTATTTTCATTTTTACCTAATTTTGACCTTATGGTCGTTTGACCGTAGGATTACTGTATTTGTATTATTTTCGTTGTTTTCTGTGTTTATCCCCCTTTACAGGAACACAGAAACCGCATCATTGTCCTCTGACTGGTCTTTTTATGAATCTTACCTTCACCAAAACCATGCTTCGCACTCCGGCCAAGAAAGACGGGAGCCCCCAGAGCTCCAAAGGCTCGCCGCGATCAGCAGGGAAGGCTGTACCATCGCTTACGAGTGTTAGGCGTAGCATCGGTGAATGGGAGGCTGGAACAGCTGAGCCCAAGACCAAACTCCCAACCAACCCAAAGCGTGACGATACACCACCTGCTCCTAGCACTCAGGAGACGCGCCGAGAAACCACAGACACCGCTAGACCACCAAAGAGGCCTGAGTCTGGGTACCCCAGTCTCACAGCGGAGGCGAGAGCTTGCCTAAGTAAAGCCAAACTTCACTTGGGCAACTCTCGCAACCTCAAGACTGAGATTAAGGCAGAGGTGCTCAGTGCCATAAACAGGCTTTATGAGCTTGTTAAGGAGTCGGAGCGGAACAAACCATCTGTTGCGTCTGCAACCACACCGGTAGTTGTACCTGCTGCTTTGCCGAATTCCGACGAAAGTTTCCAGCCCATTCGTGAGAGTAGTACTTGTCAGATCGAGCTCCTGAAGACTATTCAAGAACACAGCTCTCTAATTAAGGAAAACACCGACCGGATGGAAAAACTCCAGGAGATTTTGGGAAGTCGGGGAAGCTTCGGGGAGAATACTTACGCTAATGTAACGGCAGCGCGTAAGAGCCAGACCGGGGGACAAACCCTGGAGCGAGCGACGCTGCACTCCGTAGTTGTCTCCTCAAAACAGGAATTAGACACGGGTGAGGAGGTTCTGGAGCGAATTAGGAAGGCAGTGGACGCTAAAGAAGGCTGGGTGCAGGTGGAAAGAGTGAGGAAGGCGAAGGACAGGAAGGTGATCATGGGGTGCACAACAAGGGAGGAGAGGAGAAAGATAAAGGAAAGACTTGAAGCAGTCGGAGAGAACCTCGTCGTCGAGGAAGTGACAAACCGGGACCCGCTTCTGATTCTTAGGGACGTTTTACTGGTACACAGTGACGAAGAAGTCCTAAAAGCCCTTAGGAATCAGAACCGGGAGATTTTTCACGACCTCGGAGACGAGGAAGGAAGGACAGTTATAAAGTACAGGAGAAAGACCAGAAACCCTCACATAAATCATGTTGTGCTGAGCGTCTCTCCCACGATTTGGAGGAGGGCGGTTGATGCAGGAAAGCTAAGAATCGACCTCCAAAGAGTGCGCGTTGAGGACCAATCGCCACTGGTGCAGTGTACCCGCTGCTTGGGGTACGGACACGGCAAACGCTTCTGTAAAGAGCCAGCCGACCTTTGCAGCCACTGTGGCGGCCCGCATTACAGGGCGGACTGCCCAGACACACGAATTGGCGAAGCGGCGGCTTGCATCAACTGCACCAGAGTTAAAATGGTGAATTGCGAGCACAACGCGTTCAGTAGCGAATGCCCGGTGCGGCAGAAGTGGGACGCATTGGCCCGAGCCTCAGTAGCATATTGCTAAAGTTGTCCCTACGACCACCACCAAGTACAAAATGATCCAGACCAACCTGCAACGTAGTCAGCTAGCAACAAATGAGCTCTTGCTGGAAGCTGAAAAACGCAAGGTCGCCGTTGCAATGCTCCAGGAGCCTTATGTGGGTGGGGTGAGAAGGATGAAGGGTTACCGGGGCGTAAGGGTCTTCCAGAGCTCTGAGGGAGGAGAAGGGACTGTAAAGGCAGCAATAGCTGTTTTTGACAAAGACTTAGATATCCTACAGTACCCACAACTCACCACAAACAACATCGTTGTGGTGGGAATCCAAACTAGAGCCTGGAAGATCACGCTGGTGTCCTTCTACTTTGAGCCGGATAAGCCCATTGAGCCATACCTGGAGCATCTAAAACGGATTGAGCGAGAAACGGGCCCCAACAGGTTGGTTATTGGAGGAGACGCAAACGCGAAAAGTACTTGGTGGGGTAGCAGCAACGAAGACGCAAGAGGAGAGCAAATGTGTGGAGCACTGGGGGAATTAGGGTCACAGATCCTCAACACCGGGGACATCCCAACTTTTGACACTGTGAGAGGTGGAATTAGATATAGCAGCCACGTAGACGTGACAGCCTGTTCGGCGGACATGCTCGACCTGGTGGATGGCTGGCGGATCGAGGAGGGCCTCACGAGTTCCGACCATAACGGCATAGCCTTCAGCATTAACCTCAAAAAATCAAAAGGAGTTGCAATAGAACGGACCACTAGGGTATACAACACACGGAAAGCTAACTGGAGGCAGTTTCATGAGAAACTGTCTCAAATTATGCTGGACAAAAATTTAACCCTAGTGGATTTGTCAAACGTACACACCACAGATCAATTAGAATTAAAAATAAACACATACACACAAGCAATTACCGACACATGTAGAGACACAATACCACACAAAAAGAACACAGAAACATTTACTATGCCGTGGTGGTCTGAGGAACTCGCGGAGATGAAGAGGTTGGTCGCCACCAAGAAAGTGAGAGTCAGGAACGCAGCGCCGGTCCGAAGAGCGATGGTTGTTCAGCTGTACCTGGAAGCAAAAGAAGAATATGAGGCAGCAGCAGCAAAAGCCCAAACGGAGAGCTGGAAGGACTTCTGTGGGAAACAGGACAGAGAGGGAGTCTGGGAAGGGATATATAGAGTAATGGGAAGGATAGCGAAGAGAGAGGAAGATCTGCCACTGCAGAGAGAAGGAGAGACACTGGACGCGAAAGGCTCAGTGAGGCTGTTGGCCGAGACGTTCTATCCCGAGGACCGAGAGGAAGAAGACAACATGGATCATCGCCAAACCCGACAACTGGCAGATATGGTAAACGCATGGAGTCATGATGAACGACATGACCCACCGTTTACCCAAAGCGAGCTTAGTAGGTCCATGATGTCGTTCAATCCTAAAAAGGCCCCGGGAGCCGACGGCTTCACGGCCGATATTTGCTCGCATGCCATCAAAAGTGACCCTGAATACTTCCTGGCACTGATGAACAAATGCCTGGCACACCACCACTTCCCGAAGATCTGGAAGGAAGCTACGGTGGTTGTGCTCAGAAAGCCGGGCAAAGACTCGTACACCGTACCAAAGTCGTACAGGCCGATTGGGCTTTTGCCTGTCCTTGGGAAAGTGTACGAAAAGATGCTGGTTGCTCGTCTCAAATTTTATTTGCTACCTAGGATTAGTACTCGCCAATACGGCTTTATGCCCCAAAAAAGCACGGAAGACTCACTCCATACCCTCGTGCAATACATCCGCGCAAAGCTGGCACAGAAGAGGATCGTCACGCTTGTGTCGCTGGATATCGAGGGAGCTTTCGACAGTGCGTGGTGGCCCGCCATTAAGGTACGATTGGCTGAGGAAAAGTGTCCTGTAAATTTGAGACGAGTAGTCAGCAGCTACCTCAGTGACAGGGTGGTCACCGTGAGGTACGCCGGGGAGGAGAGCAGGAGACAGACCAGCAAAGGATGCGTCCAGGGATCCATAGGGGGGCCCATATTTTGGAATTTGCTGCTCGACCCGCTCCTGAAACAGCTGGAAAGTAGGGGCGACTACTGCCAGGCGTTTGCCGACGATGTGGTGTTGTTGTTTGACGGCGATACAGCACAAGAAATTGAGGGGCAAGCCAATGCCGCTCTTGAACATGTTCATGCGTGGGGTGTCAGAAACCGGCTAAAATTCGCACCGCACAAAACCTGTGCGATGGTGCTAACGCGGAGGCTGAAGTATGACACGCCACGCCTGAGCATGGGGGGGATCGACATTGGAATGTCCCAAGATGTTAAAATATTAGGGCTCGTTATAGATGCCAAACTCACCTTCAACAACCACATAGCTGTCGTCTGTAAGAAGGCGATAGCTATGTACAAACAGCTGGCCAGGGCAGCCCGGGTCAGTTGGGGTCTGAACCCAGAGGTGATAAGGGCTATATACACCGCAGCAGTAGAGCCGACTGTGCTGTACGCCGCAAGCGCCTGGGCACCAGCTGCCAATAAATTGGGGGTCAAGAAACAGCTCAACGTCATCCAAAGAGGGTTTGTCCAGAAACTGTGCAGAGCCTACCGCACAGTCTCCCTGAACTCGGCACTGGTTCTGGCTGGGATACTCCCACTCGACCTCCGTATCCGGGAAGCGGCTGCGCTCTACGGAGCCAAGAGGGGAGTGCCCCAACACATACTGGGAGGCAGGGAGGTTGAGCGGATGGCCCCAGCGATAGAGGCCCCACACCCTGCGGAGCAAATTAGTCTGGAGTTTGGAAGCCTGGTAGACGAGGAACAACTTAGCAACCACTGTGATTTCGACGTCCGTATTTTCACCGACGGCAGCAAGATTGAGGGCAAAGTCGGAGCGGCACTATCTTTGTGGAATAGTACCACCGAAACAAAGGCCCTCAAACTTGCCTTGCCGTCCTACTGCACCGTCTATCAGGCTGAACTCCTGGCTATACAAAGAGCGGTAAGGGAAGTGCACAAGCGCAGTGAAGCCACGTTCGGCATCTTCAGCGACTCCATGGCGGCCCTTCAGTCGGTGATCAATGTAAGTTCCCCCCACCCCTTGGCTGTGGAAACTAGAGACACCATACGACGCTGTAAACTTCAGAACAAGAGTGTCTCCTTGTTCTGGATCAAGGCCCACGCAGGTTTGGAGGGAAACGAAAGAGCCGACCAGCTCGCGAAGGAAGCCGCCCTGGGGTCGAAGAAGAGGCCGGACTACGATCTGTGTCCCGTATCATTCGTCAAGCGAAGAATCCGGTCGGAAACGCTTGACGAGTGGAACGGGAGATATAAGTTGGGTGACACGGCTTCGGGCACAAAATATTTCTTCCCTGACGCGGTGGTAGCGTACAGTGTGGTACGGAAGATGGCCCCCACGAGCATCACCACGCAAATTCTGACAGGGCACGGTGGGTTCTCTGCATACCTGAAACGTTTCAAGTGTAAGGAGAATCCATCGTGCGCCTGCGAGCCCGGCGTGGAAGAAACCGTGTTGCACATATTGCTCGAGTGCCCAATCACCGCACAAATGCGATATGAAACAGAGCAACAACTCGCCGTCACATTGGTTCCCCAAAATCTACCAAATCTAATAGAAGGAAAGAAAAGAGAAGCATTCTTAAATTACTGTAGCAGAATAGGAAAATTAGTCGTAAGTAAAAATAAAATAGCATAAGCAAATTTATGATACTAAATATATAATAAGTATATAGTTAAAGTATCATAACAAACAAAAATAGTAAAAAAAAAAAAAAAAAAAAAGATAGCATAGACAGCAGAAATGTTATTATTATTTTTTTTTTAGTTGGTGGCTGTCTAGTAGAGGAAACTCTCCATAATAGCTTGTTGTAATTTTAGAAAAGTGTGAAATGAAGATCTCTCAAACGCAAAACAAGGGCTCTGATCATGTCAGAGGACATCAGGCAAGGCAGGAGTGTGGTTTTAGCCGGTAAGAGTCCGGCACTGCCCAGACTGACTCATCTGTGAGGCAGTCTGGGCGTCCATGAGGGTTTCCCACTCCTACCGGAAAAAAAAAAAAAAAAAAAAAAACCTAACCTAACCTAACCTTTTTTTTTTTTTTTTTTTTTTTTTTTTTTTTTGTCGCTGAGAAATGCGTTACGCATCCCCGCTCGTGGGGGACGAGTCGGGGTATGTGGGACTCCTGTCGGTTATGACAGTATACCCACTAAAACTCAGCGGTGTTCCCACATCGCCGTGATGGGAGGGCCATGGGAAACCGGCTCAGCCTTTACTTCCACAACCCTCCCGGCGCTTGCCCGCCTAGCTGGCGGGCCCCGCATGCCCCCCAGGCTGGGGGGCTACGGGAATGGCCGGGAACACCTGGCCATTCCCGTCCGACACTGGTGGATGCCTGTGCAATACAGGCAAGGGTGCCCCCGCACCCGTTGCCTGCTGGCCTCCACCTGGGAGGAGTCGGAGATGACTGTCAAACTGACGTCTTCTTCGACCCCTCCTCCGCCTTCGGAGCGGCGCCGCGTCAGGATCGTCCTCCCGCGCGCGCTCCGCTGCCTCCTTCTGAGACATGACGAGTTCGCAGAAGGAGGCGACTGCCGCCCAGGACCTCTCATCCCTCAGCATGGCGTTAACCAAGCCGGGGAGTGAGAGGTCCGGTCCGATCATCGCGACGAGACTGCGGCGCGGCTCGGACCACGACGGGCACACCTCGAGGGTGTGCTGGGCCGCGTCCTCCGCCGCGCCACAGTGGTGGCACGACGGCGTCTCCTCCCGTCCTATTCGGTGCAGGTACGATCCGAAACAACCGTGTCCGGACAGCACCTGCACCAGACGGAAGGAGAGGAACCCATGCGAGCGCTCGAGCCAGTCTCGCAGGACTGGCCTAATCGCGTCGAGGGTTCGGCGGCCGAAGGCTGCGATGGCGAGGTCGTCCGTCCAATGGATGACGATGGCGTCCCTCGCCTCCCGTCGGACTGCCTCCCGCTCTTCCGGGGCTGGGCGTTCTCCTCTCGCCCGCCGCCCTGCCGTCCATTCATATACTCTGGCGAGCACCCACGCCTCAAGTTCCCAAGGAGGGGTGCTGGCCAGAGCACATGCTGCCGCAAAGCCCACCGTGCGATGGGCCCGCGCCACCCGCTGGGCTATGGCCCTTTGGGGTGCCCGCAAGGCGGCGGCGTTTTCTCTTCTTTGGAGTGATTCCTCCCAGATGGGAGCCCCGTAGAGGGCCATACTCCTCAAGATGCCGGCGTAAAGTTGCCGGCATCGCGCGCTGGGCCCCCCCAAGTTGGGAAGCAGCCACGAGAGTGCGCCCGCGGTCTTCAGCAGGCGCGACGACAGCCCGCTAAAATGCGGACCGAAGCGCCACCTGCTGTCGAGTACAAGGCCCAGATATTTCATCTGGGCCTTCACCTCAATTCTGACGCCCTCCACGAAGATGTGGGCGTCAGGTGGGGGACGCTGCCGAGGGCCGTGGAAGAACACGGCCTCGGTCTTGTGCAGCGCCACCGTTAGACCTAGGCGGCGGATCCGCCCTGCGACCAAGGAGCCGCCCGCCGAGGCCAAGTTGGCCGCCTCCCTGAAACTCTCCCCCCGGGCGGTGAGGAGAGTGTCATCCGCATAGCAGACGACACTCGTGCCTCGGAGGAGAGTTCCCCGCAAGAGCCAATCATAACCGACGTTCCAGAGGAGAGGTCCTAAGACTGACCCCTGCGGAACGCCGGCCTCAACGGCGTACCGCCGGACTTGGCCAGTCCTATTTACCAGGAGGATCGCCCGATCCTCCAGGTAGTCGGCCAGCAGCCTGCGCATGTATCGAGGCACTCCGTGGAATCGGAGTGCCTCTAGGATGGTGGAGTGGGGAACGGAGTTGAAGGCATTCGCTATGTCGAATGACACAGCCAACAATCCGTCCCCCGCTTCCATCGCCTCCTTCACCTGGCCCTTAAGGCAGGCCAGCGCATCCACCGTGGAACGCTCAGCCCGAAAACCGAACTGAGCGTCCGACAAGTCCGGCCCGATACTCCGCAGATGGCTCTTTAGGCGGGCAGCGATTATCCCCTCGAACATTTTGCTGACCTCATCGAGCAGAACGATGGGCCGGTATGCCGAGGGGGAATCAGCTGGGCGGCCCTCCTTGCGAAGGAGGCACAACTGCCCCTCCTTCCACGGTTTCGGGAACCTTCCAGACGCAAGGCATGCGCTGAAGAGGTCCCGAAACCTCTCCTCCATTTGAGTGGCAGCGATCGCCACCACTTTTGCCGGAACACCGTCGGGGCCCGGAGCTGTCTTCTTGGCGCGGATATGGAGAATCGCCGCGCCAAGTTCCGACTCCGTAACAGGAGGGGCCTCCTCTTCTTCCTCAGCTGGCGGAGCTATCCCCCGTGGTGGGTCCATAACTGGCGGGGTGAAGTTGTCCCTGCACGGGAACAGGGACTGAACCACCCCATCCAGAAATGAGGGCTCCAGGGTCTCGGCCACCGGGGGACCAAAGGGGCGCAGTTTGTTGCGTGCCGCCTTATAAGGTCTCCCGTAGGGGTCGTTGTCGAGACCCTCCAGCAGCTCCGCTCTCGCCGAATCTCTGGCGGCGGCGATGGCCCGATCGAGGACCATTTTTGCCTCCGTGTATACCTCATAGAGGTGGTCCTCGTCGGCTAGATCCCGTCGACGCCGCCGCCGTCTCCGCGTGTAGGCCCTCCTTGCCTCCACACACGCTGCTCGAAGCCCCGCCAGCTCCGCCGACCACCAGTACACGGCGCGTTTGGGTAGTGGTCGGTGAGACCGAGGCATGCTGGAGTTGCATACCTCGGTCAGAGAGTCCCTCAGGTGCCCCGCCACTGTATCCACATCCAGGCCGGCGGAAGGCGGCGAAAGCCAGTCCTGGACGAACGCCGCCTCCACCGCTGCCTCCCTGTCCAGGCGGGCAAGAGCCCACCGTGGGAACGGTGATCGCACCGAGAGGGGCTGCGTCTCTCCAGGGCCACTGGTGGAGATGTCGAACCGCACGTAGCGGTGGTCCGACATAGTCTCCACCAGGTCCACCCGCCAGTTCAACACGCGCGCGGCCAACGCAGGGGTGGCGAAAGTGACGTCCACTATTGAGCCACCCTGCCGCCGCACGCATGTCTGGACGCTTCCTCTGTTCAGGAGGGAAAGTCCAGAGGAGGCTGCCCACATCTCCACTGCCCGCCCGCGTGCGTCGGTGGCCGGGTTGCCCCAAGTCACCGACTTGGCATTCAGGTCTCCCAGTACGGAGACCTGACGCGGCGCCACCCTGCCGACCACAGCGGCCAGGACTCCGAGATAGTTCTCGAAGTCCTGAAGAGGGCGGTTTGGGGAGAAATAGACGCCTACAAGAGCTAAGTCTCCCCACGCGGCGGCCACGTATCCCGGTCCCCTCTCTAATAGTGAGAGGGGAGGGGAGTCTGTGGTAGACCGCGCCGCTAGTGCCACCGAGTCGTCCTCGTCACCCAGCCAGCTGGCGGGGATTGAGTAGGGCTCGGCGACCACCGCTACGTTCACCAACCACTCGGCCATGACCTGCACCACCAGGTCCTGGGCCGCTCTGCAGTGATTGGTGTTCGCCTGGAGGATGCGATAGTCGGAAACCATTATTCCGACATCGCACCTGTCCCCTCAGCTACCGCCGCTGGAGCTACAGCGGCGACGACGACGGCAGCGGCGTTAGCAACAGGGCGAACCTGCGCTGGCACTATGCCTTTCCTCACGGGGGGCTTGCAGCTCCTGCCCATCATCCTGTGGTCCGCGGGGCGGCCACTGGCGGCACACGCCACGCAGTGTGGTGCGGTGGCGGCGTGGCAAGCGGCACTCTTGTGTCCCTCCTGTCCGCATTGGAAGCATGTGTCTCCCCAGTCGAACTTGGAGGGACACGTGGCTCGGGTGTGGCCGAACACGAAGCACTTGAAGCAGCGAACAGGCTGGTCTTCAAGCGGCCGGACTACAGCCGTGCTGAACCCCACAAGCAGCCGTCCCTTGGTTGCAGCAAGGACGGCCCCAGCCGCGGCGACTGGGCACTCAACGCGGATGACGCCCAAGCCACGGCGGCCGAGCCTGATGGCTCCACCCTTCACCGCGCCAGCGTCACAGCCTCCAGTCGCCGCGACGGCCGCTACCACATCCTCTTTGGTGACCGAATCATCCAGATCGGCCACCTCCAAGGCTGCGGTCTTAACGGGCCTGACGACCGTTGCCGCATCCGCAATGACCTCTTGCAGCTTTGTTGCGAAGAGGTCCGCATTTGCGCTGCGCTGTTCTCCAGAGAACTCGAAAATTCGGGCCCCGGTTAGGGTATGGCGGCACGTAATGTTGCTGATCCCCAGCCGGGAGGGATCAGCATTGGTACGAGCCCGTCTTAGGACGGACTCATACGTCTCGCCCCGCCCCACGGCCTCTGGGGTGACGGTCACCACGACGGCCGCGGTTTTGGGAGGAACCAGCTTTCTCCCGCCGGCTGGTGCCCTTTTGGCTGTAGGACCAGTCGCAGCCGAACCAGTCGCAGCGGGCTTGGGGGCTGACTTTTTCCCCTTTTTTCCCTTTCCTCTCCTGACCACTTCCGTCCACGACTGGTTGGACGGGGTGGTGGAGGGAAGAAGGGCGTCTTCCTCCTGAGAGTTCTGGGGAGCTGCTGCTGGAGTAGCAGACGACCCAGGTGCTCCCTCCGCGCTTTTGGTAGGGGTATGAGGAGCCGCCTTGGTCCTCTTGCCCTTGCCTTTGCCCTCAGGTACCGGGCCTGCTAGAGGTGCCGGTTCTGGCTCCCTCGGCGGTGGACTCTTGTCCGCCGCTAGTGGCGGGCGGAGCCGCCTTTCCGGCAAGAGCCGGTCCTCGATGCCTGCAAAGCAGGCTCTGATGAAGGCCCTCTCCTCCATGACAACCCCTCGGATTGTTGCCTCAAGGCTGGCAGGGGAGGAGGAGCAGCCTCCTACCGCCGGACCTGGTGCAGATTGGGCAGGCGTGGCCGTTGCCTCAGCCAGCTTCTGGTGTAGCTGGCTGACCTCTGCCTGCAGGCGATCCACCTTGGCCTGCAGCTGCCGTGTCTCGTCCGTGGCCGTCCGCTTCACCAGCTCCAAAACAATGCCGTGCATGCTGGCGGCCCGGCATTTGAGGGCCTTCTGAAAGGTCCCCTTCAAGTTTGAAGACTTTGAGGCGACCTCCAGGACCTCCTCCTTATCTTCTTGCGCCATGCGCTCCAATTCCGCCAGGGAGTGGTCAGCATACAGCACCTTGGATAAACCATAGCCGGCCCTCGATCTGGCAACTTGCGCCTGCTGCTCCTTGGCGGCGACCCTCTCCTCCAGGTCTAGTTGGAGTTGCGCCCTTTTTGCCAGATGTAGCTGGCGCTCGGCGTCCAACAAGCCCACATCGTGGGTAGAAGGCGCAGTAGAAGTCGAGGCCTTTTTATACTTCGACTTCTTCTTCGCCCCACCTCTGGTCGACTCCGAAGAGCCCTCGGACCTCTTCCGCTTGAAGCGGTCGCTTTCGGCACCCGACGTGTCCATGTTGGAGTCGTCGGAGTCCGACAACTCGTCTGGCCTACTGAAAAAGCTGGCCGCAGATGGTGTGCGGTCAGCTTCCGACGCCAAAGCGCCGCCGGCGTGGCCCTGAGAAGGGCCGTTGGATTGGCCCTGAGAAGGGCCGTTGGGTTGGCCCTGAGAAGGGCCGTTGGGTTGGTCCTGAGAAGGGCCGTTGGGTTGGCCCTGAGAAGGGCCGTTAGAATCGCCCTGGGAGGAGCGATTCGAAATAAAACGCCCAGAGGCGTCACGCGTGGGTGGTTTGTTCGTCATATTCGCAGACGACCGCATTTTTGTCTACGAATCACAGCGCACTTTAGCCGCCGGTCTGCCACTCCGTTACGGTGGTCAGACACGGCGTTGCCCGGGGGAAACTACGAGGAAGTATGCACTGTGGGGGATCCCCCAACCTAACCTAACCTAACCTAACCTAACCTAACCTAACCTAACCTAACCTAACCTAACCTAACCTAACCACCCTTATTGCTAAGGGCAACGACGGAGATAATGGGTCATTCACGTCACAAAGCGCAAGAGGATCAGTAGGTAGGCTGAAATTCATCCAAGCTAACCTGCAGCGCTCCAAACTCGCGACAGCTGAACTCCACCATACCGCCGAACAGTTGGGGGTCTCAATTGCGCTTGTCCAGGAACCTTATGTGGGAAGGACAGGAGTAATGAAACAAAACCACGGCACACAAGTCATCCAGTGTACCCTAAACCGGCAAAAACCAGTTAAGGCAGCAATCGTCGTGTTCGGCAACAATCTGGAGGTCATTCATGACCCCCAGATTGTAACCGAAAATGTTGCAGCCGTCTTACTGAAGGTGGGTCAGCTAAAGTTTGGAGTGATATCCATCTACTTTGAGGGGGATCAAGATCTAGACCCCTACCTCGTAAAAACTAAAGAGGCAATTATAAAATTACAGACGTCTAACATCGTGGTGGGGGGTGACGTAAATGCATGGAGTCAGTGGTGGGGAAGCAACAGCGAAGACCACCGCGGGGCAGCGTACAATTCCTTCCTTTCCGAACAGGACCTTCAGATCCTCAACATGGGCCAAACCCCGACCTTCGAAGTATACAGGGGAGACAGGCTATACCAAAGTATAGTTGATGTTACCGCGTGCAGTGTATCGCTACTAGGCCGGCTCGAGGAATGGCGTGTGGATAGGAACATAACCACGTCCGACCACAACGCAATCACGTTTTCATTACGCCTAGAAAAAGCGTTAGAGCCACTAAAACCTATCTCTACACGCATATATAACACCAAGAAGGCTAAGTGGTCAGATTTCAGCACACACTTCAAGGCAAAACTGTCAGAAAACACCATCACTCCTGACAGCATAACGAAGGTTCCGAACCCTGAGGGACTGGAGGGGTTGGTCTCAACATACGTCGACATGATTCACCGTTCATGCAAAAAATCAATACCCAAGTTGGGAAAAAGGAAGACCGACTCGAAGCCCCCGTGGTGGTCTGCTTCTCTAGAGAAATTAAAAAAAGAAGTTCTGACCAAGAAGCGAAGAATCCGAAACGCGGCCCCGAGTCGAAGAAACTTCACCATCAATGAGTACGTACAAGCAAAATTAGAATACTCGACAAGAGCAGCGGAGGCAGCAACAGAAAATTGGAAGCAGTTCTGTTCGACGCAGGACCGGGAGAGTATGTGGGATGGCATCTACAGGGTCTTAAGGAAGACTGCCAGAAGACAGGAAGATACGCTCCTGAGGAATACCGCGGGCAATACGCTAAGTCCGGAACAATCAGCGGATCTTCTGGCAAAAACTTTCTACCCTGACGACTCTGTGGATGCCGAACTACAACATCACGCGTCGGTCCGGAGACTTACGGAGGGGTGTAACCCAGCTGAGACACAAGGTCTGTCGGCCGACGATCCACCATTTACACCCGCAGAGCTGGAAATGGTCCTTCAGGGACAAAATCCAAAGAAAGCTCCGGGTCCGGATGGGTTGACGGCCGACATCTGCACAGCAGCAATTAATTGCAACAGGGAGGTGTTTCTGGCACTGGCAAACAAGTGCCTATCACTATCACACTTCCCAAGGCAGTGGAAACTAGCTCACGTTTGCATACTCCGTAAGCCGGGCAAGGACGACTACACTCACCCGAAGTCATACAGACCAATAGGACTGCTCTCGGTCTTGGGGAAGATTATCGAGAAGCTCTTAATCGGCAGACTGCAGTACCACTTCCTTCCCACTCTTAACACGAACCAATATGGGTTCATGCCACAGAAAGGAACCGAGGACGCCCTCTATGTCTTAATGGAGCACATACGGGCTGAACTGAAGGCTAAAAAGATAGTGCTTTTAGTATCATTAGACATAGAGGGGGCTTTCGACAACGCGTGGTGGCCCGCCCTCAAAAAGCAGATGTTAAGAAAAAACTGCCCAAGGAACCTCTACACTCTCGTAGCCTCATACCTGGAGGATCGATATATCAGGGTAAATTACGCCAGAGCGTTTAGCGAAAAGGGTACCACAAAAGGATGCGTCCAGGGCTCAATAGCCGGTCCGACGTTCTGGAATCTTATCCTAGACTCACTCCTCGAAAAAATGACAGCAATGGGAATATACTGTCAGGCGTTCGCGGATGATGTGGTCCTTGTTTTCTCGTCCCACGAGGTCAGTTCCCTACAGCAAACAGCCGACAGCACGTTGCAGACAATCTCAGAATGGGGTGCACAAAATAAGCTGCGTTTTGCCGCTCATAAAACCAACGCAATGGTGATAACAAAGCGGCTTAAATACGACACCCCGGTTATTCACATGTCTGGTACTCGGCTGAATCTAGTTGAAGAGATCAAGCTGCTGGGACTCATCATAGACCACAAACTCACCTTTAATGCGCACGTGACTGCAACCTGTAGGAAAGCTGCAGACATCTACAAACAACTAGCCTGTGCAGCAAGGGTGACATGGGGTCTGAACAGTGAGATAATAAGGACCATATACGTGTCGGTGATAGAGCCAATCGTGCTGTATGCAGCGAGTGCATGGGCTCCAGCAGCGGAGAAACTGATGACGAGGAATCAGTTAGACTCGCTGCAGAGAGGATTCACGCAGAAAATCTGCAAAGCCTACCGCACGGTGTCTCTGACATCGGCTCTGATTCTGTCAGGTCAACTGCCCTTGGACCTCCGGGTAGCTGAGGCTGCCACCCTCTTCAAAATCAAGAAGGGTCATTCCGAGGATTATCTACCACCGGGAAGGGAGGTTGAGCGCAAGGCTGGGCCTTCGCGGATGCCGCATCCATCGCGACTCACAATAACGGAGTACGAGTGCCTCGAGAACCTGGACCCTAGAACCCTGAGTGACCGCCAAGTAACTGGACCCCAAATATACACAGACGGCAGCAAAATAGAGGGGAAAGTCGGAGCTGCCCTTACTTGGTGGAACGAAGGCAAGGAGACCAGATACTCAACCTTTCGCTTGGAGCCCCACAACACTGTCTTTCAGTCGGAAATGTACGCACTTTATCGAGCAGTCAAGATGGTGAGAACATCTAGGATGGCCTCCGTCAACATATTAAGCGATTCAAGATCTTCGCTCGATTTGTTGAGGAGCCCATCTGTTAATCACCCTTTAGCACTCGGCATAAAGAGACTGGTCCGCGAGATCCGAGGGGAGGACAGAGATGTGAGGCTGTTCTGGTTGAGAGCACACGTGGGTACTCCTGGAAATGAAAGAGCAGATGAATTGGCAAAGAAAGCAGCACTCACCAAGAAGACAGCCCCGGACTACGACAGGGTACCAATATCGTTCGTAAGGAGGAAGATACGTGAGGAAACTGTGAACAAATGGCAGCAACGCTATGAATCCTCCAGTACAGGCTCAGTGACCAAGGTATTCTTCCCCACCGTCCAGGCGGCAAGGAAGGTCCTCAAATGCATGGCACTATCACCTACCCATGTCCAAGTTTTTACCGGACACGGAGGATTCGGGGCTTATCTCCATCGTTTCCACCTTAAGGACAGTCCCTCATGTGTCTGCGATCCCAACTGCGAAGAGACGGTATGGCACGTGCTCACTGAATGCCCAAGATTTGGCCGTGAAAGAATGGACCTGGAAACTGAAATCCAGATATCTGTAACACAGTCCACACTCCATTCCATCATGGAGATAAAGGCCACCAGAACACCATTCTTGACATTCGCGAGCAAGATCGTGCAAATCGTAGCGAGGGCCAATGGCTCAACTCTATTCACCCCACTCGCACGCACTTGGACACCCACACCTGCACCCACACAAGCACCAACAACTCAGACCGTTGGTACAGTAGTCGTCACTACGAACACTTCAGACGCCAGTAGTCCCCAGCTGATGACCACCCCACACACCTCGGCTTTACGCCAGTTACTTTCGTGCGGGGATAACGGACAACCAGGCATCAGACTGCGAGGCGTGGCCCTCTTTATGAACGGGAATACAGAGAGACTCGGCGTAAGCTTCTGTCGTGAGGAAAGGGGCAATACCGTTGCCATATCACCCGGCCTTGCAGCTTTGATCAACGGTAGTACATCAAAAGCGAGCATGGAACGCACCTACTTTAACGCGTTACCCGTAGCGGAATTTTGCGAACACCGATACCGTCTAGTGCGATCACAAAACAAGACGATTGCACTATTCGAGTGGCATGGGCAAACTCCGTTTGCGCAAGCATGCTCACTGCTTACCAAAATCGGGGACGCTGGTCAGTCTGCGAGCAGTTGCCCCCGGATAATCAGCGTGGACGCAATGGCGATTGGCTACGATAGGGGAGAGGTTGCCGATAGGTACGGATGCATCAAGGCCGCACAAGATCACGAGGTGGTGGTCTATGAGGACAGGGGGGAAGACCTAGGCTTCCTCAAACCTCCCCATAAGGTTATGGAATTGAAAAAGACCACGTCTGATCATCAGGCATACTCTATCTCAGCCCCGACCACGCCTTGCGGCTCAGAGCGACTGCAGCAGAAGCTTACAGCCGAGAAAGCCGCTTCAGATGGAAAAAGCGGCCGTTCAAAAGAGAAGGTTAAGGCCAGGGATAGACTGAAGACCGTCTCAATTTTTCTCGGTAAGCTACTAGGAGTGAATAGTAATAAGCCCGTTAAGCCACATCAAACCAGCCAGGTGGCCGCGGTGCGGGAGTTTACGAGGGTCACTCCAAATCCACCAACGGAGCAGCGACCAGTACCAACGAGGGCCGACAGAGGGCAGGTCAGCCCGCCAAAACTCAGGATGGTAACGGAGCCTGGAGACCATGTTGAGAACGCCTTTCTTGAGTTCCAAGCAATTACAAAGGCAACAAGAGCCGTCAATCTCATGACCTGCCAGAAAATTATGCAGTCATACCAACTAGAGATTGAAGGTTTGCTTAGGGTGAGACTCGAGGAGGCCGAAGCAGCCATATACAATAACGCCACCTCCCAAGTCATCAAGGGAGAAATGAATGGCCAGTACATGGCTGCATACAATGCAACGGATGGCTTCGTACCGTTGAATGAGCCAGAAACTTCGCGGACTGGCCGCATTACCTTCGTGACACCCGAAAGTGACCCAATAGTGGTAATAGCCCGGTGTACCAAAATTATGCTGTTAGACCAGATCCTCGAACAGGCGGAAGCAATCTCGAGGACCAGAGGTCAAAGTAGTAGTTGGGCATTGCCAAAAATAAATTGGGTAAACGGCGTTCCGGGATGCGGCAAGACGACCTGGGTTATTAAAAACTTTAATAGGGAAAACGATGTTATAGTAACCACTACAACCGAAGCCGCAAAAGATCTGCGGCAGAAGCTAGCGCCTCAAATTGGTAAAGACAACAGAACCAAGGTGCGCACTATGGCCTCAACACTATCGAATGGGTTTACAGGGCCTCACAAATGTCAGCGCATTCTTGTGGACGAGGCTCTAATGAACCATTTTGGGGCTATAGTGATGCTGGTGCGGTTGTCAGGTGCTAGTGAGGCGGTTCTCATCGGTGACATCAACCAACTGCCCTATTTAGACAGGGAAAACCTATTTCCCCTTTATTACGCCCGTCCGAACTCTGTGGCGACCATCTGCCAAGAGTTGTCCTGTACGCACCGGAACCCGATGGATGTCGCGTACGCCCTCGGAGAAGTTTATCCCGGCATCTACTCGTCAAGGAACCAGATCCACTCCCTGCAGCTGAAGAAGTTCACGGGCGCCAATATACCCAGGACCCTCCACAACACACTTTTCTTGGTCCACACCCAGGAGGATAAAAAGACCCTCATTGACCAGGGATATGGAGTGGGTACTGGGTCGAGCGTTTTGACTATACACGAAGCTCAGGGTCTCACCAGTGACTCGGTAATAATTATCAAGACAAGGTCCTACAACACCAGGATTCACAGCAGCGTCCCCCATGCGGTAGTGGCCGTATCCAGACACACAGCCAGCTGTGCGTACTACACCGACAACGCCGACGACATTATTGGACGATTTGTGAGGCGAGCACTGGAAGCGTCTACCATGGACATCGTCAACAACAACCTAAGGATGGCCATGCGGCATCGGAACATGGAAGTCGTTGAGGCACTGAGACGCCTTCCACAGCAATAACTAACGGTGCTTTTGACGCAACAGGTCCCGGTGGACTGGACGACGGCCCTGAAAGACAAGGCTAAAAAACGCCAGGCCGCTGTACTCGGTTATGCGGTGGGAAACCCGCAGTTGATTTATAGAGTATGTAAAAATTGTATAGTGTAATTGTGATTGAGACGAGTTGGTGGTGCACGACTGGCATCACATTGATGGTGGCGTGTGTGTTGGACCGCTCCATCCCCTAAAATGCGGTCGATAAGAGCGGAGTCAATACATACGTCGGGTCAGGGATGCCAGGTGGGCACCAAGAGAAAGTTTTAAGCTGAAACATTTTAGGTAGAAAAAAAAAAAAAAAAAAAAAAAAAAAAAAAAAAAAAAAAAAAAAAAATTATAATTTATATAAAAATATATATATAATATGTGATGGACTCACACTAGTTGATAAGTATTTATAAATAAGCATGTGAATGTTGTACTCTGGAGTCACCACTTGTACGTGGAGCTCATGAGGCAAAACGTATAGTACTAAAAAAAGGCACGGACGCAAAGTCTGTGGTACAATTGTAAGGCAGGAGTGTGGTTTTAGCCGGTAAGAGTCCGGCACTGCCCAGGCTGGCTCATCTGTGAGGCAGTCTGGGCGTCCATGAGGATTTCCCACTCCTGCCGAAAAAAAAAAAAAAAAAAAAAAAAAAAAAAAACCTAACCTAACCTAACCTAACCTAACCTAACCTAACCTAACCTAACCTAACCTAACCTAACCTAACCGAGTGGAGCCCGCGTCGACACAGTCAGGAAAGCGCGGAACCAAAAAGTGGTCCTGAGATGCGCAAGCAAGACGGACCTGAACATCATCAAGGACCAAGTCCGGTCGAACGCAGGGCTCAAGGTCCAGGAGCCGAAACCCCAAAATCCCCTCATCTGCATAAGGGGAGTGCTGTCCAGCTACAGCGACGGGGAGATCGTCGATCTCCTAAAAGCGCAGAACAAACATCTTCTGCAGAACGTCGTTGTCGATGGGCAGACCCTAAAGGTGCGCTATAGGAAGCGCGCGAGAAACCCCCACGAATGCCACCCTGTTCTAGAGCTCTCCCCGGAGCTCTGGAAATGTTACACGATGGTGCAGAAGGTCCATGTGGGCATCAAGCGATGCTTGATTGAGGACCAGTCCCCTCTCGTCCAGTGCACAAAGTGCCTTGGATATGGACACAACAAGTCTATATGCAAGGCCGCAAAAGAAGTCTGCAGCTACTGCAGCGGAGCGCACAACGTAGGGGACTGCCGCACTCGAGCTGACGGCAAACAGCCCACCTGCATAAACTGCAAGGTAGCACACAGGACAGACATCGACTTGGCACACACAGCGTTCAGCGAGAACTGCCAGGAACGCCAGAAGTGGGATGGAAATAGCAAGGTCGCGCGTTTCCTATTGCTAAGGGCGACCACGAGATCACATCACCTAACCAACCAGTCACCCCTCAAATCGCAACAAGATCGACAGCAAGATTGCGGTTCATCCAAGCTAATCTTCAGCGCTCCAAGCTGGCCACAGAAGAACTCCACATGGCGGCTCAGGCAAAGGGAGTTTCAGTAGCACTAGTTCAAGAACCCTATGTAGGAAGAACAGGTGTGATGAAACAATGCCCTGGCACGCAAGTCATCCAGTGCAGCCTGAACCGCCAAAAACCAGTTAAGGCGGCGATCGTTGTGTTCGGAAACAACCTGGAGGTCATCCACGACCCCCAGCTTGTGACCGAGAACATCGCCGCCGTCTTGCTGAAGGTGGGCCAGCTTAGCTTTGGGGTGCTATCGGTCTATTTTGAGGGTGACCAGGACATCGAACCCTACCTTTCCGAAACACACAACACCACACAAAAACTA
The DNA here is from genome assembly GCA_949152395.1 of Agrochola litura. Lineage (NCBI taxonomy): Eukaryota > Metazoa > Arthropoda > Insecta > Lepidoptera > Noctuidae > Agrochola > Agrochola litura. Next base: position 27,325,288 of record OX424494.1, on the reverse strand, counting down.
CATACACACAACATTCTGGTGGGAGGAGACATAAACGCCTGGAGCCAGTGGTGGGGAAGTGTTTCCGAAAACCACCGCGGGGCAGCGTACAACTCCTTTCTCAATGAGCGGGACCTCCACATCCTCAATATGGGTCAAACACCAACCTTCGAGACCTACAGAGGAGACAGGTGGTGCACAAGCAACGTCGACGTGACGGCATGCAGCCTGTCTCTGCTAGGCAAGGTTGAAGAGTGGCGTGTAGAACGGAGTCTAACAACATCAGACCACAACGCAATCACCTTCTCGTTGCGCTTAGAAAAGGCCTTGGAACCCTTAAGGCCAATTTCGACGCGCATCTACAACACCAAGAAGGCTAAGTGGTCCGACTTCTGTGCGCACTTCAAGACTCGTCTGGCGGACAGAGACATTACACCAGCCGGAGTCTCGAGCATCTCGAACCCAGAGGATCTGGAGGAACTCATCACAGAATACACCCACACCATCCACCGCTCATGCGAGAAAGCGATCCCAAAACTGGGGTCGCCAAAACACGACGCCAAGCCCCCATGGTGGAATCCTTCTCTAGACCGTCTCAAAAAAGACGCTCTGACGAAGAAGAGAAGGATCCGCAATGCAGCCGCAAGTCGGAAACACTTCACCATCCAGGAATACGTGCTGGCCAAAAACAACTACACCACAGCAGCAACGGAAGCAGCCACAGCAAACTGGAAGGAGTTTTGCTCGAAGCAGGACCGAGAGAGTATGTGGGACGGCATCTACAGGGTACTAAGGAAGACAGCCAGAAGACAGGACGACGCCCTCCTGAGAAATACCGCAGGCGAGACGCTCAGCCCCGAGCAGTCAGCGGATCTTCTGGCAAAAACTTTTTACCCCGACGATTCAACGGATGCCGAACAGCCCCACCACAGGAGCCTAAGGAAGCTGGCGGAGGAAAAAAACCCCCTGGGCCTGTCTGCCGATGATCCTCCCTTCACGACTGCGGAGCTGGAAATGGTTCTCCAGAACCAGAATCCGAAAAAAGCCCCCGGTCCTGACGGATTAACGGCGGACATTTGCACGGCAGCAATAAACTGCGATCGGGAAGTGTTCTTAGCGATAGCTAATAGGTGCCTGTCGCTGTCACATTTCCCGAAGCAGTGGAAAGTCGCTCATGTGTGCATCCTCCGGAAGCCAGGAAAGGACGACTACACCAGCCCAAAGTCGTACAGGCCAATAGGTCTGCTCTCGGTCCTAGGAAAGATCGTCGAGAAGCTCCTAGTAGGCAGACTGCAGCACCACTTTCTCCCAACACTACACACAAACCAGTACGGTTTCATGCCGCAACGTGGAACCGAGGACGCCCTCTATGCCCTAATGGGGCACTTAAGAGCCGAAATCAAAGCCAAAAAAATCGTGCTTTTGATATCATTGGACATAGAGGGGGCCTTCGATAACGCGTGGTGGCCAGCACTAAAGCGACAGATGGTAGTCAAGAACTGTCCCAAAAACATCTACACTCTCGTCACCTCATACCTGGAAGACCGGAACATCAGGGTCAACTACGCCAGAGCGACTAGTGAGAAAGGTACCACAAAGGGATGCGTCCAAGGCTCAATTGCCGGTCCGACGTTTTGGAACCTGATCCTAGATTCGCTCCTACATAAGATGGCTAGTAAGGGAGTATACTGTCAAGCCTTCGCAGATGACGTTGTCCTAGTTCTCTCGGATCACACAGCCGGTCTCCTGCAGCAATCAGCCAACAACGCGCTAGACATAGTATCGGAATGGGGCGTCCAAAATAAGCTACGTTTTGCCGCGCACAAGACCTTTGCGATGGTGTTAACGAGAAAGCTGAAGTACGACGTTCCGGTACTCTACATGTCGGGCACGCGGCTGAACCTGGTCGAGGAGGTAAAGCTGCTAGGCCTCACAATAGACTCTAAACTCACCTTCAACGCGCACGTGTCGGCGATCTGTAAAAAGGCCGCAGACATCTACAAGCAATTGGCATGCGCGGCAAAGGTGACTTGGGGTCTCAACACAGAGATAATTAGGACAATATATGTGTCGGTGATAGAGCCCATCGTGATGTATGCAGCGAGTGCGTGGGCCCCCGCAGCTGAGAAACTGATGACAAGGAATCAGTTTGACTCACTGCAGAGAGGCTTCGCGCAGAAGATCTGCAAAGCATACCGCACGGTATCTCTAACATCGGCACTTATTCTGTCAGGTCAACTCCCACTAGATCTCCGGGTAATCGAGGCAGCAACCCTGTTTAAGATCAGAAAGGGTCACTCCCAAGAGTTCATTCCACCGGGCCGCGAGCTGGAGTGCAACGTGCCCCACTCCCAATATCCCCACCCATCGCTACTCACGATAACAGAGTACGCACGCCTAGAGGACTTGACTCCCGAAACCCTGGAAACCCATCAAGTAATCGGTCCCCATATATACACCGACGGCAGCAAGATAGAGGGGAAAGTTGGCGCTGCCCTAACTTGGTGGGAAAACGGGAAGGAGTCAACGTTCAGCACCTTTGGCCTTGAACCCCACAACTCAGTCTTCCAATCGGAAATGTACGCTCTCTTCAGAGCTGCCAGGATGGCAAGAGAATCCAGGGCGGCCTCCGTAAGCATCTTAAGTGACTCAAGATCGTCGCTTGACCTGCTGCGGAGACCATCTGTCACTCACCACCTGGCACTTAAAATCAAGACAAGCGTCCGCGAGACCAGAGAAGAGGGTAGAGAAGTGAGGTTCTTTTGGCTCAAGGCCCATGTGGGAACTGCAGGGAATGAGAGAGCGGACGAGCTGGCCAAGGAGGCAGCCCTTAATAACGTGACAGCCGACTACAACAAGGTCCCCGTATCGTTCGTGAGGAGGAAGATACGGGAAGAGACTATAAAGAAGTGGCAAGCGCGATACGAATCCTCGAGTACAGGAGCGGTCACAAAAGTGTTCTTTCCAGACGTCCTAGCGGCAAAAAGAACACTTAGAGACGCAGTTCTCACACCGGTCCACGTACAAGTCCTAACAGGACACGGAGGATTCTCAGCGTATCTCCACCGCTTCCATCTCAAAGATAGTCCCTCGTGCGTCTGTGACCCCGGTTGCGAAGAGACAGTCTGGCACCTGCTCTTCGAATGCCCACGATTCAGTCACGACAGAATAGAGCTGGAAGTAAAGATCGGAACCCAGCTAAGCCAGTCCATACTCCACACCATCATGGGGAGACCGGCTTCCAGAAAACTATTCTTGGCATTCGCGAGCAAAGTCTCCATAGTCGCAGCAGCGGCCAACAAAACGGACGCACCCTTGCGTAGTCGGAACCGACCACCATCTACGACCACAACAACAACCACAGCAAACTCCACAACAACAACAACTCAAACCACACATACAAACATAACTCAACGACCAGCACCCGTGGCAGCACCAGCAGCAGCGATAGCACAAGCCAGCCGGGCTCTTACCGCGCTGCCTGAACCTGCTTTGGAGGATTGCCACTCAACCAGCTTGCAGCGCTACGCCAGGCTGCAGCAAATATACCAACATTTTTGGCGGCGCTGGCAATGCGAATACATCGCCGAATTACAACTTCGCCGAAAATGGAAGACCAACGCCGACGCAGTAAAAATTGGGGACATGGTCCTGCTTAAAGAAGATGGCATCCCACCACTTTGTTGGAGACTTGGACGCATTACCCGGCTCTTCCCAGGACTGGATGGGGTTGCACGAGTAGCCGAAATCAATACGCAAAAAGGAACTATACGGCGTGCTCTTGTTCGCATCTGCCCGTTACCGACCGAAGAGGAGCTACTTAAGGGTTGAAACCTCTGTGTTTCAACGGGGGGAGGATGTTTACGCCTGCATATTAATTGAAGACGTTCAGTGTGTGTGCGCGTGTGTCGTGTTTGCTATTCTAAAAGGCCAGGCGCCGTACGGATTTTATTTTGCTTATACCGTCACAAATTATTATTTTAGTCAAAATTTTCACCATCATCACGAACTTGTACGCTCCACATATTTTATTGTAAAATACAGTTTATCCATAATTAAACAACCATACCTCGATACGGGAGTTTCATTGAAGAACATTGAAGCCCCAACATCTGGCGACCTACGACAAAACCTGCAATTTTGGCGAAAATCAAGTTCGATCATTGTGACCACGCGCTGCCGGTGCAGTCATTGCGCCGCAGCTACTTTTCTTCTAAATCAACCATCATACCTGGGTTCCCTGGAGGTGTACAAGCCATTGCAGCCACCGCCGGTTAACGATCAGCATTCAGCATCGCACCGCAGCCTCGGCCAATGCAGCTAAGTGCCCATTATTCCTTGTGAATTCCCTGTTACCTATTCACCCTTACCTTTTTTACCCATTCCGTAAATAAATCTATCCAATACCTATTTAAAATAGCTTCTACTATGAGTGCATTGGTGTCTGTAGACATTATAGTGTCTTAAAATAATAACATCAATACACCATACGCAGCTCATTAAAGTAAATTCCATTATCTATTGATAAACGTTTCACTGTCAAGACGAATAAAATAATAGTTTATTTTCTTATGATATTATCATCGTTTTACCCGTGTTTCCCAACAGACTTATAGCTGTTACTATAAGCATATATTTCACCCAACTCGCCGAACATTCCAGGCCGATCTCTCCGTGTATCGCAACTTCGGGCCGCCGACCGTGTCACCGTGTGATCGGAGCGGAGCCCTACCTACAGCTGCGCCGCGCCGGGCCGGCCTCAGGTGACGTTAGGCGAGGAGCGTGAGCTAAGTTTTTAGTTTTATACATTATCATCACCTAGTTTGTGTCTGTATATTTCCATTATCAAACCTACTTGGAATCAAATTGTGTATTCAATCCGATTTAACATTTACAATATTGGCAAGGATTGAGTTCACAATGGGTAAGGATTATGGAGGTGAATCTAGCACAAACAATCCTCAAGACTTACAGGATCTTTTAGTGAAACGTAGTTCCATAAAAGGTCAAATCACTAAATTTAGAAACTTTTTATCAAATGTTACCTCTAAAGAATCGCTTACTCACATTGAGTTAGCCGAGTTAACCTTAAAACTAAACAAATTTGAATCTATATACAACCGTTTTGATGACTTGCAAAATCATATAGAAGTATTAAACTCTGACAATTTATCTAATGAGATTGATGAACGTGATACTATCGAACAACTATTTATATCGAACATTGCAATTGCTCAAAGTGTTACACAAAAACATAACTCAAACCGTCGTGATGAGAGTAATTACCAGGATTTAAATTCTACTCAGATACCTACAGGTCCATGTAATCATGATCATCACGATATAGGTTTTAAATTACCTCAAATTCAAGTTGCTAAATTCGACGGATCTTGCTTTCGTTGGCTTGAGTTTCGTGACACATTCCTATCCATAGTACACAATAACGACCGCGTCGCTCCCATTCACAAGTTCCATTATCTTATTTCATACTTGACTGGCGATGCAGCGCGCATTATTGCCAATTTAGAGGTATCCAGCGCAAATTATGCGTGTGCTTGGAAATTATTGTGTGACAGATATGACAATGCACGACAATTAATAACTCATCATATAAATTCATTATTATACATTAAACCAATCACAAGTGAGTCTGATAAATCATTACGATTCCTTGTGGATCATATTAATAAAAACTTACGTGCTTTAACTAGTCTTGGTCTAGGTTCACGTGACTGGGATATTTTACTCATTCACATAATGAGCCCCAAGCTTGACAGCCACACCAAAGCCAAGTGGGAAGAATACCGTGGCACGTTGGATACTAATATACCAAATTTGCAACATTTTTTCAAGTTTCTTATTGATCGCGCTGATGTACTTGAGTCAATAAATAGCAGCCATCCATACTCTAAACTTAAGACTCAGACAACGTCAAAGCCTATAGATTCTAACAATAAAATAAAATCTCATCAGTCATACATTTCCAATAGTGAAGATAATAATACTTCTGAAATATCGTGCGGCGTGTGTAATGGTAATCATCGCCTTTATGATTGTCCCACTTTTTTGGCTAAGAGTGTGGATGACCGTATCAGTGAAGCAAGCAGATTGAAGCTTTGTCACAACTGCTTAAGATCTGGCCATTCTGCACGCAATTGTCGCATGCATCCGTGTCGCATGTGCAATATAAGGCACAATAGACTTTTGCATAAACAATCTAGTAACAAAAATATTTCCAGTGTTGTCACCATTTCACCCGATCTCACTGATGACACTATCGTTAATTTTTCAAATCAAAGTAACCATCAAGTTCTATTGTCTACTGCTTATATTGAGGTAGCTAATCCTACGAATAATCAAACACAGAAGGTTCGTGCTCTTTTGGATTGCGGTAGTCAGTCATCATTTATTACTCAATCTCTTAAAACAAAACTGCTTTTAGAACCGACTACCACTTTGCATGTCAATATAATTGGCATAGGAAATAAAACCACCACTCAGGCTACAGAAACTTGCGTGGTTCAGTTGAAGTCTTTGATGAAGCACTTCAACGTCACTTCGTCTTTTCTGGTGTTGCCTGTGTTGACCGGTAATATACCTAGGATACCCGTTGACCTTAAAAAACTTAATATTCCGAGTGATTACTTTTTAGCAGACCCTCAGTTCCACCAACCAGCACCTGTTGATGTTGTCATCGGTGCCGATATTTTCTGGGACATTATTGGCCGCGATCAACTCTCTCTCGGTCTTAATTCACCTGTATTGAGAAGTTCTCAATTCGGTTGGTTGGTTTCAGGTCCTATGTATTTTAATTTACCAACAAAAAATAAGTTTGAGGAAATTGATAATAATATAGATTCTAATCATTCAGTCGTTTCTTGTGTGTCATCTGTTGACAAAATACATCAAGAACTAACAAAATTCTGGGACTTAGAAAATGTTCCCCAAACTAAACTACATATGAGTCATAGCGAGAAGGCATGTGAAACACATTTTTTATCGCACACTCTTCGTTTGGGAACCGGTAGATTCTCAGTTAGTTTACCCTTAAAAGATACACCTGATTGTCTTGGTGAATCTTATTCACTGGCTAAAAAACGCTTGTTAAATCTAGAAAAGCGATTTCGCAAACAACCACATGTGAAATCACAATACATAGAATTTATGCGTGAGTACGCAGACTTAGGTCACCTTTCAGAGTCCTCTGTACATATACCTTCTACATCTTACTTCCTCTGCCATCACGCTGTCTTCAAAGACAGCAGTGAATCTACGAAAATTAGAGTCGTATTCGACGGCTCGGCTCCTACTTCATCAGGCCAGTCTGTCAATGACATCCTCATGGTCGGGCCTCATATGCAGGACTCACTGTTCTCCATCTTAATAAGAGCTCGACAACATAAGTTCCTCCTCACGGGTGACGTCGAGAAAATGTACCGTCAAATTCGTGTCCGTGAGGAGGATCGCAATCTTCAACTTATCTTATGGAGAGAGGATGAATCTTTGCCCATCAAAACTCTTCAGCTAGGTACTGTGACTTACGGAATGGCAAGTTCCAGCTACTTAAGCACTCGGTGTCTATGGCAGATTGGTGAAGAATCTTCTGATCCTATGGTTAAGAATATAATTCAACATGATTTCTTTGTGGACGATCTCATTACTGGTTCTGAAAGTGAGGATACCCTACGTTATATTCACCAATCAGTAACTGAAGAACTGAAGAAAGGATGCTTTAATCTTCGTAAGTTTAAGACTAATTTACCATCATTGTTCGATCCAAATAATCAAACTGATGATAATCTTTTATTAAGCGAGTCAACTAGTACACTAGGCATGGGATGGAACCCATCAACCGATCAGTTACATTTCCCTATCAAATGCCCACTTTCCTCTAACAATAATTTAACCAAAAGATCTTTTCTATCGTCTCTTTTTAAGATCTTTGACCCCTTAGGACTGATTAGTCCATGTGTAATAAAAATGAAAATGTTGTTACAACAACTGTGGCTGCATAATTTAACTTGGGACTCTCCAGTCCCACATGAAGTTCAAAAAGACTGGAACAATTTTATGCAGTTTTTACCTTCTCTGTTCGCTCTAGAAGTTCCACGGCGTGTGCTCTGTAATGAACCCGCATCTGTGGAATTACATTCATTCAGCGATTCGTCCCAACATGCATACGGAGTTTGCATTTATTTACGTTCGGTTAATGCCGCGAACGAGGTCACAGTCAATTTGCTTTGTTCCAAGTCCAAAGTAGCTCCGATTAAAAGTACGACTATCCCTCGTCTAGAATTGTGCGCTGCCCTACTGGCGGCAAGGTTATGCAAGGCTGTCAGGAAGTCACTGCGATATGAAGTTCAGCATCAAGTACACTGGTGCGATTCGTCAGTAGTGCTAGCCTGGCTCCACACTAGTTTTATAAATTTGAAAACGTTTGTAGCTAATAGGATTTCGGAGATCTGTGAGCTAACAGACGCCTCTTCGTGGCGCTATGTGCCCACATCTGTCAATCCTGCAGACCTCATATCTAGAGGAATCGGTCCAGATAAGCTGGGCAGTACCCAGCTATGGTGGTCAGGCCCGCCATTCCTCACCGAGCCTGAAAGTGATTGGCCTATCTTAAAACCTAATAAAATTAATACTAATGACTTACCGGAAACTAAACCTAACTGTACTACCACTCATGTTGCTACTCAAAATGAATCTATAATTAATTTTAAAGATTTTTCTAGCTTAACTAAAATAAAACGATCTTTTGCTTACGTACTAAGATTTATTAATAATTTAAAAACTAATCAAGATAAAATTCTTGGCAATCTGACTGTTGATGAATTAAATAATTCTTTTCTTTATTTGTGTCGTCTCGCACAGCAAGAATCATTCTTCTGTGAGTATAATTTACTATGCAACAATAAGACCTTAAGTTCTAAATCAAATATCTTATCATTGACTCCATTTTTAAGTGACGATAAGGTCATTCGAGTTGGTGGCCGACTAGACTCATCTGATTATAACTATAATAAAAAACACCCTGTTCTCCTGCATGCTTCGCATCATTTTACCAAATTGATTTTCGAGTACGAACACAAACGCGGATTACATGCTGGTCCACAACTATTGTTGGCCGTTGTTAGGGAATACGTTTGGCCGATTAACGGCAGAAATTTAGCTAGACGCATTTTTCATAATTGCTCCAGGTGCAGACGCTTGCAGGGCAAGACTATTGCGCCAATAATGGGACATTTGCCCTCACAACGTGTCACTCCAAACTTTCCATTTCACACCGTGGGAATTGATTTCGCTGGCCCATTCCTTATTGTAAACAGAAAGGGACGTGGTGCATCGTTAGTCAAGTGCTATCTTTGTTTTTTCATATGCCTTCGATATAAAATTTCTCACCTCGAAGCTGTGAGCGATCTATCAAAGGACGCTTTCGTTATGACATTCCGAAGGTTTGTGTCACGTAGAGGCAGACCAGTGGAGGTATTCTGCGACAATGGACGCAACTTTGTCGCAGGAGCTAAAGAAATGAATGATTTTTTTAAGATTTACCAAACCGATCTATCTGATTTTGCATGTTCGGAAGGCATTAAGTTTTACTTTTCACCAGCTTACGCTCCTCATTTTGGCGGCATTTTTGAGGCCGGTATCCGTTCGGCAAAATTTCATATTAGGCGAGTAATGGGTAATTCTCATTTAAGTTTTGAAGAACTTCAAACTCTTTTCACTCAGGTAGAAGCTGTGTTAAATAGTAGACCTCTCTGTCCTTTATCCGCCTCTCCTGATGATTTTCATTGCCTTACTCCTGGGCATTTTCTCATTGGCCGGGCTCTTACCGCGCTGCCTGAACCTGCTTTGGAGGATTGCCACTCAACCAGCTTGCAGCGCTACGCCAGGCTGCAGCAAATATACCAACATTTTTGGCGGCGCTGGCAATGCGAATACATCGCCGAATTACAACTTCGCCGAAAATGGAAGACCAACGCCGACGCAGTAAAAATTGGGGACATGGTCCTGCTTAAAGAAGATGGCATCCCACCACTTTGTTGGAGACTTGGACGCATTACCCGGCTCTTCCCAGGACTGGATGGGGTTGCACGAGTAGCCGAAATCAATACGCAAAAAGGAACTATACGGCGTGCTCTTGTTCGCATCTGCCCGTTACCGACCGAAGAGGAGCTACTTAAGGGTTGAAACCTCTGTGTTTCAACGGGGGGAGGATGTTTACGCCTGCATATTAATTGAAGACGTTCAGTGTGTGTGCGCGTGTATCGTGTTTGCTATTCTAAAAGGCCAGGCGCCGTACGGATTTTATTTTGCTTATACCGTCACAAATTATTATTTTAGTCAAAATTTTCACCATCATCACGAACTTGTACGCTCCACATATTTTATTGTAAAATACAGTTTATCCATAATTAAACAACCATACCTCGATACGGGAGTTTCATTGAAGAACATTGAAGCCCCAACAGTCTCCATAGTCGCAGCAGCGGCCAACAAAACGGACGCACCCTTGCGTAGTCGGAACCGACCACCATCTACGACCACAACAACAACCACAGCAAACTCCACAACAACAACAACAACAACCACTCAAACCACACATACAAACATAACTCAACGACCAGCACCCGTGGCAGCACCAGCAGCAGCGATAGCACAAGCCAGCCTACAACCAGCACTCAACTCCATGTCCATCTCGGAGCTCCTGGCATGCGGGGGAGACGGAGCCCCTGGTGTCAGACTGCGAGGCGTCGCCCTCTTCATGAACAGAGAAGGAGAGAGGCTAGGCATAAGCTTCTGCGTGGGCTCGAGCCGAGCTGGAGCCCGTATACATATCTCACCAGGCCTTGCCGCCCTGATCAACGGAAGCACCACCAAAACGAGCATGAAAGGCAGTAAGTACGCTGCACTGCCGCATGTGGAAGTAGCTACTCACCGATGCCGTCTGGTGCGAGTCAAAGGAAAGACGATCGCACTATTCGAGTGGAGAGAGGAGACTCCATTTGCCCAAGCAAGCTCACTGCTTCAAAAGATCAGGGAGGTAGGAGAGTACATGGCAGTCACAGCCCGTACCATCAGCATCGACGCAATGATGATCGAGGGGGAAAGAGGAGACGTCGCAGATCGCTTCGGCTGTCTAAAAGCCTCAGAACACCACGAGGTGGTAGTGTATGAGGACAGAGGGGAAACTCTGAGTTTCCTCAAAGCCCCCAGACTCCCAACAGCCGACGCGATGAGCTCCACGTCAGGCTCGATCACTCAAAGCGGATCAGAGAGGGCCCAGCAAAAGGCAGCCGCCGAAAAAGCTGCAAAGGAGCAGAGCAAAACCGCTAGCCTGGAGGACCAGGCCCGGTCGAGGAGTCGCCTGAAAGCCTTCGGCACTTTCCTCAACGCACTGCTCCCAAGCACCAGCCACGCATCACCGACAGCGATGGAGAGGTTCTTTAAAAGAAAGACGAAAGAACCAACACCACAGAAGCCTACGCCTACAAGAGCCGACAAGGGGCAAGTCAGCCCGCCGACCCTCGCAATTAATTCGGGCACCACGGACCACGTAAAGAGCGCGTTCTTCGAGTACGTAGCAATCGTGAGAGCGACCAGAGAGGTCAATCTTATGACATGCAGGAAGATCCTGCAGACCTTCCAGAGAAACACAGAAGGACTGCTAAGGGTACTACTCGAGGAAGCAGAGGCGGCAGTGTACGACAACGTCACATCTCAAGTCATCAAAGGGGAAATGACGGGGTCGTACATGGCAGCCTACAGCGCGCAGAGTGGTTTCGTGACCCTGGACGAGGAGGAAACGGAGCGCTCAGGCAAACTGATATTCAAAACACCAAACGACGACCCGATAGTGGTTACCGCCAAATGTACCAAGATCATGCTGGACGATAAGATCCTCGAAATGGCACAGTCCATTTTGGGGACTTCAGACACCCTAGCATCACAGGAAAACTGGGCGGTACCCAATATCAGGTGGGTCAATGGAGTCCCGGGTTGCGGCAAAACAACCTGGGTGGTGAAGCACTTCGATGGGGAGAAGGACGTTGTAGCCACTACGACGACCGAAGCTGCCAAAGATCTCAGGGAGAAGCTTGCGCACCGCTTAGGAGACCAAGTAAAGACAAAGGTGCGCACTATGGCCTCAATTTTAGCCAACGGGTTCAAGAAGCAAGAGAAATGCTACCGCCTCACGGTAGACGAAGCTCTTATGAACCACTTTGGGGCCATAGTTATGGCAGTAAAGTTGTCGGGAGCAAGCGAGGTTGTCCTCATCGGAGACGTAAACCAGCTTCCATTTTTGGACCGAGAGAACCTATTCGAGTTAAGGTATACCCGTCCAAACCTGGTGGCTGGAATCACCCAGGAGCTGCTTTGCACACATCGCAATCCGATGGATGTGGCCTTCGCACTGAGCGAGATATACTCCGGTATATACTCCTCCAAGTCATCACTGTCGCGGGTCCACTCCTTGAGGGTGGAAGGTTACACAGGAGCGCAAATACCGAGCACCGCTCAAAACACCCTGTTCCTGGTTCACACGCAAGAGGAGAAAGCTACTCTTATGAGCCAGGGGTACGGGTCCGGTGAAGGGTCGCGCGTGTTAACCATCCACGAGGCTCAGGGGTTGACCTACGACAGCGTAATCATCGTCAACACGAAGTCCAGGAGGCTCCAGGTCCACGAAAGCATCTCCCACGCGGTGGTGGCGGTGTCGAGACATACTGTCAGTTGCGTCTACTACTCCGACGACGCCGACGACGCCACAGGCCGCTTTGCGAAGAGGGCGATGGATGCGCCTACCAAAACGGTTATCGACTACAACCTTAAGATGGCCATGAAACATCGAGACGCAGCAGTCGTGGAAGCCCTGCTCGGGCTAGCGAAATCCCTGGTCGTGACATCCCGCCTCAAATAAGACTCCACAAACCAGACCACATCCATACTTCCAACACTCCAATACTAACCAATCCCAACCCTCCACGTACCGCCAAAACAGAATCATGTAAAATTTCATGGCAGAGCGAGTCTGTCATGCTTACGTAAATGTCCCGCCGATGGTGGCGTTGCACATCTGGTCGATCGGTTCCCTAAGAAATGGTTGAGCTGAACGGCACAGATGTGTACGTCATATCCGTGAACGGTAGCCGTCGCCTGGGGCTGGTCGGCTCGCACTGCCATGAAGTTTCAATCAATCCATGTAGTAAAACTTTGTTTGTATAAAAATAAATGTGTAACAATAGAATAAGTAATGCCTGTGTCAATAATAAAAAAAAAAAAAAAAAAAAAAAAAAAAAAAAAAAAAAAAAAAAAAAAAAAAATATATATATATATATGTATATGAATAAATATGTTGATGGACTCACGTAGATTTTAAGATTAGTATTTAAGCTAATATGTGTCCAATGTAGGAGCACAATAACTGAATAAGTGAAAAAAAAATACTGTAAACAAATGTAATGTACATAAACAAAGGCACGGACCTCCAAGTCTGTGGACAAATTGTGAGGCAGGAGTGTGGTTTTAGCCGGTAGGAGTCCGGCACTGCCCAGACTGGCTCATCTGTGAGGCAGTCTGGGCGTCCATGAGGATTTCCCACTCCTGCCGAAAAAAAAAAAAAAAAAAAAAAAAAAAAAAAAAAAACCTAACCTAACCTAACCTAACCTAACCTAACCTAACCTAACCTAACCTAACCTAACCTAACCTAACCCAGTAACCGATAATACGTCGCACTATCAACATCAGCTCCGCGTACAAAAATTCGCTATAATTAGACGCGTTGAGCTACGAGCGCAAAAAAATTATCAGTGGAATTGTGCAGTGACAAATCACCAGGATTCGTGTGGGCAAGTGTCTACCTCCACGGGTTGCGAGGCAGGGCCCCCGGAACTTCAGCAGTGAATAACTTGCCCAAGGTCAGTGAAGTCGTTCTACCCACAATAACCAAGGGACTCGCGGCAAAGGCCTATCCAGTGACACCAAGATCAGAAAATTCGGAGCAGGGATTTGGGATTTATTAAGGTGCGAAAACCGTCAAAACACGTGGTTTTTTGTGAAAAATTTGTGAAAAACAACCTCACTTTTGCTCCACGTGTTTCTACGACACGAGGCGTGACGTACGAACAGCATCCCAGCCCTTACTGAAGACTCCGAAGTCTGCCCGAGGAATCTGCCTGCAGACCAGCCACCAGCGTGACGACTCCACGGCTTATCACAAGGTTAGCCCCGAGGGAACTCCTCAACCCTTAGTCCCACCCCCCCAGAGTTTGGGCTCATCAGACTCGGTACTTTAGGACCTTACCAGAGCCAGCGCCCCTACCCCCCAAACTTCTACCCCCACCACCTCAACCCCCCCTCACTACCGAACTTCTCCCACCACCTAACCCCCACCTCAGACTTGAGTAAGGGTAACCCCTTCCAATTTCCTTACCCACCAAACGTACCCCCACGAACCCCCCCCCCCCCCCTTTCCTCACCCCCTCTATAGTTTCCCCACGAAACCCTCCCCCCACCCCCCACCCCTCAAGGCTACCTCACCCCCCCGCGACCTAACTTCGAATCCGTTGGAGCTGGAAAGCCGAGTTTGGGCTCATTTGAAAGGGCACGAAAAGTCCTTCAATTTGGCCCCGGCAGAAATCCTTAATTCGGCACTCACACACGCAGTGATATAGCTACGCTGTAGAATTCCACTGAGGACCACCATCAGCGCGCCCACAGAGCTCAGAACATCGAGTTCTATCAGTTGTCGGGCTCCTCATCGGACAGCAGACGCAGACCACCAGCAGAGCATCCGTGAGTCCATCATAACATAAAAAAAAAAAAAAAAAATAATAATAATAATAAAAAAAAAAAAAAAAATTGTCAAGCGTTACATATACAGAATTCACAACAACTAATATAAGAACTATAACCTCTCCTCTTAAATTTAAGTCAGTAACCTCCCCTCCCCTAAAACATGTCTTCCAAGCAGTCCACCACCACCCGTAAAACGAACACGGACGCCGCAAAAGCCCCTAAATCCCTTAGGGAAAAAGTCCTGAAAAATACGGCTAAGTCAGTGGTCTCGGAGAGATCGGCGCATCCATCACAGAAGCCGCAGGTGCCGAAGACAGCGTCCGAGCCGGACGTGACGAGCAGAACACCGCCTTTACCATCAGCTCCCGAGACAAACACGCCGGAGGATCGCGCCAGGATCTCAGAGATCATAATCAACTGGGAGCAGTGTGGCATCTCCCCCCCCAAACAGATCATCTCGGACGAGGAAAGCTCGGTGGCCTCCACTGTGAGCCAGGCCGACCGTCCTCAGAGCGGACGGCCGAGCCTCCTTTACAGAACGCCGAGAAGGGGTACAGGGGTGGAAATGGACCTGGCCACCCGAGAAGCCAACGATCTTCTCCAGAAAGGGAAGGACGCCCTGGAAGCAGCAGGGAATATGAAAAGGGAGTGCAAGGCCACAGCCCATGAGTGCCTACAGGGCCTGTACGAGACGGCCCTGTCATTGGCGGATTCGAGAGCTCGCCACAAACTCAATCTCGAGAAGGAGCGCTCTCGACACGCACAAGAGCTTGTGCGTGTCGAGAGAGCTCACACTCGGGAACTAATGGCAATGAAAGCGGAGCTCTCTCTCATGCGGGTCGATGTGTCTGACACGAAAAAAGAGGCGAAAGGGATCCGGGAATGGCTCTGTTCAGGCTTTACCAAAGGCCTTCAAAAAGTGGCAACATTTTATAGTGTTTTTAGAATGGCAACATCGCCATCGTGGTCAACTTCAAAGTGACATTGTGACTTTATAATAATTTATCTGTGGAGAACTTTCCCGCCAATACCCTTAAGGAAAACATGTAAAATTGTCGTCGTAAAATTAAATAATTAGAAACTGCAATTCTTGGGCCTTTTTTTGCACCAGTATATCCCCAAAGATATAACATGGTGGCCCATGAGGGGAACTAAAACAAGAAATCCGCGACCTCTAAGAAAAATTCTTCGTCGGAATCGCTACCTACCTACATACGAGGAAATCGACGCCGAAGCCCCAAGTCCGCCAAGTCGAGAATCGAGAGCGTCAACGCGTCGCCCCGAAGTTGAGTGCCTTTCCGTCATTGAAAACCCCTAAATACCTTTCCCATTACCAAAATATCCTTAAAAAGCAACCATTTGTGTGAATAAGGTGATTACAAGAATTGCAAACTTTTCGGTCTCAGTTCAACTTTACACTATGTACCCCCAATTTACAAAATATTAGTGTCTCGATATTTAGTAGTCTGCCGACTATTTCAGGTCACCCGTGCAAGCTTCTTTGCCTGATCGAGACCGCATAGCTGTCCGACTGGCGCTCTGCTGATCGTGCGCACCCGGCTTCCTGATCGGCAGGTGACACCGAGACGAGGAACGTGAGCCCATTCTTTTCATTGTGTTTGTGATAATTCCTCAACTTTCTTAACAATCTTTGTTTGCAATGGCTGAAGCTAAGCAACGTTATAAAGAATTGTTAACCAAAAGAGCGTCCGCTAAAGGACAAATTACTAAGTTTAAAAACTATTTATGTATTACTTCTAAACAAGAGGAATTGAATAATATTCAATTGACAGAGTTAAAGTTAAAGCTTGCAAAGTTTGAGGCATTATCCGTAAAAGTTGATGACTTGCAAAGTGAAATAGAGGTTCTGAGTTCGGACAACCTTGATGCTGAAGTTGATGAACGTGACATCATTGAGCAAGACATAATAATCAACATAGCCACTGCCAAAAACTTATTAGACATGTTTTCTCGGAAAAATGAATGCGAACAGAGACATAGTTCTGATCACTATGCTTCATGTTGTCCGGAAGATCATCACAATTTAGGATTAAAGCTCCCACAAATACAAATAGCTAAATTTAATGGTGAATATTTCCGTTGGTTAGAGTTTAGAGATACCTTTGAAAGTTTAATACATAAAAATGACCGTATTTCTGAAATTAATAAGTTTTATTATTTAAATTCATATTTACAAGGTGACGCAGCCAGAATTGTTTCCAATCTTGAAGTTTCTGCAACAAATTATACTGAAGCTTGGAAGCTGCTTTGTCAACGGTATGATAACAATAGAATATTAATTGATCATCATCTTGATTCATTACTGAATGTGAAGCAGCTTCCAGGTGAGTCAGAAAAATCTTTAAGATATTTAGTTGACCATATTACTAAAAACTTACGTGCCTTGGTCAGCTTGGGCCAGCCAACGGATAATTGGGATGTCATTATTATATTCATGTTGTCAGCTAAGTTCGATAGTCAAACCTTATTGAAATGGGAGGAATATCGCAGTAGTTTAGGAAGTCAGCTACCAAAGTTGGAGCAGTTTTTTAAATTTATTATGGATCGTGCTAGTGTGCTCGAATCTGCAAATCGCAATAATAATAATTCCAGCAACATAGATTCAAAGAAGCCTACAACTCCTCATCGTTTGACTCCAAATAAACAAAGTCAAAGAAAGAGTCAGAATAATAATATAAAATCTTTTGCAAGCACTAGTGATAATAATAAAAATAAAGGACTGAAGGGTTATTCATGTATTGTTTGCGACGAACGTCATAGAATTTATGACTGTCCAACATTTAAGGCTAAGGGTATTGATGATAGAATGACGGATGTGACAAGGTATAAACTTTGCATTAACTGTTTGAGACAGGGTCACTCCGTTAAGGATTGTCGATTCAGGTCATGCCAAGAGTCTGGCTGCACTGAGAGGCATAATAGCTTGCTACACCGTCCGCAAACGTCGGCAAGTCTCGCTTCGGTTGATGAGCCAGGTGAGATAGTAGCAAACTATTCTAATAAAAATACAAGTCAAATTATATTGTCAACAGCCATGGTGGAGGTATCGAATCCATTTGGCCAGCAAAAGGTCAAAGTTCGTGCACTATTGGACTGTGGCAGCCAATCATCTTTTATAACTGAATCCCTAAAGATCAGGTTATCATTAATGTCCCATCCCATTGACACTCTAAAGGTCATTGGCATAGGAAACACATTAACAAATAATGTTATTGAAAGTTGTAATATTAAATTACAATCAATAAATAGTAAGTTTAACATAAGTTGCTCATGTCTTGTGTTGAAGGAATTAACAGGTAGACTGCCAAAGGTCCCCATCTGTATTGGTTCTTTGAAGTTACCTGAAAATATTCAGCTGGCTGATCCCATGTTTCACAAACCAGGCGACATAGATGTCTTGATAGGCGCAGACTTATTCTGGGACATTCTAGGTAATGAACAATTCTCATTAGGTGTCAAAAATCCTAAGTTAAGAAGTTCACAATTAGGTTGGATTGTATCTGGTCCCATGGAATCTGTGAAGCCAGATAAAAATGTTCACTGTAATCACAGTTTAGTCTCCAAATGTGATAGTACTGATGATAGCATTGATAATATGCTAAGTAAATTCTGGGATTTGGAAGAAATTCCTGAAAAATTAATTACAAGTGAAAATGAAAGTGAAAAACACTTTCTCACTTACACAACTAAAACCAATATAGGTAGATTTTGTGTAAAATTACCACTTAAAGATACTGCTGATTGTTTAGGCGATACTTACAAGTTAGCTAAGAGACGCTTTATTAACATAGAAAAACGGTTAAAACGAAACCCTATGTTAAAATTAGAGTACACTAAGTTTATTAATGAGTATGCAGAGCTAGGGCATCTGTCTGTGTTAAATGATAATTTTAGAGATAGGATAGGTCCAAGTTATTATTTGTGTCATCATGCAGTTCTTAAACAGGAAAGTGAATCTACCAAGCTGCGTGTAGTATTTGATGGTTGTGCTTCTTCCACTTGTGGTTGTTCTTTGAATGACATATTAAGGGTAGGTCCTACCGTACAGGATACTCTTTTCTCTATTTTGATACGCTCTAGGCAATACAAGTATTTGCTTACTGGAGACATCGAAAAGATGTATCGCCAAGTCTTAGTATACGAAGATGATAGGTACTTGCAACTGATCTTGTGGAGAAAGGAGGAATCTGAACCCATTCAGACACTTATGCTCAATACTTTGATCTATGGAACAGCATGTGCAAGTTACCTGAGTACACGCTGTCTATGGCAGGTAGGACAGGAACAGGATGATGAGCTTATAAAGTGCATCATCCAGAAAGACTTTTATGTTGATGATCTCATAACGGGTTCAAATGATTCACAGCAATTAATTTATATACATAAAGCTGTATCTGAAGCGTTAAGGGCAAGTTGTTTTAATTTAAGAAAATTTAAAACAAATCATTCCTCTATTTTTGATAATGTAGATATGAATGAACAAGATAGTTTAATATTTAGCGAGTCGTCTAGTACGCTAGGGTTGGGCTGGACTCCATCTAGTGATACATTGCATTTTCCTATAAAAGGATTCTCACATGATAAAAGTCAAACCATAACAAAACGATTTATTATGTCGAACGCTTTCAAAATATTTGACCCATTGGGTATTTTAAGTCCAGTTGTAGTGATACCAAAAATAATGATACAAAGACTTTGGCAGCATAAGTTGGACTGGGATCAGCCAGTCCCTCAGGAAATAAAAGATGATTGGACTAAGTTTTCTGAAAATATAAAGTATTTATCTAATTTAAAAGTACCTAGATTAGTCATAGGGTTATCGCCTCAATTTATTGAACTACATTCATTTAGTGATGCCTCAAATTACGCATATGGTGCGTATGTTTATATAAGAACGATTAGTCATAATGGGGACGTCACGGTCAGACTGCTATGTGCCAAATCTAAGGTGGCGCCTTTGAAGCCGACTACCATTCCCCGCCTAGAACTCTGTGGAGCCTTGCTCGCCGCTAAACTCACCACTTCTGTAACGGACTCGCTCCGTTACAAGCCGGATAAGCTAGTTCACTGGTGTGACTCCACAGTAGTATTAGGTTGGATTCGTAGTGACGTCAGTAAATTAAAAGTATTTGTAGCTAATCGTATTAGTGAAATTAAAGAATTAACTTCTTGTTCAGCGTGGCGATATGTTCCCACGGATTCCAACCCTGCAGACTTAATATCACGGGGAGTAGATGCTAAACGCTTAGTAGCAATGGCGCTGTGGTGGACAGGGCCTAGTTATTTATTAAAAAATGAGTCTGAATGGCCTAAGTTAGGCGTCAATGATTCCGAAGAGTTACCGGAATTAAAGGTACATTCGGCGATAATTAATATACCTATCATTGACTTTGATAAATATTCATCTTTAACTAAATTACAAAGATCATTTGCTTACGTTCACAGATTTATATATAATATTAAAAATAAAAATAATAAGCGTGTAGGTATATTGTCAGTTAATGAACTGCGAGAGTCATTCCATTCTTTATGTGTTATTGCACAGAGTCAAGCGTTCCCTATTGAGTATGATCTTCTAAAGAAAGGTAAGTCTTTGAACAGTAATAGCAAATTACTATCGTTGTCACCGTTTCTAGACGATAACAAACTAATCCGTGTCGGTGGACGAATTGATGCTTCAGCACAATCATATTCAAAGAAACATCCAATTCTAATTCATGCTTCACATAGGCTAACTAAATTATATTTTGAAAGGGAACACATAAACCATTTGCATGCTGGCCCACAACTGTTGTTAGCGACTGTAAGAGAAACAGTGTGGCCAATAAATGGTAGGCATCTTGCAAGACGTACAGTCAATAATTGCGTACGATGTAGACGAATTCGAGGTTTGACTCTGCAACCCAAGATGGGTAATTTACCATCTCAACGTATAACGCCCGACTATCCTTTTATATCCGTTGGTTTGGACTTTGCTGGTCCATTTTATATTGTCGTGGCAGTCGTGTAGTCAAATGTTATTTATGCCTTTTCGTCTGCTTGCGGTATAAGTGCATTCATCTCGAAGCAGTCAGTGACTTATCGAAAGATGCATTTATACTGACACTCAGGCGTTTCATCGCTCGTCGCGGAAAACCGACGGAAATATTTAGCGACAATGGAAGTAACTTTGTTGCCGCCGCTAAGGATATTGGATCCTTCATAAAGGATAATCAGGAGCCTTTGTCTGATTTTGCAAGTCAACAATCAATTAAATTCACGTTCATTCTGGTTTACACTCCTCATTTCGGTGGCATTTGGGAAGCCGGGGTTAAATCGGCAAAATATTTTTTAAGGCGTGTCATTGGTGACAGCCATTTAACTTTTGAAGAAATTTCTACTTTATTTGCGCAAGTGGAAGCTATTCTAAATAGTCGTCCCTTATCCCCCCTTTCCTCCAGTCCTGACGACCTCCTCTCCCTTTCCCCTGGGCATTTCATCATTGGGAGGCCGTTGACCGCTCTGCCGACACCAGACCTGACGGACATCAAGGAAAGTCAGCTGCGGCGTTATGAACGTCTGGAAGCAATCCGAAGACAATTTTGGAAAAGGTGGCAGAAGGAATATCTGGCCGAGTTACAGCATCGAACCAAATGGCGAACGAATACTTCAAAGCTGGAAGTTGGAGACATGGTGCTCTTAGCAGATGATGGCACCCCCCCTCTGGCTTGGAAGCTCGGCCGTGTTGTTAAACTCATAACTGGACCTGATGGGATATCCCGTGTGGCCGACATTCTCACCAACAAAGGCTGCGTGCGACGCTCTCTAGTGCGGCTCTGCAAACTACCTACGGCGGAGGAGCTTAATAGCTGTTGAAAGTGATCTTTCAACGCCCCGGAATATGTTCAGGCTTTACCAAAGGCTTTCAAAAAGTGGCAACATTTTATAGTGTTTTTAGAATGGCAACATCGCCATCGATGTCAACTTCAAAGTGACATTGTGACTTTATAATAATTTATCTGTGGGGACTTTCCCGCCAATACCCTTAAGGAAAACATGTAAAATTGTCGTCGTAAAATTAAATAATTAGAAACTGCAATTCTTGGGCCTTTTTTTGCACCAGTATATCCCCAAAGATATAACAGGCTCGGTCACGAAACCCTTGAAGCTTTAAATGGCATCAAGGAGTTGAAAAGTGAGGTCACATCGGCGAGCTTCAGGAATATAAAAGAGCACGAGAAGACGAGGCAGGAAAGCGCAAGAGCCCCGGGGGATCCCAAGTGGGATTCGATGGGGGCTGGCTTGTCACGTCTCGACACAAACATCACCAGCATCTCCAACCAACTGGACGTGCTCCGAAAGGCTCTGGAAAGGCTCAAAGGTGATCTCGACCGGCCAAGGAACACGGAGACGGACCCTAGTAGCCGAGAGACGGATATTCTTACCACGACCACATTCAGAGAGGAGATTAGAAACTTACAGCACCAACTACAGGCCATCGTAAACATGCCTGTAGCTTCCCCCACACCACCACAGCCACCAATAAACCTCTCACAACACCTAAAACCCATCTCGGAAAGGCTGGAGATCGTCTCAGCAGACCTCCGCGTACTGCGCGACAAAGAACCGCAAATCCAAGCGCCCCCGGTGCTGAATCTGGAAGCGGAACTTGCAGTCGGGGAGGTAAAGAAGACCCTCCAAAGTATACAGAAGGGGGTAGCGGACCTGGGTAAAGCGGACAGACCGCTTCAACAACAACAGGGCCCCAAAACCTTTGCCCAGGTCGCCTGTATACCCAAGCTCCCTAAACCACCCACACAACCCAACCACACACTCATCGTCTCGTCTACGAACCCCCAGCACACTGGAGACAACGTCATCGAGAGGATCAGGACCACCTTGGACCTTAAAACGAGTGGAGCCCGCGTCGACACAGTCAGGAAAGCGCGGAACCAAAAAGTGGTCCTGAGATGCGCAAGCAAGACGGACCTGAACATCATCAAGGACCAAGTCCGGTCGAACGCAGGGCTCAAGGTCCAGGAGCCGAAACCCCAAAATCCCCTCATCTGCATAAGGGGAGTGCTGTCCAGCTACAGCGACGGGGAGATCGTCGATCTCCTAAAAGCGCAGAACAAACATCTTCTGCAGAACGTCGTTGTCGATGGGCAGACCCTAAAGGTGCGCTATAGGAAGCGCGCGAGAAACCCCCACGAATGCCACCCTGTTCTGGAGCTCTCCCCGGAGCTCTGGAAATGTTACACGATGGTGCAGAAGGTCCATGTGGGCATCAAGCGATGCTTGATTGAGGACCAGTCCCCTCTCGTCCAGTGCACAAAGTGCCTTGGATATGGACACAACAAGTCTATATGCAAGGCCGCAAAAGAAGTCTGCAGCTACTGCAGCGGAGCGCACAACGTAGGGGACTGCCGCACTCGAGCTGACGGCAAACAGCCCACCTGCATAAACTGCAAGGTAGCACACAGGACGGACATCGACTTGGCACACACAGCGTTCAGCGAGAACTGCCAGGAACGCCAGAAGTGGGATGGAATAGCAAGGTCGCGCGTTTCCTATTGCTAAGGGCGACCACGAGATCACATCACCTAACCAACCAGTCACCCCTCAAATCGCAACAAGATCGACAGCAAGATTGCGGTTCATCCAAGCTAATCTTCAGCGCTCCAAGCTGGCCACAGAAGAACTCCACATGGCGGCTCAGGCAAAGGGAGTTTCAGTAGCACTAGTTCAAGAACCCTATGTAGGAAGAACAGGTGTGATGAAACAATGCCCTGGCACGCAAGTCATCCAGTGCAGCCTGAACCGACAAAAACCAGTTAAGGCGGCGATCGTTGTGTTCGGAAACAACCTGGAGGTCATCCACGACCCCCAGCTTGTGACCGAGAACATCGCCGCCGTCTTGCTGAAGGTGGGCCAGCTTAGCTTTGGGGTGCTATCGGTCTATTTTGAGGGTGACCAGGACATCGAACCCTACCTTTCCGAAACACACAACACCACACAAAAACTACATACACACAACATTCTGGTGGGAGGAGACATAAACGCCTGGAGCCAGTGGTGGGGAAGTGTTTCCGAAAACCACCGCGGGGCAGCGTACAACTCCTTTCTCAATGAGCGGGACCTCCACATCCTCAATATGGGTCAAACACCAACCTTCGAGACCTACAGAGGAGACAGGTGGTGCACAAGCAACGTCGACGTGACGGCATGCAGCCTGTCTCTGCTAGGCAAGGTTGAAGAGTGGCGTTTAGAACGGAGTCTAACAACATCAGACCACAACGCAATCACCTTCTCGTTGCGCTTAGAAAAGGCCTTGGAACCCTTAAGGCCAATTTCGACGCCCATCTACAACACCAAGAAGGCTAAGTGGTCCGACTTCTGTGCGCACTTCAAGACTCGTCTGGCAGACAGAGACATTACACCAGCCGGAGTCTCGAGCATCTCGAACCCAGAGGATCTGGAGGAACTCATCACAGAATACACCCACACCATCCACCGCTCATGCGAGAAAGCGATCCCAAAACTGGGGTCGCCAAAATACGACGCCAAGCCCCCATGGTGGAATCCTTCTCTAGACCGTCTCAAAAAAGACGCTCTGACGAAGAAGAGAAGGATCCGCAATGCAGCCGCAAGTCGGAAACACTTCACCATCCAGGAATACGTGCTGGCCAAAAACAACTACACCACAGCAGCAACGGAAGCAGCCACAGCAAACTGGAAGGAGTTTTGCTCGAAGCAGGACCGAGAGAGTATGTGGGACGGCATCTACAGGGTACTAAGGAAGACAGCCAGAAGACAGGACGACGCCCTCCTGAGAAATACCGCAGGCGAGACGCTCAGCCCCGAGCAGTCAGCGGATCTTCTGGCAAAAACCTTTTACCCCGACGATTCAACGGATGCCGAACAGCCCCACCACAGGAGCCTAAGGAAGCTGGCGGAGGAAAAAAACCCCCTGGGCCTGTCTGCCGATGATCCTCCCTTCACGACTGCGGAGCTGGAAATGATTCTCCAGAACCAGAATCCGAAAAAAGCCCCCGGTCCTGACGGATTAACGGCGGACATTTGCACGGCAGCAATAAACTGCGATCGGGAAGTGTTCTTAGCGATAGCTAATAGGTGCCTGTCGCTGTCACATTTCCCGAAGCAGTGGAAAGTCGCTCATGTGTGCATCCTCCGGAAGCCAGGAAAGGACGACTACACCAGCCCAAAGTCGTACAGGCCAATAGGTCTGCTCTCGGTCCTAGGAAAGATCGTCGAGAAGCTCCTAGTAGGCAGACTGCAGCACCACTTTCTCCCAACACTACACACAAACCAGTACGGTTTCATGCCGCAACGTGGAACCGAGGACGCCCTCTATGCCCTAATGGGGCACTTAAGAGCCGAAATCAAAGCCAAAAAAATCGTGCTTTTGATATCATTGGACATAGAGGGGGCCTTCGATAACGCGTGGTGGCCAGCACTCAAGCGACAGATGGTAGTCAAGAACTGTCCCAAAAACATCTACACTCTCGTCACCTCATACCTGGAAGACCGGAACATCAGGGTCAACTACGCCAGAGCGACTAGTGAGAAAGGTACCACAAAGGGATGCGTCCAAGGCTCAATTGCCGGTCCGACGTTTTGGAACCTGATCCTAGATTCGCTCCTACATAAGATGGCTAGTAAGGGAGTATACTGTCAAGCCTTCGCAGATGACGTTGTCCTAGTTCTCTCGGATCTCACAGCCGGTCCCCTGCAGCAATCAGCCAACAACGCGCTAGACATAGTATCGGAATGGGGCGTCCAAAATAAGCTACGTTTTGCCGCGCACAAGACCTTTGCGATGGTGTTAACGAGAAAGCTGAAGTACGACGTTCCGGTACTCTACATGTCGGGCACGCGGCTGAACCTGGTCGAGGAGGTAAAGCTGCTAGGCCTCACAATAGACTCTAAACTCACCTTCAACGCGCACGTGTCGGCGATCTGTAAAAAGGCCGCAGACATCTACAAGCAGTTGGCATGCGCGGCAAAGGGGACTTGGGGTCTCAACACAGAGATAATTAGGACAATATATGTGTCGGTGATAGAGCCCATCGTGATGTATGCAGCGAGTGCGTGGGCCCCCGCAGCTGAGAAACTGATGACAAGGAATCAGTTTGACTCACTGCAGAGAGGCTTCGCGCAGAAGATCTGCAATGCATACCGCACGGTATCTCTGACATCGGCACTTATTCTGTCAGGTCAACTCCCACTAGATCTCCGGGTAATCGAGGCAGCAACCCTGTTTAAGATCAGAAAGGGTCACTCCCAAGAGTTCATACCACCGGGCCGCGAGCTGGAGTGCAACGTGCCCCACTCCCAATATCCCCACCCATCGCTACTCACGATAACAGAGTACGCACGCCTAGAGGACTTGACTCCCGAAACCCTGGAAACCCATCAAGTAATCGGTCCCCATATATACACCGACGGCAGCAAGATAGAGGGGAAAGTTGGCGCTGCCCTAACTTGGTGGGAAAACGGGAAGGAGTCAACGTTCAGCACCTTTGGCCTTGAACCCCACAACTCAGTCTTCCAATCGGAAATGTACGCTCTCTTCAGAGCTGTCAGGATGGCAAGAGAATCCAGGGCGGCCTCCGTAAGCATCTTAAGTGACTCAAGATCGTCGCTTGACCTGCTGCGGAGACCATCTGTCACTCACCACCTGGCACTTAAAATCAAGACAAGCGTCCGCGAGACCAGAGAAGAGGGTAGAGAAGTGAGGTTCTTTTGGCTCAAGGCCCATGTGGGAACTGCAGGGAATGAGAGAGCGGACGAGCTGGCCAAGGAGGCAGCCCTTAATAACGCGACAGCCGACTACAACAAGGTCCCCGTATCGTTCGTGAGGAGGAAGATACGGGAAGAGACTATAAAGAAGTGGCAAGCGCGATACGAATCCTCGAGTACAGGAGCGGTCACAAAAGTGTTCTTTCCAGACGTCCTAGCGGCAAAAAGAACACTTAGAGACGCAGTTCTCACACCGGTCCACATACAAGTCCTAACAGGACACGGAGGATTCTCAGCGTATCTCCACCGCTTCCATCTCAAAGATAGTCCCTCGTGCGTCTGTGACCCCGGTTGCGAAGAGACAGTCTGGCACCTGCTCTTCGAATGCCCACGATTCAGTCACGACAGAATAGAGCTGGAAGTAAAGATCGGAACCCAGCTAAGCCAGTCCATACTCCACACCATCATGGGGAGACCGGCTTCCAGAAAACTATTCTTGGCATTCGCGAGCAAAGTCTCCATAGTCGCAGCAGCGGCCAACAAAACGGACGCACCCTTGCGTAGTCGGAACCGACCACCATCTACGACCACAACAACAACCACAGCAAACTCCACAACAACAACAACTCAAACCACACATACAAACATAACTCAACGACCAGCACCCGTGGCAGCACCAGCAGCAGCGATAGCACAAGCCAGCCTACAACCAGCACTCAACTCCATGTCCATCTCGGAGCTCCTGGCATGCGGGGGAGACGGAGCCCCTGGCGTCAGACTGCGAAGCGTCGCCCTCTTCATGAACAGAGAAGGAGAGAGGCTAGACATAAGCTTCTGCGTGGGCTCGAGCCGAGCTGGAGCCCGTATACATATCTCACCAGGCCTTGCCGCCCTGATCAACGGAAGCACCACCAAAACGAGCATGAAAGGCAGTAAGTACGCCGCACTGCCGCATGTGGAAGTAGCTACTCACCGATGCCGTCTGGTGCGAGTCAAAGGAAAGACGATCGCACTATTCGAGTGGAGAGAGGAGACTCCATTTGCCCAAGCAAGCTCACTGCTTCAAAAGATCAGGGAGGTAGGAGAGTACATGGCAGTCACAGCCCGTACCATCAGCATCGACGCAATGATGATCGAGGGGGAAAGAGGAGACGTCGCAGATCGCTTCGGCTGTCTAAAAGCCTCAGAACACCACGAGGTAGTAGTGTATGAGGACAGAGGGGAAACTCTGAGTTTCCTCAAAGCCCCCAGACACCCAACAGCCGACGCGACGAGCTCCACGTCAGGCTCGATCACTCAAAGCGGATCAGAGAGGGCCCAGCAAAAGGCAGCCGCCGAAAAAGCTGCAAAGGAGCAGAGCAAAACCGCTAGCCTGGAGAACCAGGCCCGGTCGAGGAGTCGCCTAAAAGCCTTCGGCACTTTCCTCAACGCACTGCTCCCAAGCACCAGCCACGCATCACCAACAGCGATGGAGAGGTTCTTTAAAAGAAAGGCGAAAGAACCAACACCACAGAAGCCTACGCCTACAAGAGCCGACAAGGGGCAAGTCAGCCCGCCGACCCTCGCAATTAATTCAGGCACCACGGACCACGTAAAGAGCGCGTTCCTCGAGTACGTAGCAATCGTGAGAGCGACCAGAGAGGTCAATCTTATGACATGCAGGAAGATCCTGCAGACCTTCCAGAGAAACACAGAAGGACTGCTAAGGGTACTACTCGAGGAAGCAGAGGCGGCAGTGTACGACAACGTCACATCTCAAGTCATCAAAGGGGAAATGACGGGGTCGTACATGGCAGCCTACAGTGCGCAGAGTGGTTTTGTGACCCTGGACGAGGAAGAAACGGAGCGCTCAGGCAAACTAAAGTTTAAAATACCAAACGACGACCCGATAGTGGTTACCGCCAAATGTACCAAGATCATGCTAGACGATAAGATCCTCGAAATGGCACAGTCCATTTTGGGGACTTCAGACACCCTAGCATCACAGGTAAATTGGGCGGTACCCAGTATCAGGTGGGTCAACGGAGTCCCGGGTTGCGGCAAGACAACCTGGGTGGTGAAGCACTTCGATGGGGAGAAGGACGTTGTAGCCACCACGACGACCGAAGCTGCCAAAGATCTCAGGGAGAATCCAATCTCCACCGCTGCCTCCCTGTCCAGGCGGGCAAGAGCCCACCGTGGGAACGGTGATCGCACCGAGAGGGGCAGCGTCTCTCCAGGGCCACTGGTGGAGATGTCGAACCGCACGTAGCGGTGGTCCGACATAGTCTCCACCAGGTCCACCCGCCAGTTCAACACGCGCGCGGCCAACGCAGGGGTGGCAAAAGTGACGTCCACTATTGAGCCACCCTGCCGCCGCACGCATGTCTGGACGCTTCCTCTGTTCAGGAGGGAAAGTCCAGAGGAGGCTGCCCACATCTCCACTGCCCGCCCGCGTGCGTCGGTGGCCGGGTTGCCCCAAGTCACCGACTTGGCATTCAGGTCTCCCAGTACGGAGACCTGACGCGGCGCCACCCTGCCGACCACAGCGGCCAGGACTCCGAGATAGTTCTCGAAGTCCTGAAGAGGGCGGTTTGGGGAGAAATAGACGCCTACAAGAGCTAAGTCTCCCCACGCGGCGGCCACGTATCCCGGTCCCCTCTCTAATAGTGAGAGGGGAGGGGAGTCTGTGGTAGACCGCGCTGCTAGTGCCACCGAGTCGTCCTCGTCACCCAGCCAGCTGCCGGGGATTGAGTAGGGCTCGGCGACCACCGCTACGTTCACCAACCACTCGGCCATGACCTGCACCACCAGGTCCTGGGCCGCTCTGCAGTGATTGGTGTTCGCCTGGAGGATGCGGTAGTCGGAAACCATTATTCCGACATCGCACCTGTCCCCTCAGCTACCGCCGCTGGAGCTACAGCGGCGACGACGACGGCAGCGGCGTTAGCAACAGGGCGAACCTGCGCTGGCACTATGCCTTTCCTCACGGGGGGCTTGCAGCTCCTGCCCATCATCCTGTGGTCCGCGGGGCGGCCACTGGCGGCACACGCCGCGCAGTGTGGTGCGGTGGCGGCGTGGCAAGCGGCACTCTTGTGTCCCTCCTGTCCGCATTAGAAGCATGTGTCTCCCCAGTCGAACTTGGAGGGACACGTGGCTCGGGTGTGGCCGAACCCGAAGCACTTGAAGCAGCGAACAGGCTGGTCTTCAAGCGGCCGGACTACAGCCGTGCTGAACCCCACAAGCAGCCGTCCCTTGGTTGCAGCAAGGACGGCCCCAGCCGCGGCGACTGGGCACTCAACGCGGATGACGCCCAAGCCACGGCGGCCGAGCCTGATGGCTCCACCCTTCACCGCGCCAGCGTCGCAGCCTCCAGTCGCCGCGACGGCCGCTACCACATCCTCTTTGGTGACCGAATCATCCAGATCGGCCACCTCCAAGGCTGCGGTCTTAACGGGCCTGACGACCGTTGCCGCATCCGCAATGACCTCTTGCAGCTTTGTTGCGAAGAGGTCCGCATTTGCGCTGCGCTGTTCTCCCGAGAACTCGAAAATTCGGGCCCCGGTTAGGGTATGGCGGCACGTAATGTTGCTGATCCCCAGCCGGGAGGGATCAGCATTGGTACGAGCCCGTCTTAGGACGGACTCATACGTCTCGCCCCGCCCCACGGCCTCTGGGGTGACGGTCACCACGACCGCGGTTTTGGGAGGAACCAGCTTTCTCCCGCCGGCTGGTGCCCTTTTGGCTGTTGGACCAGTCGCAGCCGAACCAGTCGCAGCGGGCTTGGGGGCTGACTTTTTCCCCTTTTTTCCCTTTCCTCTCCTGACCACTTCCGTCCACGACTGGTTGGACGCGGTGGTGGAGGGAAGAAGGACGTCTTCCTCCTGAGAGTTCTGGGGAGCTGCTGCTGGAGTAGCAGACGACCCAGGTGCTCCCTCCGCGCTTTTGGTAGGGGTATGAGGAGCCGCCTTGGTCCTCTTGCCCTTGCCTTTGCCCTCAGGTACCGGGCCTGCTAGAGGCGCCGGTTCCGGCTCCCTCGGCGGTGGACTCTTGTCCGCCGCTAGTGGCGGGCGGAGCCGCCTTTCCGGCAAGAGCCGGTCCTCGATGCCTGCAAAGCAGGCTCTGATGAAGGCCCTCTCCTCCATGACAACCCCGCGGATTGTTGCCTCAAGGCTGGCAGGGGAGGAGGAGCAGCCTCCTACCGCCGGACCTGGTGCAGATTGGGCAGGCGTGGCCGTTGCCTCAGCCAGCTTCTGGTGTAGCTGGCTGACCTCTGCCTGCAGGCGATCCACCTTGGCCTGCAGCTGCCGTGTCTCGTCCGTGGCCGTCCGCTTCACCAGCTCCAAAACAATGCCGTGCATGCTGGCGGCCCGGCATTTGAGGGCCTTCTGAAAGGTCCCCTTCAAGTTTGAAGACTTTGAGGCGACCTCAAGGACCTCCTCCTTATCTTCTTGCGCCATGCGCTCCAATTCCGCCAGGGAGTGGTCAGCATACAGCACCTTGGATAAACCATAGCCGGCCCTCGATCTGGCAACTTGCGCCTGCTGCTCCTTGGCGGCGACCCTCTCCTCCAGGTCTAGTTGGAGTTGCGCCCTTTTTGCCAGATGTAGCTGGCGCTCGGCGTCTAACAAGCCCACATCGTGGGTAGAAGGCGCAGTAGAAGTCGAAGCCTTTTTATACTTCGACTTCTTCTTCGCCCCACCTCTGGTCGACTCCGAAGAGCCCTCGGACCTCTTCCGCTTGAAGCGGTCGCTTTCTGCACCCAACGTGTCCATGTTGGAGTCGTCGGAGTCCGACAACTCGTCTGGCCTACTGAAAAAGCTGGCCGCAGATGGTGTGCGGTCAGCTTCCGACGCCAAAGGGCCGCCGGCGTGGCCCTGAGAAGGGCCGTTGGATTGGTCCTGAGAAGGGCCGTTGGGTTGGCCCTGAGAAGGGCCGTTGGGTTGGTCCTGAGAAGGGCCGTTGGGTTGGCCCTGAGAAGGGCCGTTAGAATCGCCCTGGGAGGAGCGATTCGAAATAAAACGCCCAGAGGCGTCACGCGTGGGTGGTTTGTTCGTCATATTCTCAGACGACCGCATTTTTGTCTACGAATCACAGCGCACTTTAGCCGCCGGTCTGCCACTCCGTTACGGTGGTCAGACACGGCGTTGCCCGGGGGAAACTACGAGGAAGTATGCACTGTGGGGGATCCCCCTCCCGCAACCTAACCTAACCTAACCTAACCAACCAGGAAGCTAAAGTACGATGTCCCACTTCTGAGCATGGGCGGGGTTGACATTGGCATGTCTAAGGAAACAAAAATACTGGGGCTCACAATCGACCACCAGCTCACTTTCAACACCCACGTCGCAAACGTTTGTAGGAAAGCTACCAATATCTACAAGCAGCTATCCAGAGCGGCTAAAGTGAGCTGGGGTCTGCATCCGGAGGTCATACGGTGCATCTACACGGCGGCGGTGGAGCCGGTGGTGATGTACGCAGCAAGCGCCTGGGCGCCGGCAGCTAGAAAGATTGGAGTGCAGAAGATGCTGAACACGGTCCAACGAGGATTCACCCAAAAGCTCTACAAATCCTACCGCACCGTTTCGCTGAACGCGTCTCTGGTGCTGGCTGGGATACTCCCCCTCGACCTCCGAATACAAGAAGCAGCTGCTCTATATGAGGCAAAGAGGGGGGTGCCCCAGCCAGCCCTTGCGGGCAGGGAGGTGGAGCGTGTGGTGGCATTTGCGGAGACGCCACATCCGGCGAAACATATGGCCTTGGGGTTCGTGAGTCTGGAGGACCAGTCCCGTGTGGACACCCACAACAGCCAGGCGGTTCGGTTTTTCACCGACGGCAGCAAGATCGCGGGCAAAGTCGGAGCAGCACTGTCACTGTGGGACGGTGAGGCCGAGACTAAGTCCGTAAAGCTTAGCTTGCCGTCGTGCTGCACGGTCTACCAGGCGGAACTCCTGGCCATATGCGTAGCCACGAGGGAAATCCTTAAGCGCAAAGAGGGAACCTTCGGAATCTATAGTGACTCAAAGGCAGCACTTCAAACAGTCACGAACCAGGGTTCCCTCCACGCCCTGGCGGTGGAGGCGAGAGCAAACGTGGGCGCGGCCTTATCCCAGAGCAAAGATGTTTCTTTGTTCTGGATAAAGGCTCACGCCAGGCTAGAGGGCAACGAACGCGCAGACCACCTTGCGAAAGAGGCTGCACTCAAATTAAAGAAGAAGCCGGACTACGACCTTTGCACGGTTTCATTCGTCAAGCGGCAGATCCGAATGGGGTCGCTCGACGAATGGAACCGGAGATACCAGAGTGGTGAAACAGCCTCCGTCACGAAAATGTTCCTCCCAGATGCGATAGATGCCTTCAAAATTATCAGCAAAGTCAAGCCAACCGGACCAACCGTGCGCGTTGCTGCGCGACGCCGGTACGTCAGACACCGCAGGCTCCGTATCCGTCCTCCGGATACGGAAGCCATTCAGGCGGAGCTGTACGAGGGGTACAGAGCGGCGAAGACCGCCCTCCAAGCGGAGATCCTGCGGGCCAGGGCACTGGCCCGCGAGGAGATGCTGGAGACTCTGAACAGAGACCCGTGGGGACGCCCATATAAGATGGTGCGGGAAAAACTCCGCCCATGGGCTCCCCCGCTGACGCAGAGTCTCCGGCCCCAGCTTGTGGAGGACGTGGTGAGCACTCTGTTCCCTTCAAGAGGGGAACATACGCCCCCGCCCATGGCTCCGCCCATTGCGGTGCCCGATGCGGACCACACCGCCGACGACGACGACGATGCTCCGGAGGTGACCGAGGTAGAGATGAGAGTGGCGGTACGCAGGATGAGTGCGAGGAATACCGCCCCAGGACCCGACGGCATACCCGGAAGGGCCTGGGTCCTGGCCATGGGGACTCTCGGGCCTCGACTGAGAGGGCTCCTAAGCGCATGCATGGAGAGGGGCCAGTTCCCACTTTGCTGGAAGACTGGGAAACTGGTCCTCATCAGGAAGCCGGGGCGCCCAGCGGACTCTCCGTTCGCCTATCGGCCCATTGTGCTGCTCGACGAGGTGGGCAAGCTCTTTGAAAGAGTCATTGCAGACCGCCTCGTCGGGCAGCTGGTGCGAGTGGGGCCGGATCTGGCGGAGAGCCAGTTCGGTTTCCGCAGGGGGCGCTCTACGGTGGACGCCATCATGCGCGTGCGGGCCCTCACGACGGGGGATGCTGTGGCCCGGGGTGGGGTCGTCTTGGCGGTGTCTCTAGACATCGCCAATGCCTTTAACACCCTGTCCTGGAGTTGCATCAGGGAGGCACTTCGGTATCACCGGATGCCGACCTACCTCTGTCGTGTGGTCGAGGCCTATTTGACGGACAGGGCTGTCATCTACCCCGGTCACCAAGGAGAGTGGAACCGGCGAGAGATGTCGTGCGGTGTCCCACAGGGATCGGTCCTGGGGCCGCATCTGTGGGACATCGGATACGACTGGGTGCTGCGCGCCGACCTCCCTACTGGCGTCAGCGTCGTTTGTTACGCTGACGACACGCTGGTCCTGGCGCAGGGGAGGTCGTACCAGGCGGCGGCCGACTTAGCGACACGCGGGGTTGCGACAATCGTCGACAGAATCCGGCAGCTGGGAATCGAGGTGGCCCTGCACAAGTCCGAGGCCATGGGTTTCTATGGTCCTCGTAGTGCGCCACCGTCAATAATGATAATAATGTGTGTAATATAGATAAGATTGTACTTTTATAAAATTAAACGAAATTACAGAAATAAAAATAGTAACCAAGGTCTCGGATATTGTCCGAGGAAATATTAGCTCGCAGACTCCGCCTTGCGCGGAGAGGTAGGCGCAACTTATAAAAAAAAAAAAATCTAACCTAACCTAACCCGAAGCTGTTTTCAGCTGATTTCATCTCAAATAGGTTCCATCCTACTTTCTGACTTATATAAATTGACATTTACGCGAAAAAAATTTTCATTCTGGGACTTTCAACATTTTCCTTCAGAAAACCAAAATTAATTTTTAATTCAAAATATTCTCACCAAATTCATTAAGATTTTAATTTCAATATATACTTACGACGAAATTACAAAAGCAGTGGAAAGACTTTACCAGCTGGTAAAGGAGGCCGAAACTGGAAAAGCAAGGGAACCGAAGCCGGTGGCAAGTCGGAAACCCAAAAGGAGCCCACACCGACAGCGGGTGAATCGACAGAGCTGATGCAGAGCCTTATGGAAGGCCTCAAGGAGCACAAACATGCACTGCAAGAGTGCCAATAGCATACCCAGACTCTGTCGGAGCCTCTCCAGCAGGCCCCTCTACGTTGCAGGCCAGAGTCCGACTTTCGCGGAAATGGCCGCCGGTCCGAAGCAGCACACTCAAGAGCCTCTTCACTCGGTAGTTGTATCATCTGTGAATGATCAAGACACCGGTGAAGAGGTTATTGAGAAGCTCAGAACGGCGGTCGATGCCAGAAACGAGGGCACTCGTGTGGAACGGCTGCGCAAAGCGAGGGACCAAAAGGTGCTCCTTGGGTTCAAGACCAAAGAGGAGATGACCAAAGTGACCGAAAGGATTAGGAAATCGGGTAACCTGGTGGTTGCAGAGGTGATGAATAAAGACCCGCTAATAATCATCAAGGATGTCCTCTCCTGCCACTCGGATGCGGAAGTTATCAAAGCTCTGCAAATCCAAAACACCCACCTAATCGGAGACATGCCTGTGGAGGATTTGAGGTTGGGGGTGAAGTACCGTCGTAGGACGAGGAACCCCCACATGTGCCATGTCATCCTGCAGGTGTCTCCGACGGTATGGCAGAGGCTGACGATGGCGGGTCGCGTGCACATAGACCTACAGCGAGTGCGAGTGCAGGACCAGTCGCCACTGGTGCAGTGCACTCGCTGTCTGCGCTACGGCCACAGCCTTAAACTATGCACGCAGCCCACCGACCTCTGAACTCATTGTGGCGACCCTCACTTGCGAGCGGACTGTCCGTCACGGCAGGCAGCGGAAGCGCCAAAATGTCACAACTGCGTATTGGCCAAAGGGGACAGTAGTGACCACAATGCCTTTGACAGTGAGTGCCCAATACGCCTTAAATGGGACGCGTTGGCGCGCCTGTCGGTGGCGTATTGCTGAGGTCCATCCAGCGTTTCCCGGAATCAAAAACCACAACGGTACTGTATTCAAAATTAACGTGCAGAAACTCACAACCACAAACAGTTTTAGAAACAAAATAAATTACAACAATCAAATTGGAGTCAACTTCGTAAGAAGTTGGACCAATTAAAAACAGACACGTAATTAAATTATTTTATCAAACTTTCCTTACCGTTTTATGTGAAGAAGCAGGACACCTTAAGAAGCCGCACCCAAAGCGCTGCACCAGTCCGGAGTGCGCAGAACGTCGAGCAGTACCTGAAGCAAAGACAAGTACAGGTTAAGAGCCGGATATGCCACTGTGAGAAAAAGGACAAATTAACTATGATATTAATAGCAGCTTTGAGTCTGCCAGGATTAACTAAATATAAACAAGAAAAATTTGTTAAATTTGTAATAAAAATCGATAGAATAGAAAATAAACTTATAGAATAAGAAAAAATGTCTATATGATATATTGTATATATATTAGCATAGCCATTACTGTAAATATAGTAGCGATAAAGATATAAGTAGATAAAAAAATATCATAGATTTTATAATACATTAGTATAAAATGTAATTAATATAATATAATGTAAAATGTAGGTATAACTGGAATATTGAGTATGTTTATGTTTTATTTTATTTTTTTATTGAGTCTTTATAACCATTTAATTGCAATGCCTTAACAGGCAACTAAGTTCTAAGAACCTACCTATTGTTAACATCTTCAAAATGTTGTACACTTAGTTCGCAATAAAGAATTTGAATTTGAGACTCAAAAACAAAACAAACAAAAACATAAAAATACAAAAATAATATAAATAAATTAGAGCGTATTGTAAGGTAATATAATAAGGTATACTATAAGATAAGATTTACAATGTAGAATATGTTTAGATGTTAGCTATTAGAATAAAAGAAACATAAGAACTGCTCAAATTTAGATATTCCTCAGGAACTAGCAAGAAAGGTCGCGAAAGCTTCCACGGAACTCTCCGCTTTGTAAACCGGGACAGATTTAAAAACTATTAAACAAAAAGAACGACTACAATCAGAAAAACTGCAAAATAAGGTCTCTGATCATGTCAGAGGGACACTGAGCAAAGGCAGGAGTGGGTTTTAGCCGGTAAGAGTCCGGCACTGCCCAGACTGGCTCACCAGCGAGTCAGTCTGGGCGTCTATGAGGATTTCCCACTCCTGCTAAAACAAAAACAAAAAAAAAAAGGTTACCTAGCTTAGGTTAGGTTAGGTTTTGACTAAAAACCACCCCGGTGTTCCCTTCCCACACTTGGACCGGGGATCATGAGATCTAGTGCGCCTTCCATGATCCCCGACTTCCTTTGCGGGCCACTTCATGCCCGCGGGGGGAGTGAGGTGAGACTCCCCCCGCGACGTCAGATAGGGGCGCGCGTGGAACACTACGCACCGCCACCTCGGGTCCTGCTGGATGGGGGGCGGCGGACGTCCCCGAGTCCGCCGTCCCTCCGGATCTGTTTACGGGGGCTGGAAGAGGGCGTTGTCTGCCCTCCGCCGACGCCCAGTCCGCCTGCTACGGATCAGGAGAGTGGTCTCAATCTCCCTCTCCCTTTCCGCAGCCTCCTTCTGCGAAACTATGGTTTCACAGAAGGAGATCACCGCATCCCACGACTCGGCGCTCCCGACCATCGAACAAGCGACAGCCGGCAGCGCCAGGTCGGCTCCGACTTCAGATACGAGGGCACGGCGCGGCTCCTCCCATGCGGTACACTCTGCTAGTGTATGCTGCGCCAACCTAACCTAACCTAACCCAACTCCAGCCAAAAAAAAAAAGAAAAAAAAAACATGTATCGAATGGACTCACGTAGTTTTTAAGTAGTAGAAAAGCTGAAGCCATCAATACAATTGCCGTTAATACTCTGGACATGTAAACAACCAAACATCGTAAACAAAAGCACGGACCACTATGTCTGTGGATTTATTGTAAGGAAGGAGTGGGTTTTAGCCGGTAAGAGTCCGGCACTGCCCAGACTAGCTCATCTGTGAGTTAGTCTGGGCGTCCATGAGGATTTCCCACTCATGCCGAAAAAAAAAAAAAAAAAAAAAAAAAAAAAACCCAACTCCAGCAGCTCCAACGCTGATACATGTCGCAGTTACTTAGCGAAACTGGGAGTACGCGAATGTTGCCGAAACATCCGAGGGTAGTGCTGGTACCATCCATCATCCTGTCTACCACAGCTACCTTCATAATAGCGCCAGTTTCTGGTCTTAACTTTAAAATATTTTTACTCCAGTCTCCAAGCCCCATGTAGGTTTGCATAATTCTTAAAGCTTACAACGGTTGTAGCATAAATGTTTTTTATAATTCTATGGGTTGTAGCCACGAAGGGCAAAACAAAACCCAAATCCCTATAAAAATATGATAGATCGTTGACCGAACTACCTAGGCTTTAGATCCTGTTGGCTCCTAATAGGCATTTTGCCAGCTGTCGACTTTGTAAATCATAACGCAAAGGTATTAATTTTACAGCCGCGCCGTACGTAGCACAGTCTCACTTTTGCTTGTTTTTAACAATTGAAACATATTTATTTACTTGGACAATATGATGTACAGGGCGTCCCAAAGTTATGGGACATGAAGGGAAAGTACCTTAAATATCGTAGATAGGGTATTTTGCTGAAAGAAGACTTTATGTTATTTTTAAAAGTTAGTAATTCTGCATTCAAATATTTTCTAAAAATTACTTGCCTCGTCTGGGAATCGACCCAACTTAAATGTAAAAAAAAAACACCTCTACTTTTATAATGCCAATCGAAAGAATGACCAAAAACTAATAACTCTTTTTAGTAACATAGTATTTTAAAAGAAACGAACAACGTAAAATGTTTGAGTCAAATTTCAAGAAAGTTATTGATTGCCGACGACGACGTTCGAAAAGTAGTGAATGTTTTCCTACTTGGATTGCTACGAATGGACCGATTAGATGGCCGGCCAGATCCCCGGACCTTACACCATTAGATTTCTTCTTTTGGGGATACGTGAAAGATATGCTGTACAAAAAGCGATACGAGAACGTGGGCGAGTTACAAACAGAATTGTGCCATATCATATCGAGTATTCACCATAAAATGATAAGAAAATCAACAGGCAGCGGACTCATTAAAAGATTGGCGATTTTCGTAAGACAAGAGGGATCACATTTTGAGCATGTAATTAATTAATTTTGAATTTTGAATTTTTGAATTTTGAGCATTTAATTAATTAATTTACAAAAAAAACCCACTTAATTGACTACGGCAGTTTCATGTATGTTTTTAATTTGATTAAAATGATACATTCACGCTGTTCCTTTCTTTTAAAATACTATGTTACTTAAGAAGAGTTATTATTTTTTGGCCATTCTTTCGATTGACATCATAAAAGTAGGGGTGTTTTTTTTTTACATTTAAGTCGGTTCGATTCCCAGACGAGGCAAGTAATTTTTAGAAAATCTTTGAATGCAGAATTACTAACTTTTAAAAATAACATAAAGTCTTCTTTCAGCAAAATACCCTATCTACGATATTTAAGGTACTTTCCCTTCATGTCCCATAACTTTGGGACGCCCTGTATATGTCACCGTACAATTATGAACTTAGTTAGTTTATAATCTATCGGTATTATTTTCGTTAGATTATAAACTGTCTAAAAATTGTGAACTGTGACAAATCATTTACAATTTAACGCATAATTTTCGATAGTTTATAATGTATCCATGAAAAACTGACATTGTGAACTGGTATCAAACTTGCTTGCGACGTAACGCACCTTGCGCTAGTATTAAATAGCCTGTCTGGCTGCGAGCAACTTGGAAGTAGCGGTCGCTCGGCTCGCGCGCGGTTGGTCACAGTTCTTTCAGAATTTGATAAATATTTAATTGTTATTTCCGAAGCTTTTTTGACCGGTATAGTATTAATCCTTATCCAAAAAAATACTATTATTTATATTACACTGTTTTTTAATTGGACATTTTATTTAGATTTAAATATGCCTTTTAATCATATCATTTAAATTAATAGTTTAAAAGATATCACAGTTTCAAAATTACGCGTGGTAACGCGGGCGCAGCGATAGGAGTCAATGACCTTTTCCTATGTTATTGGTTATTAAATCTCGGTAGTACGTTCCCGTGAGATATTTTCCGACATCAAGACATTTTTTGACATTTTTTTGTACGTCGTGTGTTTCACGGCATATATTGCCAGTTTGTGGTTGATTTTTGGGAAGCTTTTTTTTTCTTTGTCAGCTGCACCAATTTCAAACTCGTGGTGGTAGAGTTTAAGCGTATGCCCCTGCTGAGAATGCATCCTCTGACGGCAGTGAACTTTCTGACCTTGATGATGAGTTACATGTGCACACCTCGCTTTCTATGTCAACTTCTTCTGCACCTTCTATTGATAGTTCTATGGAAAGGCGGTTCTATTTAAGACGATGGCGAACACCCTACCCCAACATGTTCGACTCATACAAATTTTTCAAAGTGTCTTTTCAAGCCCTTCTCTAGAACCAAATTGTCAAAAAGGGCCGATACTAAGTGCTGTTCCGTCACTCCCAGCATCTCCCTCTACTCCTGCAACTCCAGCAACCCCTGCACCCTCTACTCCCCCTGCACAGCCTGATCCAATAGCATGCGGCTTTATGACTCTTGGCTTAGCTACAGCTCGCATGAGGGCAACTGCTTTTTCCAAGTCGCGTTCCAGAAATACCAGATCGCAACGTCACACTGTTTCTGTTACTAAACGACCTAGACGAATCACAAGGTCTACTCTGAACTATCAAAGGAAAATAGCGGATTTTAGGGTTCCGTACCTTAAAAGGAAAAAACGGAACCCTTATAGGATCACTCCTGTGTCTGTCTGTCTGTCTGTCACAGCCAATTTACTCCGAATCTAATGGACCGATTAAGTTGAAATTTGGTACACATATGTATTTCTGTGACCCAAACACGAATGTGTAACGTAAATAAATGAACTTTGAATATAGGGGTCACTTTTGGGAGGCAAACAAAAAAATATTTTTAATATAATTTTAAAATAAATAATTTTAATTATATTTAAGAAATTCATTGAAAATTCGAAACTACCGGACCAAAATTTTTGAAAAAAATACTTAGTATGGCTCTTTACTCATAGATTACAGGAAAACCTATAAGAAATCAATGGTCTTAAAATAACATGGTAAATCTCTCAATATTGTGCGTACAAACTTACATTTCGTCGCTCGGCATCCAATAGGCCCATCTCTCTAGTTACTATAATATCAAAAGAGTTTGACAGTCTGCTTAATACACAACTAAATAAAACTGTAAATGTTCATGACAAACAATTCGTCGCCAACACTGCAAAGGGGCGAACCTCATACAAACGGTCAAAAATTTGTTTAGTATACAAAAATGCTCCATTTGTCGAGCTCTATGTCGTCACAAAAGGGCGAAGCTCTAAGACTAATAGAAACGAAAAAAGATTGACGACGTATCTTAAAATCAGTTGTAGGGATTTGTTTTTTTGTTCTAAATTATACCTACATAATTTCTTAAATATCATCAAAATAAGCGCGTCATCGGGAGAAAAAAAACGTTTTTTGGCTCTCCTGTAAAATTTTCTTATTTGAGGTTCGCCCCTTTGCGGTGTTGGTGACGAATTCGGGTTTCAGCGTGGTTTGTCAACAGAAAGTGCAATGTTGTGTCTTAAGCATACTGTCACATACTATGAACAGCGTGGGACGCCGATTTATGCTAGCTTCCTCGACTTATTCAAGGCTTTTGATCTGGTTGCTTATGACATATTGTGGAGAAAGATGGAGAAGGATAGGTTGCCAACGGAGCTTATAAACATCTTTAAATATTGGTGTGGTAACCAGATCAATAGTGTACGATGGGCTGGAACTTTTTCCAGGCCATACAGTTTGGTATGCGGGGTGAGGCAGGGAGGGTTGAGCTCACCTACGCTTTTCAACTTAATATAAACGAGCTGATTGGCGAACTCAGCAGCACCAGAGTGGGTTGCTATATAGATGGTATTTGTGTAAATAATATTAGCTATGCAGACGATATGGTGCTTCTGAGCGCGTCAATCTGTGGTCTCAGAAAGTTGGTTGCCAAATGTGAGCAGTATGCCAAAACACATGGTTTGATGTATAACTCCAATAAGTCGGAGACCATGGTCTTTGAGGCTGGGGGTAGACCGGGTTATGTGCCACCTGTATTACTCAATGGGACTCCACTACAAAGAGTATTTACGTTTAAATATCTTGGTCATATATTGACCCCAGACCTCAATGACGGACTCGATATTGAGCGGGAGTGAAGGGCGTTGTCGGTAAGGGCGGACATGCTGGCTCGCAGGTTTACACGCTGCTAACATAAAAAGTCAAAATTACTCTGTTCCGAGCTTATTGTACCTACTTACAACGTTTTACACGTGCAGC
Organism: Agrochola litura; assembly: GCA_949152395.1. Lineage (NCBI taxonomy): Eukaryota > Metazoa > Arthropoda > Insecta > Lepidoptera > Noctuidae > Agrochola > Agrochola litura. Next base: position 27,283,195 of record OX424494.1, on the reverse strand, counting down.
CTGTGGGCTAGATATACCCAAAGGTCGTGCAACGCCCGTCGTGGCCAATACAACAACGCTTTCAGGGTATTGGTGGAGCTGCCCCGTTTTTGTAGCGCATCGAGAATGTTCGCGGACGCACATATTAATTGCTTTTACGCAACGATCCGAATGAGGTGTGCAGAGTGCAGGCCAGCTCCAACAATATCCTAAAAATAAAAATGATCGCTAGCAGGCTGAAAAGCATGTACATGAATCACTGTAGTGCCATCTCCCATGGGGTGAAATAAATTTAAACTAGATTACGTGGGGCACTCAGAAAGTTTTGCGATACTAGAAAAAAATATATCACAGGTTATAATTTTTTTTATTATATATTTTCAAAGAACTCTCCATTGGCGTCTATACACAGTTTCATACGTCTAAACCAATTTTCATAACACATTTTCAAGTCCGCATCAGACACCTCTTCAATCTCCTTCTCAAATGCAGCCAGTGCATCTTCCGGTGATGAAAACTGTTTTTCTTTGAGTTGATTTTTTATTTTGGGGAACAAAAAAAAGTCGCGCGGAGCCAAATCGGGACTGTAAGGAGGATGACCTATAAATTTGACCGGTGTGCTGTCCAGAAAGTCCCTTGTTTTGAGCGCCGAGTGAGCCAGCGCGTTGTTGTGGTGAAGAGAGAGGCCAGTGTTCGGTTGCTTGCTGCTGGCAGCAGTAAAAACTTCTAGCAAAAATTTGGTAACATACCATTCAGCATTGATGCTCCTTTGATCTCGTAAGGGAACTGACACCAGATAACCCTTCAAAGAAAAAAAAAACTTGCGATCAAAATTTTGCCTGCACTTCTGGCTAGCTTCACTTTAGTAGGCGTTCGTTCATTTTGAAACAGCCACACGGTCGACTAACGCTTCGTTTCTGGATCATACTGATAAATCCAAGATTCATCACCCGTAATGATATCTTAAACGCGTCGAAACGAGCCTGCTTAAAATTTTGCTATCATGTCACGGCACCATTCTACCCGAACCTCCTTCTGAGCCTGCGTTAGATTTTGCGGCACCAGCGTGAAACTATCTTTCTTACCCGAAGATGCCCGTGTAGAATTTCATGCACACTTCCCGATCCAATCTGCAGTATATGCTGAACCTCTTCATATGTAATTCGCCTATTCTCTTGAATTAAATTTTTCACAGCCAGCACGTTTTGTTATGTCCTAACAGCTGTCATAGGGTGGCCACTTCTTTTTTCGTCCACCAAAATTACTCGACCACGCATAAATTCGTTGAACCAGCAGAAAACAGTCGCTTTAGAAGGGCTTTTTTCTATGAACACCATTCGAAGTATTTCAAACGATTCTTCTGGTTTTAGTCGACATTTGAAATCGTACAAAATCATCGCGCGAAAATGTTCTCGTTGTAAATCCACTTTCAGTAAGACAGAGTATTTTGATTTTGCTCGTAAAAACATGTGGAGGGAATTTCGAATTTGGAATGTTATGTTTTTTTTGTAATAAATAGTCATTGTTTTAATTAACATCAAAACCAGCCAGTACCTCATAGACAAAATCAAAATCAAAATCAAAATCAAAATATTTTATTTCACATAAACCTACATGGGCACTTATGAAACGTCAGAAGCTAGGTGCACGGTTCCAATTGGTCGTTTCCTATGGAGAAGAGCCGGCAAGAAACTCCACGGTTACTCTTTTAAAAATAATTGGCTTTTACAATACTTTCAAATAACAGTGTTTCTAGGTATGGGAGGACAGTGTAGGTCTTTCAATAAGTACCAAGTACTTAACAAAATAGAAAATGACAAAAACTGTTAGTCGCAAAACTGTCTGAGTGACCTGGTAAAATAAGCTAACATAGTTCATAAGTTTACTAACACAATGAGTCCTCGTTACTTGAATAAAGAAAAATGTCTGGATGACCATTTTTTTTTTCTTGAACGGTGTTTCCTGAAAATGAAACCTAGCTAGATCTATTTATCGCTCCCGAAACCCCCTGCATACTAAATTTCATAAAAATTCTTGGAGCCGTTTCCGAGATTCAGATTATATTTACAGAATTGCTCGGTTTAAAGGTATTAGATTTATATTATTATTATATGAATACCACGAATGTGAAATTTTTAACGAAAATTAGATTTTTGTTTTATTTCATTCTACACGTTCAAATAAGTGATCCTGCAATTAAAAAAAAAACGTAAACAATGTCACATTCGCGGTATTGCATGCCGAGCGACGATTTGTAGTTGGAATGTATGGGAGAACATGTTTTTCAACTACAATGTTAAGTTTGTTTGTTTTGTTTCATCTCTCAACTACGGAACCCTTCATTGTGCGTAGTCCGACACGCACTTGGCCGGTTTTTTCTACACAGGGCACCTATAGAAGAAGATAGAGTCTTTTCCCCAGACGTTTTAGTAGATATCGTAGAGCAAACAAACGCATACGCAATATCCAAAACCATACGTTGGGATCCTGCCGTTTTGCCGAAAAGATTTTGCCAAATTTTCATTACCCAAACAAATTTTAGCAACCTTTTTTTATACCAATGTAATATTTGGAATAATTTTAGTACGCACATTTTCATTTGGTCAAATGTTTACTTGGCAGATTGTTACCAAGGATAATGTCATTAAGGCTTTTGGTCTTTAATCAAATGATTTATTACAGCAAACAATATTTAGACAATAAACGTTTAGTCAAATGATTTGTTATGACAAAAAATATAAAGGCAAAAATAAGATTTTTTTGGGAATTTGTTTGTTAAATTTGATGTCATTTGCGTATTTCTTTGTAAGCTTATGTGCTTGAAATTGTCTGAAACAAGTCAAATTTATGGTTACTAGACATTAGGTTATTTATGGAACTAGTTACAGTAGGTTATTAATTTAAAAAAAATGGTTAGGTTAGGTTAGGTTAAAACTGTGACCACCTACGCACGAGCCGAGCGAGCGAAGCGAGCGGTGCCGCGGCAGCGGCCGGCGAGTGCCAGAAACGACTAGATTATATAGAAAAAAATACGGAAAAAAGAGATTATTTTTAGGAGGCTATCGAGAGAAAAAATATTTGGCTTATTTAATTTTGCGTAAAATATGCTATACCAACTGAAATATTTGACTAGATAAAAAATGGTAGAAGTACTAGTTGGTGAACAAGTTATTGTTCAAACGTTCACTTGCCAAACATAGGTTTTCGTAACAATTATTTGTAAAGAGATTTTTTGGTAAGTAATAATTTGGCAAATGAAATTATGCGAAAATTTGTTTGGGAAGTGATAATTTGGCAATTTCTTTTCGGTAAAACAAGGGAGACCCCCATACGTTCTCTTGGATTGACTGAAGATGAATTGCGGGATTTTCTAGGCATACATATTATCATGGGTGATGTGAGCATGCTTGACATAGCATAATCAGCCTATAATGTTTCCACTGCTGAGACAAAAGCCGCCTCACGGTGAGATCCGTGGGTCGTAATCCAACACGCGGGCCCACTGCGGGTTAGTAGATGTCACATGTCTTCGAATTTTTGGTTCTAGGACATACTCGTACCGATTTCCTCACAATGTTTTCCTTCACCGCATTGAGAGCAGTGGCGATGAAATAATTCACACAAAGTAAAGCGCCTGTCAGGGCTCGAACCTACAACTCGTAAGTCGCAGCCTTTGCCACTGGGCCACCACTGCTCATATACCATTATATGGACAAGATTACCTAAAATTGCAAAAACAATGGATGCTCAAGGATTTTCGATTTGAGCATTACGAGGACGACTAGAGTACTACAAGGCGTTATCACCTTGTTTTTATATTCTTTATTATAATGCAATAAAATCTTTCTTTATTTGTGGAAATGTATTGTAGACGTTTATAACTGTTACACATTGTACCTAATTGTGTTACACATACATTTACTTAACGTTTTTATGTGCATTTGGCAACGTATCCTGTCCTGTGGCATACATAGTTTTCAGGAAATCTGAAGTTCCCATATTTTTTTCATTATTTTTCTGGAACAGTTATAAACGTCTACAATACATTCCCACAAAAAAGAAAGATTTTATTGCATTTTATTCTTTGCCAAATTAAGGGTTAATGGTTTAAATACTAATCGAGAAGCTTGTTCCTGGTGGAAATACTAGTTAAGAAACTAGTTCATGGTGGAAATGCTTGTTGAGAAACTAGTTAAGCTAAATGACCCTTAAAATGCTGAAGTGACTGATTCAATCTTAATTCATCATCATCTGACTAGCGTTTTCTCAACAATTTTGAGGTTGGTTTCCAGCTAACCGGATGCAGCTGAATACCAGTATTTATATGGAGCGACTGTCTATCTGACATCCTCCTTGGTCAGACTGGAGAGAAGACTGTGAGTAAGACTGGAGTCAGACTTTCGGGCTTCTGACGACCCGTAACGACTGTCAAAGATCCACGAATGACAGCTTAACGTGCTTTCCGAGGCACGGGGGGTCTTGGTATGCAAAGATGTTCACCCTTCCACGGAGCAATCGCGACAAGCGCTGATTATCCTGATCGAAGGACCCGTGCGGCTGTTCCTTTCAAGGTTAATGAATGTCATTCATGTCGCCTTGTGTTGGTCCAGTGCTCGTCAACGCTGCTGCTGTGCTGAGCATGAGCTCCTGCGTGTGATTCTCAGGTCGGGCAAAGCCGCAGCAGCCCGGACTCTGGATTTGTGCTTGATTGATAGCAATAAGCTCGCGTCCTTTTACATGGTACTTAAACATAACTGGCGAAATGAGGGTGCACTATGGGTACATCTCAGTCCAACCCTTAGCGGAAGCAAGGCGTAATGTTATGTCCATGTGTCATCATTACGAACATTGCCGCGTAAATTCGGCCAGACTAAAATATAAAGCCGTCCATCGTCGGCGACACGCTCTACTTGTTCCTTGGGTATCATCTACTAGCCAAATATGGTCGCGGTGTAGTGAGTTACGCCGCAACAAATTCACTACCTTATCGCTGCTTGCCGGTCGGAATCGAAAACTCGGAGTTCTGTCGGAGGAGCCGGCAGACAAGGCGGCGGCGGCGGCGGCGGCGGCGAGCAGAGAGAGGACACGCGCCGCGCGTCGCTCCCGGCAAGCCGGCACGGCACTAGCCGCCAGTTCGTCGTGCGCCCTCGCTACGGTATCTCGTGTGTTGACTCTCCGCTTACTCCGCACACGTTCTAGCGCGAGTCTAGTTATGATCAGTAGCGGACGCGGAAAACAGAGTGAATTTTTCCAAATACTTAGAAACCTATATAAGTAAATCGTCGTAAGTGAACGTAGTTCGATAAGAGCGGGGTGACTGTGTCGAGGTTACCGCTCGCTGTGAGTGAGGTGCAGTGGTGCGGCGCAGCATGGTGTGCAACGACGAGCCGGCGGCGCAGCAAGCGTTCGGCAGCGCGGTGCGCGCGCGGTGAGGGCGCGCTCGCATGGGGCGCGCGCGCTGGCTTCTGTGCGCGGCGGCGCTGGTGTGGCTGGCGTGCGCGGCGGCACCGGCGCGCGGTGCTTGTCCGGCGCGCGCGGCGGCGGGCTGCGCGTGCGGCGAGGGCGGCGCGCGCCTGGACTGCCGCTCCGCCGCGCTGCGCCGCCTGCCGCCGCTGCACGAGAACCTACTGTCGCTGTGAGTGTACTAAGCCCAACAGCCCCCTGTGAGGGTGAGGATGCTGAACTAGCATCACTATACAGTGTGATTCCTCATAATTTGCACAAATCGAAATGAGGGATTTATTTTTATTAATTAATTTTAAAGACAAAATTTTAAAAAATCTAAATGTTTTTTTTAATAGTTTTATGGAATTTAAAAAAAAAATTAACAAAACGGTGTAACTTTTAAACTAAATCATCTATCGCGATGAAACAAACTCCATAATGAATTGAAGTAATTAGGCGTCCTCAAATTGAGACAAAAAACTACCCTCAATTGAAAATAAACATGTGTTTTAAGCAAAAATCTTTATTTTTTTCATAAATATTTACAATAATTGTAAAATTTATCAGTAAGATGCTAAAGAGAAAAATAATTAATATTTTTTTAATATTAAAAAATAAGCAAAAAAGCTTCTCGCTCTCGAAATTCGGCTCTGTATTAAAAACGCGAATTAAATTCACACTTTCTATCTCTCATGACTCCAGAGACGCTAACCCCTGATAGAGAGAGAAAGTCGCATGGCGGGGACATAACGCTTTTTCCTAACGTGACGATTTCTACCAGTCAACTACTACTAATCTGTGCTCCTACCTCCAACGAACTAAGAACCTCTAAGAACTTCGTTCCGAAAAGCAAATCAGTGAAGACTTACACCACCTTGTGACTTGCTGTCAGGGCGCCGCGCGCCGGTGTCGAGCTGGGAGCCTGCTCGATGTTCACACGCTGTCAATCAGTCTGTCTGTCTGTCACCACTCCCGGCCGTGACCTCTCGTAGTTGTAAACGCTGATTGCGTTGATGTCTTTTATTCTACATTTTTTATTTTATTTGGGATAAGCTCATCTTTTCAACAACGAAGTATTCTTGTGTTGACGCCGTGCAGTGCGTCATGCGGTGCGGGCACCACAGATGAACGGCGTCTTTCGTCGTTCCACATTTTTTGTTTATATTTTCTACAAGACTTCTTAAATTCAACAATAAAGACAGCTATTGGCCTCCGACTCCGACTGTACGAGATTGTTTATAGTAGTCAACCTCTTATATTTTTCTGACAATATCAATATTAAACATTACTTACATTTTATGTAAGAGCAGTGGTGGCCCAGTGGTAACGGCCGCGACTTACAAGTCGTAGGTCGTGGGTTCGAACTAGTGATGTGCCGGATCGTTAAAAAATGTGATCCGAGGATACGGATACGAATCATAAGGGTCTAGATCCGTGAATACGGATACGGATACGGATCTCAACTTTCTTGCCCCCGCCAAGTCGAGCAAATAAAAGCGGCACGGCCGTACCATCCTTTTCTCGAAGCAGTTCAGGCCATTTTCGACCCCCTATAACTTCGTTGTTTATTAAACTAGAAGCCTGTATTTCTAGTTATCAAGCAAGCATTGTATAAACACGGCATATTTCCAAAATGTCATTCAATTTGAACCAGTAGTTTAAGAATTATAACTAGTCAAAGTTCTTAATTTTGTCACTCACTGACTGACCGATCATCAAAACTACCAGAAGACATAGAAGCTTCAAATTTTGAATACAATTAGTGTTTAGTGTTTAAATCAAGGAAAAACTAAAATATTTTGCAATTTCAGTCCAGTTTTCTAGATACACTAACTGCATAAATAACTTTGTAATCCCATATGATGTGATATAATAACAATAACCAGATAATATAAATGACTAATATATATTATATATATATAAATATATGTAGCTCGTATATGTAGATTACATACGTAGCTGGCATGGCAACGTGTGTAAGTAAGGTTGTAAATAACCGCGGCGCGCGCAGATGTGAATGCGAGTGGGGCGCGCGCACATGTGAATGCCGCTAAGCGAGCGGCAGCCGCGCTCACCGAGTACATTTTATATAGGGAGAGCCGCGCTCATATGTGCGAGCGTCTTCATGCTGTTCGGATGTGCCTAGAAATCTTTCTTACCTATAAGTTTGCGATTTTCGTTCATTATTTCGATTGCTATATTAGTTTGACGACTGAAAGGCTTACTCATTGATTTACTGATAATATTATTTGCTAACGATTTAGACGTTGTTTAGATAATTTCAAGGTATTAATACTTTGTAATCGTACCTTTTTGCGATTTTCGTTTACAATTTCGATTGCTACCTATTATTACTTTGACGATTGGAAGGCTTACTTATTGGTTTACCAATATTATTTAAGTCTCAATAATGCGCTGATGGATATCGGTTCTGCAGTATTCACATCCGGTCAAGCTTACGTGGCACTTTCGAGAGGGGTGTACCTACTATGCCAAATCGAATGCCAAATAATCGAATATCAATTGATCGACCACTATAAATCGAACATCTAAATACTCGAACGTTCTTAAAATCGAATGGTTAATAAATCGAACATTCAATATATCGTACACTCAATACATCGAGTGTTCAAAATATCGAATGTTTGTTTGATCGAGCGTTCAACGCAACGCATATTCATTCTATCGAAATATTGTATATCGCCTCCAGTCCCATGGCGGTAATCCGGCAAGAAGGCTCGCCGCCTCGCAGGAGACCGTGCGGTATCCTCGGGCCAGCCGAATGGCCATGACCCTCTGAGACGTGTTCAACCGGCGGGCTGGCCGCAGCCTCAATGATTCAGAGTATCCTATGTCCTAACGCAGCTTATGGCCTATCCGTATATATTTTATCTAAATATGTTCAGCCGTTACGGCATGAAAAGGTAACTGGCAGATGAATAAATCTGTTTTAGGGTTCTGTACTCAAATTGAAACATTGAAATTGAAAAAAGTTTTTTTATATAAAATGCATACGGATAGGCCATAAGCTGGGTTAGGACATAGGATACTCTGAATTCCGGTAGCGTGTTCCTGTGAGATATTTTCCGACATCCACGCGGGCGAAGCCGCGGGCAAAAGCTAGTTCTATATAAAAAGTATTCAGTATATTGATATTTCGAATATTATATTATATTATATATTCGATTATTGGCATTCGATTTGACATAGTACACCCTCGAGAGAGAGTTACAAGTCTGGGCGGGTTACATCTAATTAATGTCAACTTTGGGAGTATTAAAGCGCAGGAATCCTCAATTTGTGAATACAATAGACTAAGAAGCATTTACCGTCCAGACTTGTCAAAAATTGTAACATCAAAGACTCCGAGAAAAAGCCAGACAGGGAGTGGGCTTTGAGAAAAACTGTAGAAAAGCTGAAGCTCAAGAAGTAGTACACGAAAAGAAAAAGAGGAAGAGCAGAGGCCATCAAAAACAAAACTCATAAAAAAAACAAGTCTTGCAACTTAGTCAGCGCGATTTTACAATCGCACTAAACAATCTTATTTACTATAATATGTATTGCTTGTGAGTTACATTGTGTTTTCATGTGATGGCCAAGTCAATCTATTTTATTTAAACATAAAAGATTTTTAATATTAATGTGGTCACTATACGATGTTGTTAGATTAGCTAATTACGTAATAACTTAAGACAGAAGGTCCCATAAGTAGGGACTGAATAAATCAACCGACTTGGTATTACATGGATCTCACAACTTTTTACGGTAGAAGAACTGAGTTGCAAGACTTGTTTTTTTTATACAAGTTTTGGTTTTGATGGCATACAATTTACCATTACTCAATATTAATTATGATGTATATTTTTTTTTAAGTTCTTGAAAACATCATAGTTTTAATTGATGTGTTAACTCACATAATTATTTCAATTAGCATAGCACAAATATCAGAGGTTTGATCTCACTACAAATATAGTTCAATACCTTATAACTTAATTTACTGGCATTTACTCTACTTTAATTATAATAAATATTATAATTTTTTTTTTTCTAATTTGGATTGATGTTAACAGTATTTCATTGCTACATATCTTTAAATATTCATATACGTAATGAAATGTATTAATATAAAAGATCCGTTCAAGATCCGCCAAAAGTAACGGATACGGATACAGATCTTTTTTCTCCCTCGGATATCCGCGGATACGGATACGGATACGGATATCCGGCACAACACTACTTTGAATTTGAACCTAAACAGGCACTTTACTTTGTGTAAATTATTTCATCACTACTTCTCTCAAAACGATGAAAGAAAACATCGTAAGGAAACTGGCATGTCCTAGAACCAAAAATTCGAAGTGTGCGTCCACACTGAATGCGCGGTGACTGGAGCCTAGGCGGGCGCGCCGAACGGAGGCGTGCGGTGGCCACAGTGACGCGCGAGCTCTTGTAGCGGTTCGACGTATATCAGGTGTTGCAAACTATGGACGAGGATTTGCTATTTTTAAAAGACAGTCCGATCCTGAGATGGGAGGTGTTGAACACTAGAGATGGTGTGCACGAAATAAATAAATGGTGAATTTTTTTATTTATATAAAGAACTGAGATTATACCCTTCAAAATTCTTTGAGTACACTCGAATGCCCGTATCAACATTTGACTACATCCTAAGTAAAATATCACCTAAAATAAATGTACAGACGCGCATACGCCGAGCGGCAAGACCGAACTGGTTTGTTACACCCGCCACCCGCACCTTAGATCGCTTGCTAGTTGCTGACTAGGCCCGTAGTGCGGCCAGAACGCGCGGACAGGAACGTTTGAAAATTACGCGCGTTGTCTCGCTCAGTCCCGTCGCGCTAGGCTTCTGTCTTAGTCACTATACTATGGACGCAAAGGCGTGTTTCATATGTTTGATACTTCGCGCCCGTCGTCGCAACCGCGCTAGGCTCGCAGTGTGGACGCACACGAAGACTTGTGACATCCGCCAACCCGCACTGGCCCCGCGTGGTGGTGTACGGCCCATCACTACCTCTCACAGAGAGAAGGCTTGTGTCACAGCATTGGGAACGTTATAGGCTGAATAAAGTTACATTTTATGTAAGTAGATTCGATGCTAAATAGCTTCCACATTTTTTTTTTTGGGTGTAACCTTATCCGTCCGATGTTGTTCATCAATTCAGTGAATTCTAAATCACCTCCTTTAGTCCATTAACATAACTAAAAACTGAAAGTAAAACTGTATTATTTTATCCTTACACTAGCTTCTGCCCGCGACTTCGTTCGCGTGGAAGTCGTAAGACAGCACAATATACTACAATGACAGCCAAATTTTTATAAAACTTCTCTATATACTACGTTTGTAGTACTCGTATTCTCAGCAGCCAAAATATACAGAGAGTCAGGACTGGTGACTCGGGTGCAAGCGACGTATAGTTATCCGTGTGAGAAGCAGCTTGTCCTGAGGTCGACACCCGCAGCCTTCAGCCTTCAGTGTCGGTCCTTGTGACTTGTTCAAAATCATCGGAAAGCATGACGCTCACAGGGAACTGCACGTGCTTAAACTGGTAATTGTGGGAAATTTGTGGTATGCGCGGTATAAACACTTTCTCGCCAACGGCAACGCCACAACCTGTTAGAATTTCCACCCCGATGACGTTTCTCTGCAAAGACACGACTTTGAATCGTTTCACATCTTCGGCGGAGTTAAGTTCCGAAGGAGAATAATCGGGACACCGATCTTCAGCTGGATGATGTGCGCTGGAAGTCCACTTGCCATTAGCGGATTCATAAATTCTACGGGGTAATGTGTAGCATCATCTTCCTCAACATCAGTATTAATGGAGGTGCATATCACTTCGCTCCCTTCAATTTATCATTTAGATTGATCATTTTCGGCGTTAAAATGGAAACACGCCCAAGAATTCTCTTGGTACAGTATTCGACTGATGTCCCCGTGCACCAGACGTAGGTATAAGATCTTCTAAAGTGGGAACTACTCTACCAAGAGTCTCTGGTAGGGCTACCTGGCCGCTCTCCTCTGGTAGAGTGTCTTCACCAACTTTTACAAGAACATCGCAGAATTCTTGAGCATTTGAATTCCCGCCAATCCGAGCTCGCATGTTGAAGGTCAAGCGCAATCTATGAACTCTCGACCTTTTCAACGAAGCATTCATTTTGTCAGACAGAACTGTGACACCACCCATCATGTGTTGGTTCCTGCGGATGCCCTGCAGGGTTCGTTGACAGCTTCCACTGCTTTCTCATTTGCCATAATGCATTCATCCCATACGACGAAGCGCAATCCCTAAGCACGCGTCTCTTGTTATTGTTACGTGACACCTACAAACAGGCGTTTTGTTGCTCTCTAAATCTATGGAAATCTTTTAAACATGGCGTGCGCTGTTTTTTCACCAAGAAGCAGAATGACAGCGATTCCAGAAGATCCACACAAAGATTTTAAAATCGCTAGAACAAATCTGCTGTCAAAATCTGTGTGTTAAGTCTAAAATTAAGCTACTTTTTTGTGCTGGTTCAAGCCCCAAGTCATTCCAGGTACTCTTTTCACGTGCGCTGTCTCAATAGAGAATCTTACGCAACGCTTAAACCTATGTACTATATTGACCGAGCGAGCGTAGCGAGCGAAGCGTCACTGGATCAAGTTTGGCAAAATTTGCTTTCGTGTGTCAGTTTGTACGTAGGTACTCCTCTATAGGTCGTATTTTATAACCGATCTGGACGAATTTTGGTGTACAGGTTTAGCGATTTTTTTGTAATTTTTAGTCGTCGGCGATTTTTGATTGAAGGGTTTCTTCCTCCAAAATGGGGCAAAAAGGGGGGCTGGATATCTCCGCCTTATGAAATCCGATTTCGATGGTTATTTTTTTATTTGAAAGGTAGTAACTTCATGTTGGTCTCAAAAAAAATAGTAATCTTCGGTATGATGAGCAGAATAGCTTCTCAAAATGTAGTAAATTGCTCACTATTTATTAAAACCTATTGGTTAATTTTTCTAGTTGGCCTACAAATTTTTACCATTTTACTGGTTGTTAGGGTTCTGTAGTTAACAAGAAACCGATGTAGTTTCACCATGTCCATCTGTCTGTGTATCTGCGGCTTAGCTCAGAGGATCTTAGTACTAGAAAGCTGTAATTTGGCATGAGTCTGTACATTAAACACGCCGGCAGACAAAGTGGTAAAATAATATCATGATAAATATGTTTTTAGGGTATCTCTCCTTCCTACACGTAAAGTGGGGATGATTTCCTATATTATGGGGTATCGTGTGGGTGTGTGAAAACTATTTTTTGACTGAGGAATCCGTTTAAAGTGCAAATTTTTGTCATAGTCAAGTGTTGTCCCCCCTTCTTTTTTTTGGGTGGGAAATTATCAAATAACTTCTCCCGCTCTGGGTGGAGCGGGAGAGCGTTTCAGACTCTTACTGAATAAAACCCACCCGTGTTCCTTCAGTTGCCATGTTGCCGGGGGCCACGAATTCCCTTTCGGCCTTATTCGCAACCCCGGCAGGCATCGGCCCTAGCGGACCCCGTCAATTCTGCTGACATCTCTTTGAGGCGCGCGTGGAACACAACGCGCCGTCGACCCGGGCTTGGTCCTTATCGGGCGGCGAGCTACCCATTGCTCACCGTCCGCAAGCCCGCGCCTACGGTGGCCGTAAATCTGCTCTCGATTCCCGACGCCCTGGACGTCTCCTCCTGCTGCGGTTAGGGGCGTGAGGGCGCTAATTTTGCCTCTCCCTCATGCGTTCCACCTCCTCCTTCGCGAGCATTACTGCTTCGCAGAAGGAGGTAATGGCCTCCCATTTTCTCTCGCTCCGTACCATGGCCTGAATCAGGGCCGGACGCGAGAGATCACCGCCGCCGATCGCCTCCACGAGGACACGGCGATGCTCCACCCAAGCCGGGCAGACCTCCACCGTATGCTCCACCGTGTCCTCCGGTCGATCTACACAGTGGTGACACCCGGGCGTTTCCTCCCGCCTTATCCTGAACAGGAACCTCCCGAAACAGCCGTGTCCGGTGAGGCCCTGCGTCAGGCGGAAGGTGAGGACGCCGTGGCGCTTCTCTAGCCACTCCTCAAAGAGGGGTCTTATCGCCGCAATTGTGGCGTGCCCAAAGTGTTGTCCCCCCTGCCAGCGAAAAGGTTGTTTTTAAATATGTGAAAAAAATTACGGCAGTAGTTTATTATATATAACGAAGTTAAAAGGAAAATATCACAAGCAAGAACACGTAACAATTAACGAGTAATCATAGAAGTGCGTTGGTAGCATAAAATATTTTCGAACGCTAAAACTATGAACTATCGCAGGTCTACTCCCTAAACACAAAATCCGAAGCTTCGGTCGGAAGTTAGTGCGGATTAGTTTGGGGCCCGATCAAAGACAACACATTTTGACAGTCTGTTGTCCTTACACCCAATCAAGTATTAATCTAAGCACCCAATGTTTTTGCCCGTTCAAAAAAGTTAATTATTCGGGTGTACTCACTGGTTGAGGGCAAGAAGGGCCTATCGCGGCGCAGCCACAACAAACACTGTACCACTCCTGCAAGCGGGGATTGTTGAGCTGCAGTGCTCCCATCCTCGTGCATATTTCCTCCCGGTTGGTCCCACAGACATCGAGAGAAAAGGAACCAAGGTCCTAATCAGTGCCGAAGGAAGAGCGTTGCAGTCGAGCAAAACTATAAATTTTAATTTCGACGTCCTCCAGGTTCCCGCGCTGCAAAAGGCCTCAGCCCAGAATTTTGGCCGGCTGGAGTTGTTTAGATGTTACAGAGAAGCATGACCAAAACTAAACTCATGTGTGGTGTGATAATATGGTTTTGTTGTTTATACTTGGGTGTACACTGAATTTATTTATGACTCTGTAAGGTATTTATGCAAAGGTTCGTTTATCAATAGAAATAAATGATATAACTACACGCCTATTATTATTGTACCACCAACATGATGCAGTATTTTAAAAAAACGAAAGATTTCAAATGTTTTTATTTTTTCAATGTAAATCTTATATACCTAACTAAAAAAAATATAAGTACGCAAACAATACATTATACGTAATATTCACAAGTTTACACGAATAGTCGGCGTGATGGTCGGCGTCATATATCGCGCGCTATCCGCGAAATTCCGCAACGTAACGAAAATAAAACCTAACACCCCCCACTCCGCCTACCATGTAATGACGGTTCCCATGACAACGTGATGTTGTCATGTGTTGTCATGGGAACGAAAGTGTTTTAAATATGAATAAACAAAGTGCCTTTATCACAACATCACGTTGTCATGGGAACGTAGTTAGTTGAACGTAGGTAGTTGTTTTATGTCATCATCCGTCATCATCCCAAGTGTAGCGTTAACAAATAGGAAGTATGGAGGTTACAAATGCTAAGCAATAGCTTTACTAAAACCCACCCGTGTTCCTTCAGTTGCCCTGTTGCCGGGGGCCACTATTTCCCTTTCGGTCTTATTCGCAACCCCGGTAGGCATCGGCCCTAGCGGACCCTGTCAATTCTGCTGATATCTCTTTGAGGCGCACATGGAACACAACGCGCCGTCGACCCGGGCCTGGCCCTTATCGGACAGCGAGCTACCCATTGCTCCCGTCCGCAAGCCCGCGTCTACGGTGGTCAGAAATCGGCTCGCAATTCCCGACGCCCAGGGCGTCTCCTCCTGCGGCGGTTAGGGGCGTGAGGGCGCGAATTTTGCCTCTCCCTCACGCATTCCACCTCCTCCTTTGCGAGCATTACTGTTTCGCAGAAGGAAGTGACGCCCTCCCATTTCCTCTTGGTCCGTACCATGGCCAGAAACACGGACGGGCGCGAGAGATCACCGCCGCCGATCACCTCCACAAGGACACGGCGATGCTCCACCCAAGCCGGGCAGACCTCCACCGTATGCTCCACCGTGTCCTCCGGGCGATCCACACAATGGTGACACCCGGGCGTTTCCTACTCCCGCCTTATCCTGAACAGGAACCTCCCGAAACAGCCGTGTCCGGTGAGGACCTGCGTCAGGCGGAAGGTGAGGACGCTGTGGCGCCTCTCTAGCCACTCCTCAAAGAGGCGTCTTATTGTCACAATTGTGGCGTGCCCAGCGCTGGGTTGCGACAATCGCACTCTCCATGCTGCCATGAGATCCCGCCGGAGCTCTGTCCGCTGTGCCGTGATTTCTCGCGGCAGCGGAGTTAGGCCCCGACGTTTCGCCTCCTCGCGCCACTTCCAGATGTGCGCGAGGAATCTTGATAACCCTTGATGTTATTGTGGAAGTCATCAATTCACTTATAATAGCATTGTTATTTTAGTCATTAAATTTTTGTATAATTACTTAATTTATTAAATATATATAGCCAAAGTAAACAAACAAAATTATGACTTTAATTTTGTGTGACAATAATCGTTGACATTGACAATTAATCAACATCAGCCATGCATTCCGCTGTAGCAAATATGTACCAAGGAGAACTTATTTCAATATCTTCTTAATATATATAAATCTCGTGTCACAATGTTTGTCCTCAATGGACTCCTAAACCACTTAACCGATTATAATAAAATTTGCACACCATGTGCAGTTCGATCCAACTTGAGAGATAGGATAGGTAGGGTAGGTAGGGTAGGTAGGGTAGGTAGGGTAGGTAGGGTAGGTAGGGTAGGTAGGGTAGGTAGGGTAGGTAGGGTAGGTAGGGTAGGTAGGGTAGGTAGGGTAGGTAGGGTAGGTAGGGTAGGTAGGGTAGGTAGGGTAGGTAGGGTAGGTAGGGTAGGTAGGGTAGGTAGGGTAGGTAGGGTAGGTAGGGTAGGTAGGGTAGGTAGGGTAGGTAGGGTAGGTAGGGTAGGTAGGGTAGGTAGGGTAGGTAGGTAGGGTAGGTAGGGTAGGTAGGGTAGGTAGGGTAGGTAGGGTAGGTAGGGTAGGTAGGGTAGGTAGGGTAGGTAGGGTAGGTAGAGTAGGTAGGGTAGGTAGGGTAGGTAGAGTAGGTAGGGTAGGTAGGGTAGGTAGGGTAGGTAGGGTAGGTAGGGTAGGTAGGGTAGGTAGGGTAGGTAGGGTAGGTAGGGTAGGTAGGGTAGGTAGGGTAGGTAGTTAAGAAAAGTACTAAGTGCTACCCGTGTGAAACCGGGGCGGGCAGCTAGTTTATATAATATATATCTATAAAAGGAAAGGGTGACTGACTGAATGACTGACTGACTGACTGACTGATCTATCAACGCACAGCTCAAACCACTAAACGGATTGGGCTGAAATTTGGCACACAGGTAGATAATATGACGTAGGCATCCACTAAGACAGGGTTTTTGGAAAATCGACTTTTAAGGGGGTGAAAAGGGGGGATTTTGTTTGCATGAAAAATCTTATTCCTTGAGTTAATGAACTTGAAACTTGGCAAGAATACTTATCTATGTAAATTATAAAGTTACCATTTTTAGTTTTTCTAAACTACCGCCTAAGGGAGGATTGGGGGGTGTCAAAGTTTGTATGGAAGAATTTCAACGCGCGGTCTGATTAACTCGAAACTCAGTATTTATACTTAAGACTGAAAACAAATAAAAATGTAAATCAAGGTTTTTTGAAAATCTAACCCTAACGGTGTGAAAAGGGATATTCATTTTTACAGGGGAGGATTTTATTGTTTGGCTTGATTAACTTGAAAATTGGTATAAATAATATATGTTAAATAATGGAAACGTCACAATAGACTTTCAAAAATTATTATCACGCTATTTGCTATGGCCCAAGTAACAAAAATTGGTACTATAAAAGTCCTGAAAACGTTTTGGAGCGTGCTAAAAGGCTCCATAATTAGTACTATAATGGTGTTGTAAACGTTTACAAAACCCCAAATAGGCCCGAGTTTTATCACTGATTTATTCTATAAACATTACATACAGGCTCTCACTGTGATAAATCAGCTCGATAGTTGAAATGTAAAAAGTGTACTGAAACGCTTTTTAGTACTAAAATAGTGCCACAAGTGCAATAATGTCACGAATTTGCACTATAAAAGTAACCAAAATATGTTTAAAGTGCTATTTTGCACTGTAAACGATATGAGAGATCTTTCTTGACACTTATATTGTTCATGCACCATTTTTGTTCGTGTTGTCAAGAAAACAAAAATATCGATAAGTTATGATTCATGTCATTTGCCATTGTTGCCTAACGTATCATTGTAATAAAAAGGACATAACGCAACTCTGCCATAACCTGCACTTGCGAAAATAATTGTATCGATAAAATCATTATGCTGATTTCGAATTTGACAGAGCGCCCTCATTATTTTCGTGTTTTAAAATTTTAATTAATAAAATAATAAGGACTTGTCCCGAATACGGATCCTATAGTACACATTAGCTCCAGCCGTGCTGCTAATGTGCTATCGCGGCAGAAAATAGCGGCCATCTTTTCACCGAAAATGAATTAGGGGTCCTTGTCCAAATATAAAATAGTGTAGTCAAAATACTAGTGATGTAATTGTTACTGAAAAGCTATTAAAGATCCAATTAGTCCATTAATGATTAATTTTAGTGTTTTTATGTCACGCTTTAGTCTCGTAGCAGTAACACCAACTCACTTTTAGAGCTATTTGAATTTAAGTTATTTAGCAATTGCGCCAGGAGTCGCTATGGTACTATTTAGTACTATAGAAGAGTTTTCATGATTTTTACAGAACTAGCCCCGTAGCAATGTTGAGGGAGCTTTTACGAAGATAAACGGTTACGTAATGGTTGTGTAAGTTACTTTTATAGTGCAAATTGATCCTGTAATAGTGTTTTCGATACTGCTACAATCCTAGTACTGTAAAAATTATTTTGACGCATTATTAGAGCAAAATAGATACATAAAAGTGTCAGTAAGGTTGTCTATAGTACTAAATAGTACCAAAATCGTTTTTCTCATTTCTGTTACAGTGCAACACTTTAAAGATTCTTTTGTATGGTCCTGTAAGCGTTCTAAGAGCTAAATAATAGAACTTAAATGCTCTTTAATCTTATAGAACCAAAACGCTGTGTTATAAACCTTTATAGTACAAGCAGTCACAATGGTTACCGTTAAAGGCCTACTATATCACTCTTTAGTGATAAAACGCCTTGGTTATAGAACCTTTTGTTACTTGGGGGGGGATGAGCAACATTGCATTATGTTCGTATTCTTCTAAATGTCGGAGACGGGTATGAGACTCTCGTTATTTTCAGGAATATTTTAACTACTGTGGGCGTAGTGTGGGTAGTGTTGGTTAATGCGCAATAGAAAAACAGTTTGCAGTTACTATCAAATTAATCACACTAGCTAAATTATACACACACTGGGTGCGACGGCGTTTATTAAAATCACCGATTAACAAAATGATCACAAATTACAACTAACACAATAACTGAGCACCACGAATCGAGAACAGTTCCGCGACGTCTTAACTCCGATGCGACCAGAGGCTGAATGTCCTCCTCGCCGTGGCCTTAAAACATCACGACTCTGTAGAAGCGCGCTTGGTGTGGGTAGATCACTTGATGTCGCCAGTAGCGCGCTTGCGATTCGTTTCGTGTCCATACTAACGACCGAATTCGACATAATTATAGTTAACCGCAAACTGTAAAAACACTATCCAAAAGGTTAGAATAAATTGCAGATAATTACAGATTTAACCTTTTAAAAGATCACGCTATACCTTTATGGAGCTAAGCAGTCAATATACAGGGTGGATGTTGATATGGGGCAATAAGGGCACGTACCTTAACCGTTGTCGCTACAAGAAAACGGTCTTAGGAGACTGTCCTTAAGTTTTTGAAACATTTTAATCTGCATTCACAGATTTTGAAAGAAAATTACAGTCAGCAAGAACATGGGCAATTTTCACAAAAACTTTTTTGATACCAGTCGATCCTATTTCTTATGACTAGGGTCAAAAAACTATATCGGGCCAACTGAGGTATGAGTACGAAAAAATTCAGAAATTGCAAAAAACTTTCCATACATTTCGTAGGAAATGAGCCTGAGAGGATATTATAGAACAACACGAAATATTATCCGCAACGATCAAAATCCGTATGCGCGCTTAGCCTAAGTTTTTAATATCTATTTCAACTTGATACCTCCACGCGTTTCTGAGAAAAAGTGTCTTGACAGGCAACGATGTCATCTTTTAAGGGTTTCCATTTTTCATTTTGAGGTACGGAACCCTAAATTAGATTTATTATCTATCTGTTTGTTACCTTTTCATGCCGTAACGGCTGAACAGATTTAAATGAATGGCATACGGATAGGCCATGACCTGTTAGGATATAATTAAGATAAGTACTCTGAATATCGGTAGTGGGTACGTTCCTGTGGGATATTTTCCGACCTTTACGCGTCCGAAGCCGCGGGCAAAAGCTAGTAAAACATAAATGGAGTTACGATCATTAATGATGATAATAATTATTGATATCTACATGTTTATGAAATACATATAAAAAATGTTGCTCAAAACGCTTTAATACGCATAACAGTCATTTTTAGGGTTCCGTACCCAAAGGGTAAAAACCGGCCAAGTGCGTGTCGGACCACGCACAATGAAGGGTTCCGTAGTTGGAATGAATTTATCCCAAAAACAAACTTAACTTTGTAGTTGAAAAACATGTTCTCCCATAAGGAATGTATGGGAAAACATGTTTTTACAACTGCAAAGTTAAGTTGGTCGATTATTAACTTGTAAAGCCTATTTAGCTGTAATAGTTTTTCTTTTAATTTCGTTATATAAACTACTGCTGTGATTTTTTTCGCACATACAAAACCAACCATTTAGCTGGCAGGGGGGGGGGACACTTGACTCTAACAAAAATTAGCACTTTAAAGCTTAATATTTCGCAAACGGATTCCTGTATCCAAAAATGGTTTTACAAACGCCCAATGTTTTTAAAGGACCTTTCCAATGATACCTCACACTATGGGTTAAAAAACAAAAAAAAAACATCACTTTACGTGTATGAGAGGTAGGTACCCTAAAAAAAATGTTTAAAAATTCACTCCTCTTGCTCAAAAAGGCCGTCATTGTAGAGTACCAGAGCGGGGAAAAAATAGCATTGCTTGCTCTAGGGGAAAAAGTTTTTATTTTAATTTTTGTCTGTTCCTACGAGCCTTGAAAAACGAAATAGTCTTTTCACTCCTCTTGCTCAAAAAGGCTGTCATTGTAGAGTACCAGAGCGGGGAAAAAGTTGCATTTCTTGCTCTAGGGGAAAAAGTATTTTTTTTTTAATTTTTGTGTTTTCCAACGAGCCTTGAAAAATTAAAAAGTCTTAATTCTTTTGTAGAATAATCATGAGTATGGACTCGACTTATTACTTGTTCACAAAAAAAAGAAGAACATTTTATTTTTGAAAATGGAACTAAATGCGGCTATCTCTTCGGTAGAATGCGAACATGGCGTTGCGGCTACAGAAGAAATAAAAAAGGCATTGGCGCGAAATCTTTAAAAAAAATCTCTAATTTATTGCTTAAAAAACAATTCTATTTAATTTTTCGATTTCTGATATTCGACATATTAATTAATCGAGTCGATCAAAATTGAAAAAAAAAATCGTTTGGCATAATAGTTTTCGCACATCATCACAATAAAAAAAAAATGGTCGGCGATTTTTAACACAAATTGAGTAGTGGTAATGAATATTACGTGTTATTGGACCTGTGTTCGTATATTACGTTAAGATCTGGGCATTTTCTAGTTGTGTATAATATTTTTAATAATATTTGTCACATTTTAAATCGTATCTACATGTGTATGTGTGATATTTGTGAAAAGTTAAAATGTAAACTCGCACGATTGGCGCGAAACTTCGACTTTGGATATCAAAAACTTAATTACCACTACTTATTTAACTTGAACAATGGATGAACTCGTCAAATAATTAAATGATGTATTCACTGCCCCTGTGGTGGAGTTTGGATGTTCGAAATCCCCAATTTTTATGTTTTTAGTCTCGACCTCGACCGTCATCAAAATGGCGATAATCGCATTTACAGATTTGAATTTTATAAAGGTAAATTAATATTGTATTGGATTATTTTATTTTCTCGCAATCGTAGTGAAAAGTAGAGTGTAACACACGGCGCTAAAACCCATTATAACTCGGTTTCTATTTACTCCCTCGCTAAAGCTCGGGAGTAAAACTACCTCGTTACAATGGGTTATTTTAGCCCCTCGTATAACAATCTACTATTTCACTCCTCTTGCTCAAAAAGGCCGTCATTGTAAAGTACCAGAGTGGGGAAAAAATATCATTTCTTGCTCTAGGGGAAAAAGTAATTTCTTTTTAATTTTTGTCTGTTCCAATGAGCCTTGAAAAACGAAAAAGTCTTTATTCTTATGTAGAACTAGCTTTTGCCCGCGGTTTCGCCCGCGTGGATGTCGGGAAATATCCCACGGGAACGTACTACCGAGATTTCATACCTAATAATAACAGAGGAAAACGTCATTGACTCCTACCGCTGCGCCCGCGTTGCTCCGCGTAATTTTGAAACTGTGATATCTTTTAAACTATTCATTTAAATTATATGATTCATATCATAGGCATATTTTAATCTAAATTAAATGCCCAATTTAAATAATATATTTTTTTGGATAAGGATTAATGCTATACCGGTCAAAAAAGCTTCGGAAATAACAATTAAAATTTTATCAAATTCTGAAAGATGAAAATGGTTATTGTGGGAAGATAGACGAACTTTTTTGTTGAACTTTTTAAAACTTTTTAAGATGAACAATACCGTAGAACATAAATTTGATGTATCTTTTTCGGTTTAGGCAGCGCACGCCAGAAAAACTCCCAGTCGTCATGATTTTTTCCGACTTCTTCAACAATAATCGTCAAATTTCAGCCAATTTACACAGAACCTTAATTAATTATACACTAAAACCTTCCGCATGAATCACTTCGTCCATTGGTGAAAACCGTTTGAAAATCCGTTCGGTAGTTTTTGAGTTTATCGCGTTCAGACAAACAGACAGACAGACGCGGCGGGGGACTTTGTTTTATAATATGTAAGGATAATCATGATTATGGACTCGACTTATTAGTTATTACTGGTTCACAAAAAAAAAGAACATTTTATTTTTGAAAATGGAACTAAATGCGGCTATCTCTTCGGTAGAATGCGTGCATTGCGTTGCGGCTCCAGAAGAAACAAAAAAGGCATTGGCGCGAAATCTTTAGAATTTTTCTCTAATTACGAATTGAATTGGTGACCGTAATATAATTTACAACAGTGAAAATGTCATCATCTAGTGAGAACATCTTCACAGAGGACTGAAATCAGTTGCCTGAAAAAACATCTTGTTAAATATCCAGAATTGTACAAATTGTACATTTAAATAAAATAAACTATATATTGTATTGGATTATTTTATTTTTATTGAAAAGTAGAGTGTAACACACGGCGCTAAAACCCATTATAACTCGGTTTCTAGTACTAAGGGTCTCGGAGCTAGACCGCGGACAGACAGACAGACAGACGGACAGACAGACGGACAGACAGACAGACGGACATGACGAAACTATAAGGGTTCCTTGTTTACTACGGAACCCTAAAAACGGAATCCTAATACTAAGACTTCGTCTGTCTGTCCGTCCGTCTGTCCGTTCGTCTGTCCGTCTGTCTGTCTGTCACCAGGCTCAAGAACCACGATAGCTAGACAGTTGAAATTTTCACAAATTATGTATTTCTGTTGCCGCTATAACAACAAATACTAAAAACAAAATAAAAAAAATATTTAAGGGGGGTTCCCATACAACAAACGCGATTTTTTTGCCCTTTTTGCTCGATCGATATCAATAATGGCAACAAGTAGGCACTTGAAATATTCACAAAATACTCAGTTGTATAGTCCGTGCAATTCACGACGACGCGCCCCACTCCGCAATTACTGTACTGTAAGCTGAACTCTAGTACGGCGAGGAGCGGAGTGGGGCGCGTCTTCGTGGATTGCGCGAACCTTATTTTTACTTTAATATCAAATAATAAAATAAATATTTAAGGGGGGCTCCCATACAACAAACGTGATTTTTATAGATAATGGTACGGAAAAATTCAAAGAAATAAATATTCTGACTGTAGCCTCACAATATATTTTTGAAAACCTATTGTATGTGCACAAAAATATATCAAATTTTAAGAAAATGTCCGATATTCATAGTTTAAATACCAGGAATAAACACAACCTTGCTGTACATCGCACACGTCTCCACAAAGTAGGCAACTCATTCATGGGTCAATGTATACGTTTTTACAACAAACTCCCCATTGACATTCGAAACTTACCCATTAAACGATTTAAAATCTGTATTAAAACCAAACTTTGTAAAAAAGGGTACTATACAATTTCAGATTATTTAGAAGATAAAAAACCTTGGGATTGAACTGCTCGCTCTGCTAAGCCTTGTGATAAAATCATAAAACTAGACATTTTAATTATGTAAAATCAACATATAGGTACCAGTTTTATAAACACATTGACATTGTTGAAAATTATATTCAAAATGACATGATTACTTTGTAAAGTATTATTTTAACTATTGTGAATGTGAGGACTATGTGGATATTGTTTTTATTTCTCTGCTAGTTTTAGTGATGGTCTGGCAGTTTGAGTAGTTTATGCGGCCTACCCAAATGTCCTTTCTTTGGTATTGTTCGTCGAGTTGAGCTCCTTAAGTTCTGAGTTGAGCTCCACGATTACTGACAAATGCTTGCATGACTGGACAGGTCCACTCAAATCTGTGTGGTTCTTTCCTCAAAAGACCTTTTCAGACACTTATCTACATGGTCCTCATATGGCCTGACCAAGATTATGTCTGGACTTTAAAAGAGACTGCGACCTCTGAGTTTGTTTCGGCCTTTCTTCTCAGAGTAGTCAGATAGGAAACGCCGAACTCATCTAGCTTATTTTTAATATTTTTTTATATGACGTGTAAAAGTGATTTCGATATCCTATTTACAGAATAAACAATTTCATTTCATTTCATTTCATTTCGAACCCTTCGTGCGCGAGTCCGACTCGCACTTGGCCGGTTTTTTATAGGTACACTCTTCATCTTTGGTTGCATTTAAAAAGTAGTATCGTTATGTGGAATGGATTGCTTCGCGCGACGTAAATGGCAACATTTTTGTTCTTTGGCTGGTAGTGAATCCTGCTTAGTGCAGTGTTAGCAAGATTCGTCGCCACCGCCCGGCGTCGCTGGGGTCGACGAGTGAGGATGCTAACGAGCGCGGAGTATGGTGGGCTTTCGCATGGCGGCTCACGCGCTGTGTCAGCAGTTCACGCGCCATCAATCACCCGCGATCTGCCTGGTCGGCACGCGCGTGACGTCACACGCCGCCGCACGATACACGCTCCGCTCGTAAATAACATCAGCTTTATGTTACGATTCAATTACGTCGGCAATAAATTACATTATCTGAGAGAACGCGGCGGGCGCCTCATTTTCATAAATAAATTCTAATCATTTTCAGATTTCGACTCATTATAAATATACGTTCATAAGTTGGCCGTAGTACGATTCTTAATTATAACATCGTCGTTCATCGACCTCTGCAGACACGCAGACACGATCGCTTTTAGTAAGTTCACCAACGCCTCTTGAAGGTTTTTTATTTGAATCTGAAATATAGACACTGTTTAGTCAGACACTTCCGGAAGCAGTCTTAAAAGAAGTGGAGTGTCGCCGCAGATGTGGACAATGGGCGCCGGGTGCACGTCAGCGTGACAGTGACCCGCGCGCGGTGCTGTGGCAAAATTATTTCACGCTATTTATAGACTGAGTGTGAGGACGAGGGCAATTAGTTACAGGGCCCGAGGAGCTACTGCCCCCCGCGACCCGGTCACTCCACCTCCCCCTGCCCTCCCCCCGCCTGGTCCCTCGGAGCGCGGAAGGCAGAGGGCGCGCGGTGCATCGCTGCACTCATATAGAACAGCGCTCGATTCAATGCGTGTTATTGATGTTCCCCTGAACACGTCCAGCCCCGCAACCCGCAACCCGCTGGCCCACAGTCCCGCTCCCACGTGGAACATGTCTACATTACCACTCAACTGTTTGCATGTACCTAAACCTGCCCTGCCTCAGCGTCATCTCGTGTATTAGGCTTGTGAAAAGTGTGCTAATGTAAAAATATGCCTATAAATATACCTATATGATCTAGCATTCTAAACAAACAAGCTTAATATTCGTTTACATTATTGTCATTAATGCTAAATGAAAGGACCGTAGTGTGCGCACCGGACCACGCGCGAACTGGCGATCAATGTGCTCAAGTGCCGAACAAGCAGCTACCGGGCGCGGCGCGGCGGCGGCAGGGCCGTAGCTAGACTTGAATTGGTAGGGCGGTAGGGCCATCAAAAACCAAACTTGTAAAAAAAACCAAGTCTCGCAACTCAGTCAGTGCGATTTTGCAATCGCATTAAACAATCTTATTTACTATAATATGTATTGCTTGTGAGTTACATTGTGTTTTCATGTGATGGCCAAGTCAATCTATTTTATTTAAACATAAAAGATTTTTAATATTAATGTGGTCACTATAAGATGTTGTTAGATTAGCTGATTACGTAATAACTTAAGACAAAAGGTCCCTTAAGTAGGGACTGAATAAATCAACGACTTGGTATTACATGGATCTCACAACTTTTTACGGTAGAAGAACTGAGTTGCGAGACTTGGTTTTTTATACAAGTTTTGTTTTTGAAGGCATTTTTATTTCTCCAATCATGTGTAAACATACCTACTCAATATAAATTCTTTCCTTAAAACAACTAAATTTGAATAAGATTCAGCATAAATAAATATTTTATTGTGATTGTAAGATCGGTGCTTAATTCGGAATTGTTTAGATGTCATAACTTAGCTTCACAGTACTTTGCTCATTATTAGTTGATATTACGTACGGTACGGTTTTATTTTTAACAAATCTCGGGTCCCTGGGGTCCCGGACCTTTGGATGTACGAGGTACCGAAGCCAACTTAGAGGCCCTTTAGACGTTTTTAAATGTTGAGGCACCAACCGACGATTATCCCTGTTCGCACTATGCAAGGGCACCCAATAGGGGATTCAACCTATTAACTACAAGCCGGTGTATCTTCTAAATATATAAAAGCGAAAGGTCACTCACTCACTCACTCATTCATCACGAAATCTCGAAAACCGCTTGACGTATAAAGATGATATTTGACAGAGAGGTAGTTCATAGTTAGTAGACGTCCGCTAAGAACGGATTTTTGGAAATTCGACATTTATGAGGGTGAAAAGGGAGAATTTTGTTTGTATGAAAAATCTTATTCCTTGAGTTAATAAATTTGAAACTTGGCACGAATACTATTATAAAATTTGCCATTTTTAATTTTTCTAAACTACCCCCTAAAGGAGGATTGGGGGGTGTCAAAGTTTGTATGGAATAATTTTAACGCGCGTTCTGATTAACTCGAAATTCAGTATTTATACCTAAGATTGAAAATAAATAAAAACGTATATCAGGGATTTTTGAAAATCTACCCCTAACTGGGTGAAAAGGGGTTTTCATTTTTACAGGGGAGGATTCTACTGTGTGGCTTGGTTAACTTGAAAATTGGTATAAATAAATAATCAATAATTCAAATAATGGAAACGTCACAATAGACTTTGTTTGACTTTGCTGTTTGTTATGGGGGATGAGCAATATTACAATAAGTTTGTATTCTTCTATAGTTTACCGCAAATTGTAAAAAGGCTAGCCAAAAGGTTAGAATATTGCAGAAAGTTACGGATTTAACTTTTTTACAGATTATCATCAAGCTATAGCTGGGATCTAAGCAGTCAATCATAACATACAGTATGTTAAATAACAGAGGGCGTTCCCTTAAACTCGTTAATCTATATCATTAATAGATTTAAATAAAAATATCAGCATAGAAAAATAAGTATAAAAAAATTCGAATTCAAAAAATTGAATAATTGACAATAAATTCGAAACGTCCTGTTTAAAATCAAAATAGTAGCGCGGAATAGTACCTAGCGTAGTGGCGTTGCACAAACCGGCAACATCGCAATTTTTGTGTCACGTGTTACCTACCGTACCGAGCCGGCCGGGGGAGCGCGCGGGGCGGCACGGCGGCGGCGCGGCGGCGGGCGGCGGCGGCGCGGCGGTTCTGAATGGCGAGCGGCGACTTTGATAAAGGCGGCAAAGTTAATTTAAAAGACAGTGAAATGCACGTCGTCAGGTTGTTATCAGTAGAATTAAACATTTAAGTATGTTTAGATTTAGCAATAACATTTAACTACCCGTCTCAAATGGCCGGCTGACAAAGGAACGCGTCACTGAATGCGCCCCTTGGGCTTGAAAGGACCTATTCGCAAACATAGTAAAAACATAAATTCATGTACCTATCTAAGCCACGTTTCAATAATATCAAAATTGCACTGCACGGCCGCTACGTCGTCATCGGCGTCCGTCGTCGCAAGCTCGCGGCCACAAAATAAACAGATACGAGTACAGAAGGTCCACTCACGGAACTAGTACACAAGACACGGTGGTACAGACTTACAGAATATAAAATAAATTGTATCTAAAAAATAACGTACCTACGCTAAGAAATAGTGGGCGGTTAAGTTTAGAGAAAGTTTCATTTAATTATTTAAATCACAGTTTAGGCTAGCTTTTAAATCATAATGATGGTATTGCACGTTAATAAGTGAATGTTTACTGCAATGTCATAGAAATTGAAAAAATAACTTTATGCAGTTGCATTCGTAATAAAAAGTACTTGCGTTTATTCATTGCAATAGTAACAACACAGTAGTAACACGCTCGTTGAACGGGGTACTCCCTGAGCGAGTGTAAAAGCAATTTAAACAAAGAGTGGGTCTTCTGAACTTATTTATTTTGTGACACAGTCGTTTAGTGTATTTTAGGTATTATGATGTTTAAAAACTTACCTAGATTTTGAACTGCAATATGCTGACCTCCTCTCTCTACACATTGTTGCAATCGCGGACGGTTATTTTGGTGCACTCGTCGCAATAAAAGCGGGTCCTCGCGTATGTGATGATGGCATTACACGCCGATTCCACATGCGCGTGAATAGGCTTTTCTTCTGACCAAATGACGTTTTCGATGAAGTGGGTGTCCTCCGCACTTCACTGCAGTGCCCGCTGGCAATACCTATGTTAACCGGCGCGCGAAATCAGCTGGACCAAGCAGCGCTTGCACTTTTTGAAGTGAGTACGGATGCTGTTTGTTTTTCTGACGTGACTAGTGTTCAACAGGCGGCCGGCCTTTCTACTGCTTGAACCGAGCTCCTCCTCAAAATGCCTTAGCACGTTTTCTTCTTGCCGCACAGAGATCACGGGTCGGGGGCCACCAGAACCACGCGGCACTACTGGTTCATTGTTACGGAGACGCACCAGGACACTCAGGGAATTCCGCGGTTGATTTGCATTGGGGTACCTCTCAGCATACCTCCTCAGAGCATATGCACCATCATAATTACACTCAGCATAAATGAGCACTATGAAAACATACTCCTGAGCACTGCTTTTCACACACGAATGACGAAAGAACACATGTTGCATTGCGAAAATAAATGCACATCCGGCCAGCGCGCGAGATTAGTTCCGAATAAAATTAGATGGACATTCGGGGGGCAGGGGGCGGGGCTAGGTGCATCAAATAGATCGCCGCACAGCGCACGTGGCCCGTCATTCATAAGTAGGTAATTTGCGACATTGCCGTTCTTACACTTTTGAACATGTACGCGTGTACAGAGTGTTTCTTTTAAGTATCAATTTAATATTTTTTGTGAATATTTCATTATAAAAAATAAATAAAGAATTTTGTTTTTGAATGGTAATATTTTTTTTAGCATGTATGGATGCTATACTATTGCGGGTTAACGGGAACGCCTTTCGTTAGTTAACATACTGTATACCTACAAGGTGGATTTTGAGATGGGGCAATAAGGGAAGGTACTTTAACCGTTGTCGCTACAAGAAAACAGTCTTACGAGACTGTCCTTAACTTTTTGAAACATGTTGATCTGCATTCACAGATTTTGAAAAAAATGTACAGTCAGCAAGAAAATTGCCAATTTTCACAAAAACTTTTTTGATGCCAGTCGATCCTATTTCTTATTACTGGGGTCAAAAAACTATATCGAGCCAACTGAGGTTTGAGCACAACAATGTCTGTCTGTATGTTAACTTTTCATGCCTAAACCACTAAACGGATTTCGATCAAATTTGGCAAGGAGATAACCTAGGGTAGGACATAGGCTACTTTTTGTCTCAAAAATAATCCTAAAGGAGGTGATATATATAGGGAATGAAAGTTTTCTCGTCAAACTTCATGCTGCTAGGTCAACGGGAAGTATCATATGGGCTTTATTTTATTTGCGAGTGTCAACATAAATATGCGGTATAATTGAATGGCCGTATTTTTTTATTGCATTGATTTGGAAGCCAGGCGACGCGCGACGCGACACAAAGGCACCGCTCGTCGCGCGACGAGCAGTGTCTTTGTGTCGCGTCGCCTGTCGCGCTGGTCTGCACAAGCCTTAATCTGGCTTAGGACATAGGATACTCTGAATTCCGGTAGCATGTTCCTGTGGGATATATTGCGACATCCACGCGGGCGAAACCGCGGGCAAAAGCTAGTAATTAATAATAATGTTGTCAAAAAAAGATACAATAGACGTGGATATATTTAGTAACTTGTTCCGCTTAGCTATTTCTAAAGAGCCATAAAAAACTCCTGAAAGAAATCGACACGTGTTTCACTTCTCAACGAGGCATCCTCAGGATGACGATGGACTTGTTGCGAACTCGAACACGGCGTGTTGCACTCAGCGCTTGGTGAGACATGATTGCCACTACAGCTGTAATAATTTGATTTAAAAAAAACTTTTTAGAAAAAAAATCAACCGACTTCAAAAAAAAAACACTATAAAGCGAAAAATAACTTTAATTTCGGAAGTCGGTGGCAAAAAACGAAAATTCAAAACCAAAGACACAAAGACAAAGTTTTTATTTTTCAGTTTTTGGTTGTGGTGGCTACCCCACACAAATTCGAATACCACTACCTGATAAGTAAATGACAGTGACAGGAACTTAAGATATCATCTTTAAACTAGTGGGAAAAAAATACGTATTATTGAACCCAACTCAAAAACTATCCAAGCAAAGTTAGTATATGTAGTATCCTCTATTTATCTATTTATTTATTTGTTAACATAGGTATAAAGAAATACAGATTTTATGTTTGGTGAACAGAGCGCTATGTTATGCCAGGAGGCGTACAAATATGGTGTGCAAAACTAACTGAGGATACAAATTAAAATTTCTATTTAAAAATATTTGAAACACAAATGCATAATTATGGTATTAAAACTAGAAACTAAAACTAGATACTCCAATTATGTCAGACTTAAATGAGGAATTATTAAAATGTCAAAGAAAAAATAAAAAATCTAAGTAGGTATGTCAAAATAATTAAAATGTCAAAATAATTTAATGTCAAATTTAATAATTGTAATTCTAAATTAATTCATCATTCAAATATTCGTCAATGGTATAATAACATTTATCAATTAAGAACAATTTCATTTTGTTCTTAAATTGTGTAAAAGGACATGTCCGGAAATGGTTTTTTATTATTCAATAATTCTAACCAGGATAAGTTAAATATATTTGGATAGACATCCTAAAAACTAGTGGTTTTAACTTTAACAATTTTTTTTAAACACCTCTAATTTTGAGAAAAATCGTTTTTTATTTTAGTGTTAATTTACTCCTAAAACGAACGAACCTTTCCAATTATCTAAGTTATTAAAGTGAACACACCCCAAAAAATAGTAAACTTGTCAAAATTGACACATATTACTGTCAACTGATTGACAGTACCATGCGTCAATTTATTTGTCATATTTGACAAATGGATATAATCATCAATGTAAACAAAACATTAATCTAATTATATTATTTACAGTACCATTAGGAAATAAGATGAAATAGTATATTATCAGTGTAGCATAAAATTATTCCTTCAAAACTGAAAGCACACTCTATATGATTATGGCTACTTCGAATGTTCATGTGCAAGTTGCAATATTTTATCAAGAATGGCATGTTTCAGCATAGTCCACAGGGGTTGCTTAGCAGGAGTAAATGATAATAGTATCTACTAAGCGAGAACATTTTTTAATTACGTAGGAGAATTCGTTATTTATGACTTAGAATCGAGATTGGAAGTGAATGAAAAGCTATTCGACAATTAGGTATGCTAGGTATTTAAAAACTGAATTAATATGCTATAATTGGACGCAAGTGTTACAGTTTTGTTATGAAATAAAAGATTTTTTTAATTTTAAATATTCGTTTATTGATTTTCTTCATTTTCAATGTCTTCTCTTATTAAAATATTGTCGAGAAACTGAGCAGGTGGAGATATATCATTTTGATGTCGGCATCAAAATGATATATCTCCACCTGCTCAGTTTCTCGACAATATTTGACAATGACAATGACAATTGTCTGGTATCTTGGATGGGCTCGGGCCCATCCAAGATACCAGACAATTGTCATTACATGAGCACAGCTTCCAACAGTCCTTTTCCCAATTATGCAACTGCAATAATACTCAGAAATGCAACTTTGCCAACTAGCCTCTGCCACTTTCAATAAAATGTATGTATAATACACTCTATTTCCTATGTGGCGTGACTTTATTCGTCCTCTGATCAAAGCTGTCTCATGTGATGACGAAATGTCTGGAATGTTTATCAATTCTACATCTTCACTTACTTCTACAGTAAAAGTACCATTTGGCCGAATATGTTCCCCAATCCCCATAATAAGAGCGAGCCTGTTTAATTTGATAAATTCCTAAGCTAAATAAAACTAAATCTGACATGTCCATAGTGGGGAACATATTCAGCTGTGGTAATTGACCAGTTATCTGGACGAAACTGGCTCGGCGTCTATTAAGCTGATGCCCAATCACATGTTCAGCTAAAGCATTTGGCATGTTCATTCTCTGACTAGCTCTTTCCAGTATATTTTGGGCATCAGGACGGTCAGTCAAAACGGGATGGAAATGGTTTAAAATGGCTCCTGCTATTTTAAAATCATCCATAAGATTTCTAGACCCTATATTAAAGTATTTATTTCGAAAGATTTTAAAATCCCGTTTAAACCGACCGTTTACAACTTCAATAACCCATCTACACAGTGTCACTAGTCGTGATTTGTTGGCTTTCTCGGTCGATAATTGAGTTTCCCCTACACTTAGGGTCTCTGGTTTACACACAGTATATCCCAAAGATGTGAGCAATGGGATAGAATCTCTAAAACCGCGGTCAAGAATAAATACATCATTATGTCTAAAATATTGCCTTAAATTGGAATTTTCATTCTGTAACAGCAGTCGCATAATTGTAGCATCAGATGTTGTGGCTGCGTATGGACCAAATATGTCGATAATGTGGCCATCGGTGGCCACCAGCAAAAAAGGCTTAACAAGATTTGCAAACTTATGTAAGCTGTATGATTTTTTTTTGGAACAGATAATTTGACGATTTCTGTAAGTATATATAGGTTCCATCGCATATAATTATGGGGTTATTTTCTGCTGTTCCAAAAAGACCCTGTGGGATTAAAAGATTCCTATTGGACAGGTTTGCTCGAGAAATATGAATGACACCTAAATGTATTGGTACATAAAATTCTTTCATGCAGTTACGTGCCTTTTTCATATAGGTGCATGCTACAGATTTATTTATGCAGATCAATGATGCAATTCGTCTAATTGGCTCCCCAGTTCTTATTTTCATGAGGTATAATCCTAAAGCTGTTTTTGGTTTTCGACACACAGCTGATAATTGATTACTAATACAGCTTAGTATTGTTAAAAAATTCAATACAGTCAAGCCTGTCCAGTAACGACAAATCTGGTTGTTCATATTTTCCACATTTTCAAAATTAATAATGTTAGTTTTGTTTTTTCTTAATAAATCTAACATTTCTACAATATGAGTCAGGGTAAATTGTGTTGTGAACTGAAATTCATTCAATAGTTCCCAATTATAAACACTTGCATGTTCTTCACATACTCGGGCAATCGGTGAGACATATAATTTATAGTCCATTAATATTTGTTTTTTAAGATACATGGGTACTCTTAAACGTTCCACATTTGTACACTCAGGAACAAAACAATGATTTGCTGAATCCGGGGTTCGGCTGTAACCATCTAACTCAATATACCTGTTCTCATTTCGAACTACATTGTCAATATCAATTTCTGAACTGAGTGCACTTACAGGTTCAGCCACAGAGCTAGACTCACTTTCAACATTTTCAACAATCACTTGGGCCTGTCTTGGTGGTTCCATCACTTCGTGAATATTGTGATGAGCCCTTTGGCAGCAGGCATTACATGCTTGAGCATTAGCAGGGATCTGAAATTAAGTTTTCATTTATTGTGTGTTCCAGTAATCAGAGATATAATTATCAAGTATAAATGAGTAAATATTTAATTGACTGCTGAGTATGAGGTCCTGGGTTCGATTCCCGGGTCGGGCAGTGTTATTAAGTTTTTCTATCTAGAATTTATCAGTAGCAGCCCGGAGTCTGGATTTATGTCCTGTTGATGGCAATATGCTTGCCCCCTATTATATGGGACTAAACATAACTGGCAAAATGTGGGTGTACCTGCTACAGGTACATCTCTGCCCAACCCTTCGGGTAAACAAGGCATGATGTGTTATGTTATGTGTTAATTTTCATTTACCTGACGGGGGTTGATGATGCTAACTATATAAGCCTGCTCAGGATGACCATCAAGTAAGGGACGAGAGCGCCTGCCTGTTCTTCTTGAGATAGAAATGCCACAACAAACACATACTGATTGATGACCCAGCTGTCGGTCACCAATGTTGTGCTCATTTCTGTTATTTAATTCTGTCAGTAAAAGGTTGATGCATTCTTGGCAAATGCGGTCTCCATCAGTTACCTAAAAACAAAATAATTTGTTGAAAACACAATATCGTTTTTCTACATTTTCTTTAAGCAGTAGTACTGTTTAATCTTTTTTAGCAAAACCCCAGCTAGAAATTATAAAAAAAAACCTAACAATGTAAGTTAAAGAATACCTTACCTCTTGGGCAGTCCATTCTTCAATTATTGAGACTATCTCAGGGCTCATGCTTAAAGCGTCATATTCATACTGCTGAGTAGCGTGTATTGCTATGTTGCAATTCATGCAGTGAGCCATTACTGTAACAATAATCTGAAATGCAAATAGAAAAGGAAGTTAATGGTTGCAGACTGTGGACTTAAGTGGCAAAGATAGTGCAAATAAAACCCGTATGGAGCTAAATAGGAATACAGAACAGTACTTACATTCAGGGTTTTAAATTCGAATGCCGAAGTCCTAATCGCGTGCAATATCAAATTACCGTTATGAAAAAGTAAAGTCGTCAGGGTTAAAGGTTCATAAGCTACCAGTATCCTAATCATGTGCAAAATAGAAGAATCCGTTGTGAAAAGGCCAAGTCCGTAAAATCAGGTAAATCAAAGAGAGGTAAGCACAAATTAAAATACGATAACACTGGATAACACAAAGGCAAGAGCGAAAGTGTCAGTGTGACGGATCAGACGATCAGACGGATGAATGGGATGAATGAGGTTGAGGCTGTCAATCAACACTTTATGTTATATTTGACAGATAATTATATTTATCTGTCAAATATGACAGAGTGTCAAATGTCATAATTGACAGATGAATTGAATTATCTGTCAAATAAGACTTTTATTTGGGTTGCCATCAACAAATAAAATATATGTAGTAACATTAAATAGTTTATTATTTTTCTCTTAAATGGAGGGTTCTAAAAATATTATTTCAGTGGTTCCTAGTTCCATATTTTTGTCGCTTTCATTTATGTGTAGTTTGATGCTGGTTAGATTTTTCTCGGAATAAAAAACCAACCTCCATACAAAAAGCGGACATCTCCTTTTATTCTTTTATGGAGTCTGAAATTTTATTATAAATGCGTGGAGCCATACCCAGGACACTTTTTCTTACTAATGCAGTTTTACATTTATAATTATTCAAAGAATTTTTGTACTGACTACGAATTGGAACATTTCGTACCCTTGTCATTTTTTCAAAAAAGTTAGCATTGTTTTTGACGAAGATACTAATTTCTAATATGTATATCGCCGGTAGCGTAAGTATTTTTAATGATTTAAAGTACGGTGCACAGCTGTCATCTGTATTCAGACCACACATGGCTCTAATGCACCTCTTTTGTGCCTTGAATATTAGTCCCTTATCCGGGGAATTACCCCAAAAAATAATTCCGTATCGTAGAAGTGAGGCTACTAGACCATGATAGGCAACAAGTAATCCTCCTAGTTTGTTATCTCAGAACTTTCTACTGGGTGAACCGATTTTGATGATTCTTTTTTATTTTAAAGCTGGTGCTTCCCATGTGGTCATGGGACCACACGGGAAGCACCAGCTTTCAAATAAAAAAAAACAGTTTAATTGAGAACCTCCTCCTTTTTTGAAGTCGGTTAAAAATATAGAAAATTGTAGGTATATAATGTCAAATAATGAAAAGATTATGTCAATGAAGTATGTAAAAAAAGTAAAATAAAATAATCATCGTAATTTGGGAGCAGGTAATAGACATTTACATTGTTATGCCGTTAATGAGGTACCAGGGAAGCCACATGTGCAGAAAGAATTATTTTCAAACTTCCTTGTCTTCAACGTAGTCTTTAATCTTATAATATGCTTTTTTGATAAGGACACATTTGATGTGGGTTTTGAACTTTCCATCGCTTAGTTCTGTAACAAACTTTGGCAACTTGTTATAAAAGCGGATACCGTTTATAAGAAATGACTTACTAGTTTTAGTTAATCTAAAGGAGATTGCCCACGGCACTATGTACAAATGTACTGAATTTAACATTGTTGTGTCTTCATCAAATCATCTTTAAAATACTTGATGACATGTCTAAATACTTCCACAAAAAATTCAACACAAACTACAATAGCATTTCCGAGATATTTACAAAAATGTAATTACTGTTTAGAGGTTATGTTTGACCATAAAATGAATTGAAAAAAGCTATTTGAAAGAGTCTGAATAGGTTTACGCTTTGTGTCTTTGAAGTCAGGGGGCTAGTTGCTGGTAACCACCTGTGACTCTGTGATTTCGATTTTGAGCATATTCGTGCTATACAATCTTATTCCCGCGTTTTATTATAATGTAGCGGTTTACTATCAAGTTATAATTGCATGGAAGCAATTATAACTTGATAGTAAACCGCTCAGCGTTATATCTAGATCCTACTCAAATCATAGATTGTGTCATGAAATGGTTTATGTAAGTAGAAAGGGATGGAAAACAGCTACACTAGATACAATAATTTAAAAAAAATATATAAATGACCCCTCATTTATAATCATTATTTCAGTTGAGATATCGTTCGACAGTCGCACTCGCTATATTTTCAATATATCACAATACAAAAGTTCTATCTTTAACACACGCGGTGCAGCGGTGTTGGAAGTATGTTTATTTTTAATGGGTTAGCAGCAGTAACGCAGGAACTAAAAGGCTCAAACTCGACGCATAACGTACCAAAACTAGCAGAAAAAACATACTGGTTGACAATGTTGACATATTGACAAAAATATGACAGACGGGCTAATATGTCAAATAAGGTTGTACCCGTGCTGTTGTAACATTCATTATATTATTGTATATCATATAAATCATCATCTATATATATATATATCATTATATTATATAAAAGGCTAGGCAGATTGATTTTGATATCATAATATTATACATTTGATTTTTGATCGATTTATTATAAGAAAAAAAAGCAAAAATATCGGTTGGCAACTTAAAATAAAATAAAAATCATAACGCATTTAGAGGTTGTTTATTACAGATAAAAAATATTTGTTGTTTTTAATCAACGTGGGTGTAATCGTTTAAATCAGCGTCATTTGTTACGCTGACGACACGCTGGTCCTGGCGCAGGGGAGGTCGTACCAGGCGGCGGCCGATTTAGCGACACGCGGGGTTGCGACAATCGTAAATAGTATCCGGCAGCTGGGACTCGAGGTGGCCCTGCACAAGTCCGAGGCCATGGGTTGTCATGGTCCTCGGAATGCGCCACCGTCGGGTTCCCAGGTAATGGCGGGAGGGGTTCACATCGGTGTCGAGTCGACGATGAAGTATCTGGGACTCGTCCTCGACAGCCGGTGGAATTTCGTTGAACATTTCCGACGTTTGGCTCCCAGACTGGAGCGGGCCGGGGCTGCCTTGAAGCGGCTCCTGCCCAATCTAGGGGATCCAAACGCCTCCTGCCGGAGGCTCTACGCGGGGATCGTGCGGTCCATGGCCCTCTACGGGGCGCCGGTGTGGGCGCGTTCATTGAGGCTGCGGCCAGCCCGCCGGTTGAACGCGTCCCAGAGGGTCATGTCCATTCGGCTGGCCCGAGGATACCGCACGGTCTCCTGCGTGGCGGCGAGCCTCCTTGCCGGATTTCCGCCATGGGATCTGGGTGCAAAGGTCCTCGCGCACATCTGGGAGTGGCGCGAGGAGGCGAAACGCCGGGGCTTAACTCCGATGCCGCAAGAAATCGCGGCACAGCGGACAGAGCTCCGGCGGGATCTCATGGCGTCATGGAGGGTGCGATTGTCGCAACCCCGCGCTGGGCACGCCACAATTGCGGCGACAAGACCCCTCTTTGAGGAGTGGCTTGAGAGACGCCACGGCGTCCTCACCTTCCGCCTGACGCAGGTCCTCACCGGACACGGCTGCTTCGGGAGGTTCCTGTTCAGGATAAGGCGGGAGGAAACACCCGGGTGTCACCATTGTGTGGATCGGCCTGAGGACACGGTGGAGCATACGGTGGAGGTCTGCCCGGCTTGGGCGGAGCAACGCCGTGTCCTCGTAGAGGCGATCGGCGGCGGTGATCTCTCGCGTCCGGCCCTCGTTCAGGCCATGGTACGGAGCGAGAGGAAATGGCAGGCCGTCACCTCCTTCTGCGAAGCGGTAATGCTCGCAAAGGAGGAGGCGGAACGCGTGAGGGAGAGGCAAATTTCGCGCCCTCACGCCCCTAACCGCCGCAGGAGGAGACGCCCGGGGCGGGAATCGCGAGCCGATTTCCGGCCACCGTAGGCGCGGGCTTGCGGACGGTGAGCAATGGGTAGCTCGCAGTCCGATAAGGACCAAGCCCGGGTCGACGGCGCGTTGTGTTCCACGCGCGCCTCAAAGAGATGTCAGCAGAACTGACGGGGTCCGCTAGGGCCCATGCCTGCCGGGGGTTCGAAGAAAACCGATAGGGAACTGGGCAACCGAAGGAACACGGGTGGGTTTTAGTCAGTAAAAGTCTGACACGCCCGGAGAAGTTATTTGATAATTTCCCACCCAAAAAAAAAAAAAGGCACGCCCATCTTAACTAGAGACCCCAAGGACGTCGTCCCGTTAACGTTAACTTTTTGCTTTCAAATCAACAATTAAGCAATAATATAGTATTTTTTAAAACATAAATCAATAAATCTGTCACAAATTCATAATTGTTTCGGCTCTTTCTTCCTGAAAATGAGTTCGCAGGAAAGAAAGACCATCTAAACTTTTATCTGAGAGCTAGCTTCTCAAACGGTTGCACAAATATATAGGTAACCGAAGAAAATGTTCTCTCCGCCTACTACGCTCGTAGGTGGAATGCTAAGTAAATAATTATGCGCCATGTCAATATATATCTCTCGGCCGCCTCCAGTACTATCATAAATGCCTATTTCAACTCTTACAATAGACTCTATATCAGTGCTGGAATAAGCATGGGTCTTAACTTCCCTTTGAGTTTTAGCTTCTATTTTGGTCTCCAGTTAGTAGCACAAAAAGTAATTAAATGTAACTAAATGTCTAAATAAACCATGAGGTAATTAAATTACGCAGTTTTTAAAACTTAACCAGATAAAAAATTGGTTGGAAATATAATGTGTAGGTAATAAAAATAAATTGTTTCACTGTAGTGTCTACTGATAATACCGGTATTGAAAAATGTCAAAAAATGACCAGGATCCCGGTATTAGCCAATACCGGGATCCCGGTTTCGGAAGCCCTATGTGTGAAGTGTGCGAGTGAGGGCGCCTGCACGTTAGAGCGAGTCGCAACACTCGTAGCGCACGGCCTCTATCACAGTCTGTGTCAATTCCTCGCCCTCGCTCTCTTTTGATTAAGTAAGGGCCAACGTTTCAGTATGCCCGATTGAATTTAACTTTAAGCATATTAACCCCATAACGGTAATAAAAGCTTTTAAACAAATCAAGATCAAATTGACCAAAGATCTTTGGGGGATATCCATTAAAGTCTGTATAGCGCCTTACTTAGCCTTAATATTTAATATGTGTGTGGATCAAGGAGTCTTTCCGGATTTAATGAAATACAGTAAGGTAATACCACTTTTCAAATCCGGGGACAGTAAAGACACCAATAATTATAGACCCGTATCCGTGTTTCCGGTATTCAGCAAGGTGTTTGAAAAGGTAATGCTTAGTCAAATGCTCAATCATTCCAGCACAAATAAAATCCTTCACGATCAACAGTATGGTTTCACCAAAGGACGTTGTAACCCTATTAAGACACATTTTTAACGCGTGGGAAGAGGCTCAAGACGCCATAGGGATCTTTTGTGACCTCTCCAAAGCATTTGATTGCGTCGATCACGAAACCTTACTCTTGAAACTTAAGCATTACGGACTTGGAAAACTTGCACTCAATTTAGTAAAATCTTATTTAAATGATAGACAACAGCAAGTTCAAATAAACGATATCAATTCACTAGGTTTAAAAGTAAAAATAGGTGTGCCACAAGGCTCGATATTGGGTCCATTCCTCTTCTTAGTGTATATTAATGATCTACTCCATTTATAAAAAAATCAACCACAAATGGTGTTATTTGCTGACGACACTTCTTTAATTTTTAAGGTAGATAGACGTGCTACAAATTTTAACGACGTAAATAACGCACTACTGCAGGTCCAAAATTGGTTCACTGCTAATAATTTAATATTAAATGGAAAAAAACTAAGTGCATTAAATTTTCTTTAACAAATGTCAAAAGTAGTGATTGTGAGATAGTATTGAATCAAGAGAAACTAGAATTCGTCGATAAAACTGTTTTCCTAGGGATCACGCTCGACTCAAGGCTGCAATGGGGTCCTCATTTAACATCTCTTCAGTCAGAAAAATCCGTCAGTTCACTGATGTAGATACCGCGAGGCTAGTCTATTTTAGCTACTTTCATAGTATCATGTCTTACGGTATTTTACTGTGGGGACGGGCTGCAGACATCGAGTCTATTTTTATTCTCCAGAAAAGAGCGACCAGAGCCATATATTATCTCCGCAGGCGCGATTCTCTAAGGAAATTGTTTAAGGATATTAACATCATGACGGTACCTTGTCAATATATCTATGAAAACATCATGTACGTAAGAAAGAATTTACATTTTTTAGCAAAAGAGGTGATAGACATAATTATAGTACAAGAAATAGGGACCTATTAGTTCAACCAGGTTTCAGACTGGCTAAAGTAGATTCATCTTTCATGGGACACTGTTTAAAATGTTACTATAAAATTCCTCCCCACATACTTCAACTGAATGAGACCAAATTCAAATCTTGTATAAAACGCACACTATGCAGGCAGGCATGTTATACGATGGGGGATTACATCGCTGATAAAAATGCTTGGCTCAATGCTGGTCCTGCTCCACAACTAATTGATTAACATTTGCAAATACTGTTGGAGCTGCTGAAGATTGTAAGACCATCTTTGCATTGTATAAACTCAATCTCCTTTGTATTATATAATTGCATAGCACACTATGTGAGCACTATGTAGTAAACAGTTACCATTTACCGGGTAATATGTCTTGCATTGACTTGAATGTGCCCTGGCGGCTGTGAGTATGTCATGCTCACTCAAATGTTTCGCTGCTGGTGGCGCGTGTGTTGGATCATTTACCTCCCTTCAAAATGGTTAAGCTGAATGGTGCTAATCCATGCGTCATGTTCGTGAACGGGCGCCGTCAGTTGGGACTGGTCATCTCTTAGCTGCCATGGCTTATTTGAATCTTTTTTTAATTGTTCTTTTTTTAGGGTTCCGTAGTAAACAAGGAACCCTTATGTTTCGTCATGTCCGTCTGTCTGTCTGTCTGTCCGCGGTCTAGCTTCAAGACTGTTAGTACTAGAAAGTTGTAATTTGGCATGGGTATATATATTAATCATGCCGACAAAGTGGTAAAATAAAGTTACGAAAAATATTTTTTTTTAGGGTACCTCCTCTTTTTCTATCCCTTGGTGTGGGGTATCGTTAGAAAGGTCGTTCAAAAACATTGTGAGTGTGTTAAAACCATTACTGAATTCAGAGATCCCTTTGCGAAATATTAAGCTTTAAAGTGCAAATTTTTGTTAGAATCAAGTCCCCCCTGCCAGCTAAATGGTTGGTTTTGGGTATGTGAAAACA
Source organism: Agrochola litura (assembly GCA_949152395.1). NCBI lineage: Eukaryota > Metazoa > Arthropoda > Insecta > Lepidoptera > Noctuidae > Agrochola > Agrochola litura. Next base: position 27,241,208 of record OX424494.1, on the reverse strand, counting down.
TTCAAGGCAGTAGCTTATAATAACGAATTTAAAAGGAAAACTATCACAGCTGAGTAGGCTTTACAAGTTAACGAGTAATAATCGACCAACTTAGATTTGCGGTTGTAAAAACATGTTCTCCCATACATTCTGTATGAATTTTTTTTTTTCAACTACAATGTTATGTTTGTTCTTGGGATAAATTCATTCAAACTGCAGAATCGTACATTGTGTGTGGTCCGACATGCACTTGGCCGGTTTTATTCAAAAGAGTGTCTGTGGAGTTTCTTGCCCGTTCTTCTCCATAGGTACCTACTACGCTTTGGAATAGGCAACTAGCTTCATACCTATTTCTGACTGACCGATTCCTTGACAATTCAAAAGTGCCTGTAAATGGTTTAATTGAAATAAATGCTTTGAGTTTGCCCTGTATACATAAAGCTGGCTCTCCTGCGCGTGTTTTTTCGAAACATTAAACAAAAAACCTTACACATAAACATTTATTTTCATACAAAACGTTGTGTGCATACACAAATGTGTTTGGCCACGCCTCTTTGTTGCGATGTTTTTGTGTATATTACGCGCAGAAAACCCAGCTTTATACAGCTAAGTAAATGTTTACACGACGCACCAACACTCACAATGTTGTAAGCGCTCGTTATATTAGTTCTCACGTCGAGCGACAATGACTCACTACCTACACACACTGATATTATTTGTTTATATTGTTAGCGAAAAGCTCTCACCGCTCACACCGCACGCCGCGCACCGGCGCCGACACTGTATGATACTCATACATAACAATTTAATCTTAGTAACTATTATGCTTCAATTACATGAATCATCGTAAAAGCATTGCTTTTATGATCATACTCGTACGTGTCAGTAGCTTGGCGCTGGAGCAGGAGATCGGCGCAGACGAAGAGGGCCTATACCCGGCAGAGGGTGAAGGCGGGCTGATAACGATGACAATGACATGTGTCAACTATGTAGCTTTGGATGTGGTAGTAACTGGTGTGGTGAAGTGTTTCGAGCAGCGCGCGGAGCGGGGCGCGCGGTGACGCAAGCGCACGAGGTCGCCGGGCACCTGGCCGCGCACGCCGCCGCGCCGCCGCGCCGTCCTCGTGTGCACAGCGATGCACATGTGACAAACACAACACAAACAAACTATACACCAGCTCAAAAGTCTATGATCTGTACCTACCTATGTTGTATATCATCTGATGTCACAGTTCTGTACCTTCAGTGAAAAGTGATGTAACTGGAAAAGCATGATTCTGAGAAAATTAATGATAAAGTTTAAAAACTTCTGACTCTTCGAAAAATATCTTAGAGCACGATTTAGTATAAGAAGAAACAGATTAATTTGTATAGTTTTTTTATAATTTAAAAAGAAATCCAGTTGTGTCACCTAACACGTTTAAAGTCGTTTTATGTGTAAATTAATTTAAAATGACTTGAACCATTTTACACATTATTTTATTGGTTGGTGTTGGATGATTATGTGTAAATATATCAGTTTGTACTAATTCACTTCTAAATATTTAGATCGCGTAATAAGAGTCACATACATTTGTATTAAACATTAAGGTAGGTACTTGAAATATTTGTTAAGTTCACATTGATATTATTTAAAATGTATTTTATTACACATTCATAAATGTAAAAAATGCTTAGTTAGAGCACTTTACACCAAAATAAGCTTGCTCAATTTTAATCTTAGAGGGGTACCGATTAGACCAAAAAATTGCATTTTTTTTACTGTTAAACTTAGTGTAAGGATATTAAAACTTATATAGGTCAAGATTTCACTGAAGGTACAGAGTTGTGTTTTAACAAAATAACAATCATCTAACCATTCTAACCAATGAACTAACTCTAGTCAAGCAACGCGCACTGCTCGCATCACCAGTACCCTGGGAGAGACGTGACGAGCGCGCCTTCTCCTCACAGCGGCGTCACCAAGTGTTCGTGTGCACTTGCTGAAACTGAACCGCACATTCACGACGAACCGATTCATCTTCGTTGTGAAATTGATGTCGTAAATGACAGGAGCCTAATAGAGACTCCATCACACGCTGTGCTTCTTCGCTACTGCGCTAAACTAGGCTAGGCGCCGAAACGTAACATCTTTTTCAATAATAATATAAAGTATGGGCTATGGCAGCAGTATCTTCGTCATAAAAACACCCAAAGCAAAGAGCTTTGTGAATCGGGGTGAAGGTTCCGACCAGAAGAAACCGGTACTTGTCCGTGTTCGTGAATTGGATGACAGGCCATTTTAAATTTAAAGATGCATTACTGTCGACATGCGTAGCGAGCGGTCGTGCGAGTGCAGCTCGGCACAGAGCCGGTCCATTCACCGGTGAGTCGAGGTCGCGCAGTCGCACCCGCGCCCGCCGCTCTGGGCTCCCGCTACCTGTCATATTCACTTAAGCCATACGCGGACGCGTACAGCCAAACTGTCATCGTCATGTTGCGGTCAAAGGTAAACGTGAGGAGGGACCACGGCGCGGCTATTTGTAAATGTACATCAAGGATAACGAGATGTTATTTATCGGATATTAGTTCGCGAGGTGGCGGCAGCTGGCGCGTGACTTGCGGCGGGCGCTTGGAGCGGGCGATGCCCCGGCGCGCCGCGCTGCGCCCGAGCCCGCGGCACGGCTATCGACTTGTCGCCCCCGCGTCTGTGGCTGTCGCCCGTCGCTCTGCTGTGTTAGCACTGCATCCGCACTTTCCTTCCACTAACAGTCGAGCAGTTTAAGCCGTATCGTTGACGGTGGTCATCTTCCGGTGTGGGGGGTTTGTCTTCACACTCCGACAGCAGTCACGAAAGGAAACAGATGTTGAAGGGTGATTCAATGGAATGTAACAGAGAAAAAAAAAACAAGATGCTTTAATTCTTTCTTACACGGGGATACGGGAACTCAACCTAAACTGGTTGGCGACGTGCGTTGCCAACTGCGATGCAACTAGTACCCTCACATGGCGCAAATCAAGTTATATCAATTTTAATATAATTTTTTGCTCTGACGACATGACACGATAACACGCGCATTTTTATTAATAATTGCGTCGACATTGGCAACGACCGAGCGGTCTGCACTACCAGTCGCGCGTGACTGGTTGCGTCTTGCGTCGCCGTTGACAACTAGACAGACTAGACTAGTTTTCAGCATGTTGCGTCGTCTGAGAACCGCCATAGAAATATGTGTTAGCGCGATTGGTTTTGTCGGCGTTGAAAACTGGTTTTATGTTTGTCGTCAGCATTCCAGCCACGGCGTGCCGCGCTCCCGGCTCCCGGCCTGCCGCCGCCGCCGCCGCCGCCGCCGCCGCGGCATCGTGAATGAGTAGGCGAGGGAGGCGCTGTGGGGTGAGGGAGGGGAAGTGTCGGCGACCGCGGGCGCGATGATGGATGGCGCCAATAATGAGCAATGCGAAGGTCGTTTTCGGCTCCCTGCGGCACCACCGCACGCCGCGCGCCTCTTACTCCAGCCACCTACACACTCACTGCCAACAATGTGCTATCCGACACATTGGCTATTTCCCAGCCACGTTATCCGAGGTCTCTGGGGCTGCACTATTACACGTGCGCCTCGACGGGTAGAAGCATCGGAGTGATCCACTTCGGCTTCGAAACCGCAAGCGAAAGCGCAAATGAAATGAATTTCAATAGGTACTGTAACGTAATGTTTACCTCTTTGGAGGTCAATGTAAGTCACAAGTTAAATTAAAAATAGATAATAAAATAATTATAATAAAATAGATAATAAAATAATTAAAGTTAAATTAAATTGTGGGCCTATCACACGCTCAAGGCTCGTGCAGACCAGCGCCATATCGCGGGCGCGACAAGGGTCGCGCTGCCTGTAGCGCCCGCGATATCGCGCCAGTCTGCACGAGCCTTCAAGCTTCACCGCAGTTTTGCCTGCGCAGGCCGGCTTGTACACGGAACACTGAGCGTGAGACGGATTGAGAGAGCTAAACAAAATTCTGAACAAAAGAATTCCCTGTTCAGTTCAAAAAGTTCCACGAACACTTTTAAATTGTCTAAAACAAATTGATCCATAACTCCAGTTGATTCTGGTCATTATTGGCATAGTGGCCTTATTGCTATGCTGAAAATGATTTCTAGAAAAATGATTTCTAATCACAATATTCACATCCATCCTCTGGGTAATGCTCGTAGATGGCAAAGGAAGCGCAGCGTGCTCACCAGAAATAACAAAATTGAGCAAATGTATTGAACATGTTCCTGTCACTATAAAATGTGTAGGTTTGGTTTCGGCGCTAGTTATCAGAAATGCGCAACCGAAACAACGATCCGCGCGTATAAACTGTGTAGATCCATGGCCATCTCAAACACACACATCCATTATATCACATATCATTTTTTAATATCACCGAGACCACCAATAAATAAATCACTAGTGTGTTGTATACTATGGCCGCAATAACAACAAATAATAAAACAATTGTACGGGGAACCCTTCGTGTGCGACTTGTGCGAGTCTAACTCGCTCATAGTTAGCCGCTCTTTGAGGTTCCGTAACACCTAAAGGGACCCTATAATTATGCAAATGCCGTCTATTGTTTTGTGTCACTGCAATGTCGGGGAATATTGGCTTCAAGGCAATAAATTAATACGTGTTAAAGTGGATGCAGTGGAATACCAGTATTTTACATGGAGCGACTGCCTATGCCTCTACAACCCAGTTAGCCCACGTACGCACGGACGTAATAAAATCGCGGCGATTATTTTTCGTGCACTCGATAATATATTCAACGCTCTGGCGTCTAGAGTTGAAAATCCAACATTGTGTTTTTTCAACGCGCTGGGACGAGAGTGCGTCCCTGCGCGTTAGATTCTCAGCGCGAGTTGCAAGCGTAGCTTAACCTGATGAATCGACCCGTGCGGGCTGGTGCTACTTAGCCACGAGCTCCATTATTAAATAACGGCAATATCTAAAAAAGAAGGCATCAAAAAAATAAAAATAATAAGCTAAAATTAAATATCATTAAAAAAATATCATTAAAACTGAACGTTGCGGAACAGGTAATTTCAATTTATCTTTATTGCAATCCATAATGTACACATACAGCTGGTAATCTAAATCTAATCTAATCTTTTAAAGATGAAAGTTTAATTTTGAAGTGAAAACTTCTTTAGGCGCGTTAGGCGCGAATTGAACTCGCGACACCGTTGCCGACACCTCATTTTTGTAAATGCGATTGTGCTCTTTATTTATATTACGTTATGGATCAATGTTCTATGCAAGTATTTTTACTGTAAAGGTTTGGGAAGTATTTTTTTTGTAAACGCGATTGTGCTCTTTATTTAGATAAGATTACGGACCAAATAAGTATTTTTTCTTCCACCAAGGCGATCTTGTTCAAGTTTTCACTTCTGTCAGCACTGTGAGTGTTTGTTTGTTTGTTAAAATTTAACTCAAAAACTACTCGACTGATTTTATAAATTCTTTCACCATTAGAAAGCAATTTCTTTACCGAGTAACATACTTAGGCTATATTCAATTTTTTTTTTTAATTATTGAGATCCTTACCTAAAATGGAACAATGTAACCACGTCGGGTTCCCAGGTAATGGCGGGAGGGGTTCACATCGGCGTCGAGTCGACGATGAAGTATCTGGGACTCGTCCTCGACAGCCGGTGGAACTTCGTGGAGCATTTTCGACATTTGGCTCCCAGACTGGACCGGGCCAGGGCTACCTTGAAGCGGCTCCTGCCCAATCTGGGAAGTCCAAACGCCTCCTGTCGGAGGCTCTACGCGGGGGTCGTGCGGTCCATGGCCCTTTAGGGGGCGCCGGTGTGGGCGCGTTCATTGAGGCGGCAGCCAGCCCGCCGATTGAACGCGTCTCAGAGGGTCATGGCCATCCGGCTGGCCCGAGGATACCGCACGGTCTCCTGCTAGGCGGCGAGCCTCCTTGCCGGATTACCGCCATGGGATCTGGAGGCAAAGGTCCTCGCGCACATTTGGGAGTGGCGCGAGGAGGCGAAACGCCGGGGCTTAACTCCGATGCCGCAAGAAATCGCGGCACAGCGGACAGAGCTCCGGCGGGATCTCATGGCGGCATGGAGAGTGCGACTGTCGCAACCCAGCGCTGGGCACGCCACAATTGCGGCGATAAGACCCCTCTTTGAGGAGTGGCTAGAGAGGCGCCACGGCGTCCTCACCTTCCGCCTGATGCAGGTCCTCACCGGACACGGCTGTTTCGGGAGGTTCCTGTTCAGGATAAAGCGGGAGGAAACGCCCGGGTGAGCAATGGGTAGCTCGTCGTCCGATAAGGATCAAGCCCGGGTCGACGGCGCGTTGTGTTCCACGCGCGCCTCAAAGAGATTTCAGCAGAATTGACGGGGTCCGCTAGGGCCGATGCCTGCCGGGAATGCGAATAAGGCCGAAAGGGACATCGCGGCCCCTGGCAACATGGCAAATGAAGGAACACGGGTGGGTTTTAGACAGCAAGAGTTTGACACGCCCTCCCGCTCCACCCAGAGCGGGAGAAGTTATTTGATAATTTCACACCAAAGAAAAAAAAAATGTGTCAAAATGTTGCCTGTAAGTCATTATTTTGCGTGCGCTGCGAAAACTGTTGACGATATTTAAAATAATATTAATAGTACTCATGATTGCTCACAATAAAGCACACGATGGTATGTGCCTAACTATTATACATTATGTCGGAGACGGGTATGTGACTCTCGCTATTTTCAGGCACATTTCAACCACTGTGGGCGTAGTGTGGGTAGTGATGGTTAATGCGCAACAGAAAAACAGTTTGCAGTTCAGATCACATTATAATTTACTATCAAATTAATCACACTAGCTAAATTATACACACACTGGGTGCGACGGCGTTTATTAAAATCACAAATTAACACAATGATCACAAATTACAACCAACACAATAACCGAGCACCACGAATCGAGAACAGTTCCGCGACGTCCCAACTTCGATGCGATCAGAGGCTGAATCCCTCCTCGCCGTGGCCTTAAAACATCACGCCCCTGTAGAAGCGCGCTTTCTGGTGTGGGTAGATCACTTGATGTCGCCAATGGCGCGCTTGCGATTCGTTTCGTGTCCGTACTAATGACCGGAGCCGACACGTGACTAGAATAGTTAGGCATATACCATCGCGTACAGTACCACAGCCACAATAACAGTTTTTCAACAACAACTGTAATAAATCTGAAAAATTATCATGTCCACAAAAGCCACTAATAAAGGCTCCTACAAACAGGCGCGACACGCGACGCGACGAAAGGTGTCTTTGTGTCGCGTCTGTTTGTAGGAGCCTTTATTATTAGTGGAAATTAAATTGTAGTTATATAATCCTAACATATCCATCCTTACATATTATAAAACAAAGTCCCCCGCCGCGTCTGTATGTCTGTCTGAACGCGATAAACTCCAAAACTACCGAACGGATTTTCAAATGGTTTTCACCAATGGACGGAGTGATTCTTGCGGAAGGTTTTTATTTATTATTATTTATTTATTTAACAGACAACCATGGTCCACACTGACAAAAAACATACAAAAATACTTAAAAGATGTCTAATAAGTAACAATTTTATGTTACAACCGACGTTAGTACCTGTATACTAGGATGTTAGGAACAATGTGGCTTATGATCTATGTTAGTACTTATACATTGCGACAGACAGCGTTGTTTTGAAGAGATGTCCCATAAAGGCTTGTGCAGACCAGCGCGACACGCGAAGCGACACAAAGGCACCGCACGTCGCGCGACGGGCGGCGCCTTTGTGTCGCGTCGCGGGTCGCGCTGGTCTGCACAAGCCTTAATGGGGCTCTCATCAAGCCTGTCACCTATCACCTTCAGGAGGCCATTGCCACTGCCACGCAATCTAGCGAGCAGAGACGCACTTTTCTTCCGTACGATAGCTGCGAAGCTGTCGACTCGGGCTTTTGCGAACATCTCTGACGCACTGCATCAACGCGGCAGCCGCATCAGCGCCCTGAAGGCGTTATTATATAGGACGCGCAGCGCACTGACGGCACGTTTGGTACAGCTGATCCATAGGGCGCTCGAGTACAGAGATGTGCAGTATGCTTTAAATAGCATGACATGATGTGTTTGGCCGCTTCGTTTTAGTGTATGAATTTAATGAAAATTTCATTGTTATTTCTGAAGCTTTTTTGCCCGGTATAATATTAATCCCTATTACATGGGACTTAAACGTAACTGGCGGAATGTGAGTGTACACACGGCTACCCATCAAGCTATACAAAACCAGTTTATGTTGATCTCGCCTTTTATAGCGTGTCCGTACAATGCGAGGTCAGTTTATACTGGAAATGTACAGCTTGATGTGTAACCGTGTGTACCTGCTACAGGGACACCTCTCCCAACCCTTCAGGGAAACAAGGCGTGATGTTATGTTATGTTTATATTAATCCTTATCCAATAAAATATGTTATTTAAATTGGACGTGGCATCGTATCATTTGAATGAATAGTTTAAAAGATATCACAGTTTCAAAATTACGCGTAACTACATAATTTTGGTTGACGACAACGCGCAGCGGTATTAGTCAATGACATTTCCTCGGCTATAGGCACGGAATTTATCTATTTCGTAGCTATAGGTATCCGTGGCGAAGGGTGATTTTATGGAGGAGGGAAAGCAGGAGCAGCAAAAAAAAAAAAAAAAAGCCGCGAAAAGTTACTTCTTGTTTACCTACTAAAATAACGGTGTCAATAAAGTTTCATTAAATTCCGATTTCGATCTACTTTTTAACCGACTTCCAAAAAGTAGGAGGTTATTGTTCGTAGTGTATGTTTTTTTTTAATGTTTGTCCGCTGATTTCTCTGTCATTTGTAGACCGATTTTGAAAATTCTTTTTTGTTTGAAAAGGTATGTTTTAAAGTTGGTTCCATATAAATTTTATTAACTTTGCTTGGGTGGTTTTTGAGTTAGCTACTTAAAATACGTATTTTTTTCTCACTTATTATGTAAATGATAATATGAAACCAAAGACACCGACTTCCGAAATTGAAGTTATTTTTTACTTTGTAGTGTTTTTTTTAGAAGTCGGTTGTTTTTTTTTTGTACAAAGTTTTTCTATTATGAACTTCATGCAAATTAGTGAAAATAATTCTATTCCTACCAGTCCCGAACTCATAAAACAGCTACGAATATGTTTTTCAGTCTGCACATCTTTTTTGATGAATTCGTTAGATTAAAATGTAACAAAACCCTATATTCCATAAACAACTAGAATCTAAGAAAAGTAAACACGGGAACAAAACAATTTATTTAATTTGCGACTGCCAGTCAGTCATTGATATTTATCGTTAAGGGAAACATTAAAAGGTTTGAAAAAACCATCGCAGCGTTTGTAATTTATAGTCAGATATGACTATAAATTACCAACGCCGCGATGGTTTTTTGATGGGCGAGCACGGCCTAACTTAATTGCGTTACTTATTTTCAAAACTTAACTTTGAAAAGCATGTTTCTTCACAAAGTAAATAATCTGTCAAACAACGTTCTAAAACTATTAATACCGCCATCCTAATAAGATCGTACTAATTACTTTTCAAACACATAACATAACATCACGCCTTGTTTCCGTGAAGGGTTGAGCAGAGGTGTACCTGTAGTAGGTACACCCACATTTCAAATCTACTCTAAATGAGTAATTTCAACTTATTAAACTATCGACTTACCCCAAATATCTAATTACAACGTACTTTACTTTCTCATTCACTAAACTCAAAACACTATGTTAATCACTGTCCTATAACTACAAACAAATATTAATACTACTAGTATAAACTAATGAATTTATTGAATACTGAGCCAACAAAATGCAAATTAATATGGTTCTAATGCGATTACGTCAAAAACAACCACACATTGTCATTCGAATGATGAAATGTTTACGAACTCGTAATATACTCGATCTCATTCGATCTTACTTAACGGACAGAAAACAATTTGTAGAAATCACACAAATATGCTCAAAAACCAGCTATGAGAAAAAATATCGTTCTGAAAGCGAGAAAATTAAATATGGCGTTCCTCAGGGTAGCGTACTGGGACCCTCTCTTTTTTACTGTACATAAATGACCATCCAGGGCAAATAAATCACCCCATGGTGCTATTCGCCGATGACAGTGATTGAATGTGACGATCCAAAAACTTATGAAAATGAGATAAATATGACATTAAATAAAATTATATCGTGGTTTGATAGCAATAATCTAATTATAAACTTAGAAAAGACAAAAATTATGCATTTTTATCAAAGAATCCCAAATAAAAATCTTGACATTAGCTATTTAGGGACAAATATTGAATCAACTACTGCTACTAAATTTCTTGGTATCAATATAGATAATAACTTGACTTGGATATCCCAGACAGACCTAATATGCAAAAAACTTAAAACATTTACTTATGTTCTATATAAACTTTCATAAATAGTCAGTCTAGAATCCGTACTTACAGCCTATCACAGTTATGTTGCATCAACACTCAGATATAGCGTAATGTACTGGGGCAATTCAGTTGATAGAGAATTAGTCTTTAGAGCCCAAAAAAGATGTATCAGAGCTATGTGTGGCCTTAAAAGCACAGACAGGTGCCAACCGACTTTTATACGACTAAAAATTCTTACCTTACCATCGTTGTACATATACGAAACAAATATATTCGTCAAATCCAACATTTCATCATACAAAATAGCTACTAAAAGTTCCTACAGAAAATTACGCGATAAAAATAAGTCAGAACTCGAAAACGTTTATGGCAAAACTGTGCTAATGAATAAAAGCACATTCTGTATGGCCAAAAAAATATTTAATAAACTACCCGAAAAAATTAAAATGTTAAATCTGGACAAATTCAAAAAGAACTATTTAGAATTTTGACTAATAAATGCTATTACTCAATAAAGGACTATTTCGACGACAATTCTATAATTACTGCCTTAAAACACCCTACCTGACCTGTTTTAATGACCTTGAATTTTGTTCGACATCATTATTAATTGTGACATGTAACATAACCATTTGACATCTATTTAGAAATTTATTGGATATATGCTATGCCTATTTATACGATTTTATTACTGACGTGAAAGTTGACATAATTTCACCAATTTGTTATTTTAAAACTTAAACAATTATATTTGTACGCCTCTGGGCAAAACATGGAGGATCTATCTATTTATAACACCTCACACTATGTGTAACTTGACCTATGTTCACAAATTAAGCTTTCTGATTTCTGATTATTCATATTTTTAAAAGTACAAAAAAAAAATACTCCTAGCCGAACGTATTACGAAATTTAACGAAACTAACGAATCAAATGCGCCAGAAAGGGGTGGTGCAATAGCAATAATTCCTTCTCACTCCCGCGCGCACGTTTCTGCTACTGTGTCCCTATCATAACTCGTTGCAGATCGGCTTACCCGGCTGCTAGAAACCGCGGTGTCACGTGACCGAAGTGACGCCATGATGGACTTTATTTTGTAAGGAAATTGAATTCAGGATAAGCACGGAACTAAATGCCGTAAGTCTCAATTCTTATTTGGTTTATAACTAAAGTAATAATTGATCTAGAGAAAAAATATCTAATATTTGGATAATAAACTATATTTTCTTACTGTCAATCATTATTTTAGATATAAAAGTCGAGTAATCTTGTTTTTGTTTCAAATAATCTTTAAAAAAGACAAGATTTTCGAATTAAAAATGAATCAAGCGAAAATGTTCCAATTACGTAACTATCTTATATATGGAAAGAAAAAGGTCCAACAAATCAAATACTAAACTTCCATTCTGATTGTATGCGTGACTCTTTCAGAATACAATTTAGCCTCCTCTTAAGTAAAATACAGTGGACGTAAAGTCTACCAAACGCCGCTGTGCCGTGCCGTGTTGCCTGCCTGCAAGGGCGTCGCCAAGGGGGTAAAGAGGGCAGCTGCCCCCCTTATACTAGATTCAAAAATTTAGTAATACAAGACATTTTAATGTAAAAAAACTACATACTTATCTATAAAGCCAACTTTTTTATTTGGGCGACTTTTATTTGGTTTTTTAAAGCTATCTCCTAAACGGGGTCTAAGCCGTGGTCCGGGGACATAATATTCGTATCTATGTGCTGGTGTGGTGGCAGGCCCAGTAGTAACACCTATTATGTTTCAGCTCTACAGTTCCGAAAAGTTTTGGGAAAAACGACGATTCCAATTCAAACATATTTTTTTTTGTCGTAGGACTGGTAGTTTTTTTTATTTCAACATAATATACATTTTTAATATTTATACTATGTATACAGGGTTACTGGATCTGGACCCGCCATAGCAATTTTTTTTTATTTCAACATAATATACATTTTAAATATTTATACTATGCATAAAGGGTTACTGGATCTGGACCCGCCATAGCAAATTCGCAAATAGAGGAGGTCATTTACTAATTATTGAACCATACTTTCCCTAACTAAAGTTTTATAGTTTGGGAGATATGTCAATTTTTATACTTTATTAAGATTTTTCCAAAATTTGACCTTCAAGCATTCATAACTTCAGTTTTTTCATTATTTTAGTATTTTTTTTTATTATTTCTTGATAGTCACAAACATTTGTGATTAAAATACGTCGGAACTTCCCTCAAAATAGGGTTAAAAAATAAGATATAACGCTCAAAAAATAAAAAATACTTTAAAAAAAACTTTACGTTAAAATTCGACCTGAAATTAAAAAAAAAACTACGGTGTTTTAATAATTAATTTTAATCTAAGTTAGGTATCTAGTTCGTCACCTTTCCAACGGTACTATATTTGAAATAAAAAAATTGCAAACTTAAAAAAAACAGTACAACAACGGTACAACAGTAGAAATCATCCGGCTGGCCCGAGGATACCACACGGTTTCCTGTGAGGCGGCGAGCTTCCATGCCGGATTACCGCCATGGGATCTGGAGGCAAAGGTCCTCGCGCACATTTGGGAGTGGTGCGAGGAGGCGAAATGCCGGGGCTTAACTCCGCTACCGCAAGAAATCGCGGCACAGCGGACAGAGCTCCGGCGGGATCTCATGGCGTCATGGAGAGTGCGATTGTCGCAACCCAGTTTTGGGCACGCCGCAATTTTGGCGATAAGACCCCTCTTTGAGGAGTGGCTAGAGAGGCGCCACGGCGTCCTCACCTTCCACCTGACGCAGGTCCTCACCAGACACGGCTGTTTCGGGAGGTTCCTGTTCAGGATAAAGCGGGAGGAAACGCCCGGATGTCATCACTGTGTGGATCGCCCGGAGGACACGGTGGAGCATACGGAGGAGGTCTGCCCGGCTAGGACGGAGCATCGCCGTGTCCTCGTGGAGGCAATCGGCGGCGGTGATCGCTCGCGTCCGGCCCTGATTCGGACCATGGTACGGAGCTAGAGGAAATGGAAGGCCGTCACCTCCTTCGCGAAGCAGTAATACTCGCGAAAGAGGAGGCGGAACGCGTAATTATATGACGTGTAAAAGTGATTTCGATATCCTATTTACAGAATAAACAATTTCATTTCATTTCATTGAGAGGCAAAATTCGCGCCCTCACACCCCTAACCGCCGCAGGAGGAGACGCCCTGGGCGTCGGGAATCGCAGACCGATTTCTTGACACCGTAGGTGCGGGCTTGCGGACGGTGAGCAATGGGTAGCTCGCCGTTCGATAAGGACCAAGCCAAGGACGGCGCGTTGTGTTCTACGCGCGCCTCAAAGAAATGTCATCAGAATTGACGGGGTCCACTAGCGCCAATGTCTGCCGAGGGTGCGAAAAAAACTGACAGGGAGATCGTGGCCCCCGGCAACAGGGCAACCGAAGAAACACGGGTGGGTTTTAGTCAGTAAGAGTCTGACACGCCCTCCCGCTCCTCCCAGAGCGGGAGAAGTTATTTGATAATTTCCCACCCAAAAAAAAAAAGGCTTAGTCTTACCAACACGGAAATTAGGAAAAGATATCGGGCATGTAAAGAAATCGGGCATGTAAGAGTATCATAATTTTTGCTTTTGATGCCCGATATCTTTTCCTAATCTCCTGTTTTACATTCATCTGCCTAGCCTTTTCCCAACTATGTTGGGGTCGGCTTTCAGTCTAACCGGATGCAGCTGAATACCAGTATTTTACATGGAGCGACTGCCTATCTGACCTCCACAACCTAGTTACTAGGTAACACGATACCCCTTGGTAAGACTAGTTGTTCCTGTTTTACATTTTAAAAGTATTTTTTTAATAATAAATAATGTAAGTACACTAAGCATTTAATTTCTACCGTTGACCGTTGTTATAGTGTTTTTTTTTTTAAGTTAGCAATTTTTTAATGCAAATTTAGTACCGTTGGAAAGATGAACTAGAGAACTAACTTAGATTAAAATTAATTATTGAAACACCATAGTTTTTTTTTTTCAGGTCGAATTTGATCGTTAAGTTATTTTAAAAGTTTTTTTTTTTTTTTTTTAGAGCGTAATTTCTTATTTTTTAACCTATATTTTATTATGAGGGAAGTTCGGACGTCTTTGAATCACAAATGTTTATGACTACCAACAAATAATAAAAAAAATACTAAAATAATGAAAAAACTGAAGTTATGAATGCTTGAAGGTCAAATTTTGGAAAAATCTCAATAAAGTATCAAAATTGACATATCTCCCAAACTATAAAACTTTAGTTAGGGAAAGTATGGTTCAACCTCCTCTATTTGCAAATTTGCTATGGCGGGTCCCGATCCAGTCACCCTGTATACAACCAACTATTATATAATTCATACATTGAATATGGAAATTATTATTTAGGTACCCGACACAACAATTATATCAGGACTGCAAGTTGCTCACTGTCAGACAACTCTTTGTTTTCCGCTCGACTCTTCGCAAACATGCCTCCGTCCCACCAAGACAAGTACTCCTTACTCGACGTAGGTCTGTTCGAGTATGTCAATTCGACCGTTACAATACCAAATTTGCTACCCACCAATATTTCATCCTAAGTTCTAGAATATACAACAAGCTTCAAAAAAAATTAACAATAAATAATCTTAAACATTTTGAATTAAAAAGAAAATTGTTAGATTTGCTATTAAATCTAAACTATTGCGATACTGAGGAACTCATTTATTCTACGAATTAACGTCTAAAATACCAATTTTTTTTTCTCTCTTAGTATACCAAACTCTCTCACTCGCTCACACACATACACACACCCTCACATATACAAACACACCCGCACACACACACCCTTGTTTGTACAGACACCCTTACGAGGACCTTGTTAGTTTTAGAACGAACCGAGGACCTTCCAAAAAACTGGTTTAAATACGTCGTTGGCCTTTTTGAATGAGATAGAAAGAGACAGGTGAGTAAATCTATAGTGATGAGCTTATTGGAATAATGCTATCTCAACATTTTTCTGTATGAATTACGGATCTCCACTGAAGATGCAGTTTTGGATCTAACTCAATCTATTGCCAAGACTCTGGACAGTAGAAAAAAGTGCCTTGGTATATTTTTGGACCTGTCAAAAGCCTTCGACACAGTTTCTGTTCCCAAACTAATATCCAAGTTGGAGTCTTTGGGTGTACGTGGTATAGCTTTGGAAATTTTCAAAGATTACCTGAGGAATCGCACTCAACTCGTAAAGATTGGCTCTAGTTTCAGTGATGAAGAGTTTGTGCAGTACGGTGTCCCCCAGGGAAGCATTCTAGGCCCCACCCTTTTTCAAATTTACATAGATGACCTTTGTAGAATGTCAATACCAGCCTGTAAAATCTATGCGTATGCAGATGACACAGCGATTCTGGTTGATGGGCCCTCATGGGAGGATGTGAAACGAAAGGCCGAATTTGCAATGTCTTCAATCATGAACTGGCTTGACCTTAACTTGCTGACATTAAACCTAAAAAAGACGTATTACATACCATTTGCGATCCGGTCCAACTCCAAACCTCCCATTAGTTTCACAATAATGGCTCACTCATGCCAGAATCAGCTAGTCTCGTGTTCATGCCCTCCCATTCCCAGAGCAAACAGTGTCAAATACTTGGGTGTGCATATAGACGATGGACTAAAATGGGATAAACAACTAGATACCTTAACTTCTCGAACACTTCGTCTTATTCATATTTTCAAATCTCTCCGAGAATCCGCCAGTTTTGACATTCTAAAAATGGTGTACTTGAGTCTATGCCAGTCTATTATTAGTTACTGTATAACTGTATGGGGTGGAGCCGCGAAGACCTATCTTATGAGAGCAGAAAGGTCCCAAAGGGCTGTACTTAAAGTTATGTTAAGGAAACCCTACAGATACCCTACAGCACAACTTTACGCTGATTGCAAAGTGCTAACGGTACGGCAGCTGTTTATCCTCCAATCTGTCCTGAGGATACATGCCCGCTTACCTCCATCTAATCCAAGAAAGCGTACATATGTTCCCCCAGGTGTACAGTACAAAACCTCATTTGCAAGACGTCAATACTATGTCTTAAGCCATCATGTTTTCAAAAGAATACAGAAAGAACTAGACATAATAGACCTAAATAAATTTAATGTCAAATCAAAAACCTCTGAGTGGCTCAAACAACAGGACTATATTAAAACAGAGTCTTTACTAGCATCATATTTCGCTTGACATAATACTCACACTCACACTCACACACACATAAACATTTTACACTCTCCCTTTCCCGTCTCACAAACACACGCACCTCAATACTCTCACATATTTGATTAATATTAATATTCATTTGTACTGGTAGATCATCACACCTTCACTCTTGTATACTTAGTTTTATAAATTTAAATTTTGGCCGAGCACTGTCTCTTAAGATACAGGTTTCCTAGTTTAAGAGACAGGGTTCATTATTTCCTGTATGCATATACTTTTTTATTTTTGTAATCCTAAATCTGTACACAAGTTATGTTTTTATGCTCTCTGTACTCTGTCGCATTGTAATGAACTGTGTCTGTGTGTATTATTTATTGGGATAAATAAACAATTTTATTATTTTTTTTTTTTTTATATCATACCGAGGACCTGAAATACACAGCTAAATGTGACCAGCGATGCACATACGAGGACTTTGTGTAGGCCAACCGAGGACCCCTTATGTAAGCCCTGCGACGCCCTTCCGAGGACGTATTTTTACACAATATTTCTTATATCTTGTACAAAGTGTGGACGCTGTGTTAGATTTTATATCACTAAACCGAGGACAGTTTTTCGCGTAGAACTTGTAAAAAGCGAGGACATGAAAATCTACCTACCTAAACCATTTTACGTGTAAGGTAACTTATTGTAGAACGTTCCGATTTATTTCTTACACACATTTTCTAAGATCAATAGGCTCGCCCCCTATTACATGGGACTTAAACATAACTGGCGAAATGTGGGTGTACCTGCTACAGGGACACCTCTGCCCAACCCTTCGGGGAAACAAGGCGTGATGTTATGTTATGTATTTTCTAAGATAAAGTACCAAGCGAGGACGAGTCTTTACGTTTGTCGGCGCTTTCTAAAAGTAACGGCTTAGTTACCATTTTATGCTGATGTTGTACCTAGGGTCGTTTCTTAATGAAGAAACTCTTCAACAGGAGAAAGAAACTATCATCACTTTTAAATTTGGCCAACGCGTTAGGTTTGCGTAGTATAACTGAGATAATAACCAGTTTGTGCCGATGCTGCAGCCAGGGTCGTTTCATCATGAGGACACTCCTCAAAAGCTGATAGTATCGTCTTCAAATTGGGCATACGCATTAGGTTTATCTAGTAACACTCAAATAACTACCAGTTTTTGCTGATGCTTCAGCCAGGGTCGTTTCCTTATGATGGAACTCCTCAAAAGCTGATAGTACCGTCTTCAAATTTGGCATACGCATTAGGTTTATCTAGTAACACTCAAATAATTACCAGTTTTTGCTAATACTGCAGCCAGGGTTGTTTCCTAATGATGGAACTCCTCAA
The DNA here is from genome assembly GCA_949152395.1 of Agrochola litura. NCBI lineage: Eukaryota > Metazoa > Arthropoda > Insecta > Lepidoptera > Noctuidae > Agrochola > Agrochola litura. The sequence goes on along the minus strand of OX424494.1, from coordinate 27,223,239 downwards.
AAGCTGATAGTATCGTCTTCAAATTTGGCATAAGCATTAGGTTTATCTAGTAACACTCACATAATTACCAGTTTTTGCTGATGCTGCAGCCAGGGTCGTATCCTTATGACGGAACTCCTCAAAAGCTGATAGTATCGTCTTCAAATTTGGCATACGCATTAGGTTTATCTAGTAACACTCAAATAATTACCAGTTTTTGCTGATACTGCAGCCATGGTCGTTTCCTTATGACGGAACTCTTCAAAAGCTGATAGTATCGTCTTCAAATTTGGCATACGCATTAGGTTTATCTAGTAACACTAAAATAATTACCAGTTTTTGCTGATGCTGCAGCCAGGGTCGTTTCCTTATGACGGAACTCCTCAAAAGCTGATAATATCGTCTTCAAATTTGGCATACGCATTAGGTTTATCTAGTAACACTCAAATAATTACCAGTTTTTGCTGATACTGCAGCCAGGGTCGTTTCCTTATGATGGAACTCTTCAAAAGCTGATAGTATCGTCTTCAAATTTGGCATACGCATTAGGTTTATCTAGTAACACTCAAATAATTACCAGTTTTTGCTAATACTGCAGCCAGAGTTGTTTCCTTATGATGGAACTCCTCAAAAGCTGATAGTATCGTCTTCAAATTTGGCATAAGCATTAGGTTTATCTAGTAACACTCAAATAATTACCATTTTTTGCTGATACTGCAGCCAGGGTCGTTTCCTTATGATGGAACTCTTCAAAAGCTGATAGTATCGTCTTCAAATTTGGCATACGCATTAGGTTTATCTACATGGCACCAGTGGGACCTGAACCCATCACGCCACTCCCCTTCGGGTACCTACGCACTCTGGTAAGGAAACGAACCAGGGAACAACATCACAAACTATGGGTGGACCACGGTGAGTGCAGGCAGGCCAAGGAGGCTCTCCCTACAATCGACGGCCGCCTCACTAAACAGGTTCTCCGATTAACAAAACAGCAGCTGCGCACAGTTACAGCTGCCCTAACTGGCCATGGGTCATTTAATAAACACCTCTTTGTCATAGGAGTCACAGACAGTCCGCTGTGCAGAGCTTGCATGGAGGACGACGAGACAGCAGCCCATGTGCTGTTAAACTGCCCGGCGGTCGCCACATACAGGGCAAAGTACTTCGGTAACCCAGGTACCCTACGTGAGATTGTCAGTGACACCAAGGCGTTGCTGGCCTTCTTTGAGGAGCTGGGGTGGCTCGAATAACAGATTTTCCCACCCATACGCAAAATACGCGCTTTGACGTGGAGTTGCGGATACCAGCCCGTATTACCTAGGTTTATCTAGTAACACTAAAATAATTACCAGTTTTTGCTGATGCTGCAGCAAGGGTCGTTTCCTTATGACGGAACTCCTCGAAAGCTGATAGTATCGTCTTCAAATTTGGCATACGCATTAGGTTTATCTAGTAACACTAAAATAATGACCAGTTTTTGCTGATGCTACAACCAGTGTCGTTTCTTCATGAGGAAACTCCTCAACAGTCGATAGCATCGTCTTTAAATTTGGCATACGCGTTAGGTTTATATAGTTTAACTTAAATAATAACCAGCCAAGGTCGTTCTTTCATGAGGGAACTCCTTTTTTTTGGGTAGATAATTATCAAATAACTTCTCCCGCTCTGGGCGGAGTGGGAGGGCGTGTCAGACTCTTACTGACTAAAACCCACCCGTGTTTCTTCAGTTGCCATATTGCCAGAGGCCACGGTATCCCTTTCGGACTTCTCCGCAACCCCGGCAGGCATTGACCCTATCGAACCCCTTCAATTGTGCTGACATCTCTTGGAGGCGTGCATGGAACACAACGCGCCGTTGTCGACCCGGGCCTGGACCTTATCGGACGGTGAGCTACCCATTGCTCACCGTCCGCAAGCCGCGCGGACTTGCGGACGGTGAGCAATGGGTGGCTACGGTGGCTGGAAATCAGCCTGCAATTCCTGACGCCCAGGTCGTCTCCTGCGGCGGTTAGACGCGTGAGGGCATGACATTTGCCTCTCCCTCACGCGCTCCGCCTCCTCCTTCGCGAGCATTACTGCTTTGCAGAAGGAGGTGACGGCTTCCCATGCCCTCTCGCTCCGTACCATGGCCTGGACCAGGGCCAGACGCGAGAGATCACCGCCGCCGATCGCCTCCACGAGGACACGGCGATGCTCCGCCCAAGCCGGGCAGTGCTCCACCGTGTCCTCCGGGCGATCCACACTGGTGACACTCGGACGTTTCCTCCCGCCTTATCCGGAACAGGAACCTCCCGAAACACCCGTGTGCGGTGAGAACTTGCGTCAGGCGGAAGGTGAGGACGGCGTGGCGCCTCTCTAGCCGCTCCTTAAAGAGGGGACTTACTGCCGCAATTGTGGCGTGCCCATGAGGGAACTCCACAATTGTTGATAGTATCGACTTCAAAGGCGTTCGCGTTTGGTTTATATAGTAAAACTAAAATAATTATCAGTTTGTCCTGATGCTGCAGCCAAGGTCGTTTCTTCATGAGGGAACTCCTCAACAGTTGATAGTATCGTCATCAAATTTGGCATACGCGTTAGATGTATCTAGTGAAATAAAAATAATTACCTTGTTTGAATCGTTTTATAAACTGTTAAGTAAGTTTTCTGCTCATGTTTATCAAAGATGTCGCTGCAACTTGATTATTATTTCAATGAGTATAGCGTTGGGAAAAGTTAGTTAAATAATTCGTTTCAATTTAGAATAAACCTACTTCTATTTCAGTAAAGTTTATGTTGTCTTCTTTACTACGTTCACTTTCTTTATTTTTTTATACTCTTTGTTTGCTTCAAATCTTGGTGCTGACATTTCACGTAGGAAGGCATTTCTACTTTAAATTCTTCATGAAGAGCACATGCATTCAGCTCCCATGACAATACAATATTTTATGTTTCAAATCATAATGTTGTGTAATCTAAGTAGGCACATACTGCAGAAGAAGCCTCCTTATTCCTTGTGCACCTAGTCGCTACTAACGATTTGCTTAAGGATTCAGTGTACCTTCAATTTTCTCTTCCATAATTGTATTTAAATGATAGCACATAATTCGTCTTGTACACACGAGGAAAACTGTCTAAGCGAGGACTAGAATACACACTGTTCGGAAAATCTAGCAAACCGAGGTCTTAAATACACATTGTTTGGAAAAGCTACCTTACCGAGGTCTTTTGTGTTAAAGTTAACACAAAAGTCCTCGGATAATACAACCAACGTGAAATGAATGTAAAGAGGCTGTGTATGAGGCGACAGTGGCGCCACCTGGTGGATACACAATGCGTGTGTAAGATTATGAAAAATCTTGATCAAACCGAGGTTCAGACCACTTTTTCTTATTAAGTATACAGAAAGGCTCAAAATCGCTTGCAGAATACGAATCTTTGGTCAAGTCAAACCGAGGACCCTCGAAAAGGTCCTCGCTTTGAAAAGGTCCTCGGTCGTGCCTTGTGTATTCATACGCACGTCCTCGGATGGTACTTAAAACAAACACACCCTAACAAATCATTTAACCCCATAGAAACACACTCACACACGATTAACCAGTAAACTCACTCAATTAATTTGGTAACATCAGAATTGTTACGCAATTATAAATATTTTGTAAAACGTGTCAATCCCACTAAAGAACACTGTCCTTCAAGATACAGGATTTTCCTAGTTTGAAGGGCAGTGGTCTTACTCATTGTAATAGCCATACCTACCCATCTCATAATTTAAATAACACTGATGTTACCTAGGCTAAGTTTTTGGTAAATAAAATGATTACTTACTTACTTCTCAGTTCCTATCGAGGCTACCGAGTTGAAACTGATTTGTCAAAATCAAATGTGCACCAGCGTCGATGTTCGCCCCATTGTGCGGTTAGAGGTAATAACACTCGCACTACAAGTGTTAAGCTTCATGGGCTCTTGACTTTTGACTGTACCTACAAATCATACTTTTTCCATCCTCCAAAGGCAGAGTCGATATGAGTTGTCCCCCCTGGCCCTGGGCCGTCGGCGTCGGCTGGTGACGCCTTTGCCTGCCTGCCAATGCTTCGGAAACGGAATTACACCCGTGCAAAGCTGGTGCGGGTTGTAGGAACAAAGAGAATAGCTAAATACATATATTAAGTAACGATAAAATTACTACTCATTTGTAGAGCCACAGTAAAGCTTACAAATATAGAGTACCGTGAAATGTTCATCCAAATATTCAATTTATACGTTTCAAATAATTAATTTCGTATTTTTATATACTAATTATTATAAAGAGGCAAGATTTGTATTTTTGTACAGTACTAACCAAAAGTCCATAAGCAATCTCACAAAGCAATTAGACTGACGCTTCGGTTTGACTTACGACCTTCTTCGATAAGTTGTTACAATACTGTAGACACGCACATTACACACACACACCCACTCACTTTGTCTGCAACTCATAGACTAGACTAGTTCGATAATTATTCGTTTTTTTTGTTTCATTCGTCTTGTTCACATAAATATTAAAGTTTAGCAGGTAGACCACAGAAAACTAAGTAAATTATTTCGATTTCTGTGGGGTAGACAGATGCAATTCGTTACGAGTATTCACTTAGAACTTTGTTGGTTCGTGATTATTGTCGGTGACGAGTATTTAGCTATTAGCGGTGTTGTGGTTATTATTTTCAAAATGCAGTCAAATAAAAAGTGAATGCAGTAAAAGTGAATGTAATTTACCTACACTTTCCAATGAAACCGGACTAAGTGTGAGTGTTATCATTTAAATATTTCATATTTTACTAAACATAAATCTTAATCAAAGGTATTGTTGATAGAACAGAGGTATTGTTGAGATAGAAGATGCCTTTAAAGTTTTAATTTCATTATGACGTATAATTCGATTAGTGAATGATAAATAATTAGGTATTATGTGTAATAAATACAATGTTATTCTTTGTTATAGACAAATACTGTGAGGGTTAAGAGATATGAGGAAGGGCTTATTATCGAGGTGCAGCGACGTCAAATGGTGAATAAATATGAAACAAATAGTTTCATACCAACGAGATATTTTGCTGAATTATTAAACACGTCATTATGAACCGTTTGCCGTGCACTCTGAAGCTTTGCATCACTGAAGACCAGCTAGAAAACCGTTTTTGACAGAAAGGCATAAACCTGAACATTTAAGTTTCGCACGATAATATTAAGACTCAAGTGGGACACTGTTATATTTTAACCTTAAAATATTTACCATATATAATATAATAAACAACAGATTCGTTATTGTATGAATTTGTGGTAGGTAACGAATTATTAAGCACGTTTCAATATGGTGTTTGTCGTATTTCTTGCAAATAAACCGAAAATATATAAGATTATTTTAGTCATATTATTATTTTAGTATTATTTGAGGTTTAGTTTCAATCTTCTTTTCGTAAAGAAAATGAATACTTAAGCTATAACCTCAGTACCAACCAATATTTACTAAAGTCAAATAAAATGTAAAATAATTAATACAAATAAAATATAAACAAATTGCCCATATTTAACCTTAAAATCACCTATTCTGTAAGTAGTTTTTTTTACATTTTAAGTAGTCTAATATTCTTATTTATTACTTTACTTCGACCATGATCAAAGCTTAATATTTATGATGAAAAAATCCATTTAAAATTTTAAACATTTCATAATTTAAATAGGTATGTCAAAATAATACAAACTGCTTCTAAGTTTCTTGACATCTATTTCACATCTTATTCAGCAGAAGTAATGATAAATAATTGTAGCAGTTTGTTAACTTATGTAAAATAAATATAACGAATAAATATATTTTTTAATTTTGTTATCATTATATCACGCATTTTTTTATTCTAAACCTTTCATTGCAATAACAACATAAAAAAGCAGCAATATTTAAAAAAATATTATTATCGAAAACAAAAATAATAATATTTGCAAAAAACCACACTGTGCTTTACGAGATTAGAACCTGAGGCAGTTTGAAATTCATACCAACGCTTAACGCTTTCTGCTATCTGCACTTGTTAAGTCACGTTCGAATTTTAGCAATGTCATAAACTGGTCAAGGTCACGCGAATAATGCGTGTGTGCTAGCATGTTTAAAGCGACGGAAATATATTGTTGTTTCGTGTAGTGCAAAACTGCGTTATCTGTGGTGTGTGTATCGTGTTGCTTACACATACAAATGTACGAGCTATACCGCGTGTTCACAGCAATACGACTCTTAACGTGCCCATGCACTTTTGAACGCTTACTGTACGTTTGTGACGAATAAACTCAAAAACTACTGGACCGATTTTCAAAATTCTTTCACTAATGGAAAGCTACATTATCAGCTTATAACATATACAAGCTATATTTTATCCCCGTATTCTCATGGAAGCGGGAACTACGCCTTCTAAATAACTGCATTCGATTCGTTTTCAATCTTCGTAAGTATGATCATATGTCTGTGTACCGATTGCTTTTAAAATGGTTACCCATACGTCAGCGCAGAGAGTTGAGGGCTCTGTCTGTTTTGTATTCTATACTCGACAAACCCACTTCTCCTCTTACCTGACTTCCCATGTTCAATACATATGCTCTGCCCATAGTAAAAATCTTCGTTCTACCAACAATCGTCTTCTACGATGTCCTTCTCACCGCTCTGGTTTTATTCACTCTTCTTTCTTTGTCCAGGCGGTATTTCTTTGGAACGCGCTCCCTCTGAACATCAGGATGGCAACCAGTCGGTTATCTTTTAAAGTGAAGGCACGTGAACATATTCGTAAGAAGTTGGCAGAATCATTTCAGCGCTGATTTGCTGGATTTGTTTTCTCCTCTACCTATCGTTATTTCTCCTGCAGGGCTAACATGACAAGCGCGAGAACGCTCTTTTTCTCGTTTTATCGTAATTTGTCTACGATTCTGACGTCATTCTAATCCCTAACATGACCGCAAACGACGAGTAAACTCGAAAAAGGCACTTTGACACTTCTTTATCGCGCGACGATAGACCGATGTTGCAAATGATTAAAAACAAATTATTTTTATGATAGCAACATCGGCTTGAAGTTGTTTCATTCGTTCAATTTTATGCATGGAATTATGTACTTTATTGAATAAACGTCTCTCTCTCTTAATTGTTCTCTCTTTTAATTATTTATGATTAGTTTTTTATGTAACCGACTTTTTGATTAAAATTAAGTGATTTCTTTGGCATGCTGAAATTAAAATACAAAATGACGGAATACTCATTAGATAATCACCACAAATGACAAATGGGCCGACGATCGCAATTTGACAAATCGAAGTTTATTATTGTAACAGTCACCATAAAGTCCATAACATTGAAAATTTTGTTAATCACCACACTCACCAAAAGGACTGAGGTTCAAATAAATAGCCAGGTGGAGTTGATTCCGCTATTATAACCATAAAAAAAAACAACCGACTTAAAAAAAAAAAACACTACAAAGTGAAAAGTCGGTGTCTTTGGTTTTGAACAAAAAACATACAGATGAATTGAGAACCTCCTCCTTTTGGAAGTCGGTTAAAAATTGTTAATCACCACCCTTAGGAAACAAACTGGTGATTTTAGTAATTATGTTGCGAAGGTTTGATATTACCATACAGCCATCTGTAAATTTTAATTTATTTACTTAATCACCATAATTGGCAAAGCGACTGGTTGTTACTGAAAGTAATAGTCATCTACGTGATAGTGCTTCCCTCCACTACAGTACACCGGCGTACAGAACTACAGACAAATAAAAAAAAAAAAAAAACGCGTGGCACTCGGGGACTGCCGCGGTAAAGCTATTGCATAGCATTTGTAATCTCCATACTTCCTATTTGTCAACGCTACACTTGGGATGTGAACTACGTACGACAACGTGATGTTGTCATGGGAACGTAATTTTTGTTTTACGTCATCATCCGTCATTACATGGTAGGCGGAGTGGGGGTGTTAGGTTTTATTTTCGTTACGGAATTTCTTGATTCGGTCGCCGCGCTCAAAGCCCGCGATAAAAGCTACGCAAAAGCTTAAAAAAAATATTGCCTACAATAAGTACGACTGTTGAATAGAATAGCAACAATTTTCTCAAGCCGCAGACAGACGCGCTCAGCAGTACCATATCGTCCGCGTGGCTGACTGAATCCGCCATCTTTTTTTCGAGTTTTTTTAGTCATAATTATGATCATAATTTTGTCTTTTTGTCTACTCTTATCGTCGTCAAAATCGAGGACGACTAAATACGGCAAAATGACTGATTATCTCGTGTTGAACTGTCAAAAATCGAGATAAATAACGTGTCATGTTAGGTTAGGTAAGGTTTGTCGACAAAATATCAAGTTTGACAGAACGAGTCGTGTATTTTGTATGGCGTAGCTATCAGAAAACGATAAAACTACAGAAATGGACAAAAATGTATCGCGCGAGAGTGGATAAATGTCGCGTGTGTCATGTTAGGCCTGCTGACAAAGTTTATTCGGTTCATAATTATGTATGTATAATAAAACTACATATTTACAGTATTTCAGGGATAAGGAAGTAATATGAAACACCAAGATATTTGTCAGTCATTTATATTTCATCACATCTCCTATTCCCCACATAATATCACAATTCATTTCACCATCAAATCAGTATTCTTATATTTACCATAAAACTAATAGGTTACCTTAATTTACAGTAGATCTCCAACCAATTCTATGCCAATCTGTATTTTTACCGACACCGCCACTAAGCACGTCCTACCGTCACGAGCGCCCAACCCAGAAGGACACATCGAATCTTTCGGTGCTGCCAGTATAATAAATTGAAACCTAACACTCGACCATCCTGACATCGTGCATGTCCTCATGCACGCAAGTGAATTAGCATCTAGAACCTAACACTCGGCTTACAACTATTTATACGTTATTTCTAAAACTTATAAACTGAGAACCGTTCTTCTAGCCAGAATATAAAACATAATGCAAATGAGAGAAAAATTATTGAAATTTCCATTAGTCGTGATATGATGGTATGACGTAGACTAAAACTCAAAACATTTATTTCTATTAAACCATTTACAGGCACTTTAAAATTTTCAAAGGGTTGTCAGTTATTCAGAGAGTTGAAGCTAGTCGCCCATTCCAAAACATAGGTAGATCTCTATGGAGAAGAACGGGCAAGAAACTCCAATGATACTCTTTTAAATAAAGATATTACAAAATCCTGGGTACATTATTATTGTTGATTCTATATGTGAGAACAATGTAAAAAAAAAACAATATCAAACAACTCAAAACACACGATTTAAGATAAGCGCTGGCAGTTCAGTCTGAATTGACGGCTCCCGTTCATGAACATGACGCATGGCTATGCACCATTTAACTCAACCATTTCAGTGTGCATGACATACTCACTTTCAAGTCTAACAACATCATAATAACATTATAAATGGATACATGGTACTCACATTTACATTTCTTTATTCTGCACGGAACTTACTATAAAATGCACTGACATTTGCTTTTATACCTTTCTACATCTAAAAACTGCAACTAGGTGGCGTGCCAAGCAACTTCCAAAATAAAACATTAAATATTATTTCAATCAAGTTTGTAATCGACTTCCATTCGCTAACCTAAGGTCTATTACGCATATTAAATAGCAATCAGCAATTATCGACACTAACGCCAAAAACAAATAAGTAGCAATCTTCGAAACTAACGTGATAAGAAATTCAACTTTCAAACACATGTAACAAAATCTTTGTCATGAAAAAAACAAAGAATCCATTTTCTACTTGAAATTTACCAAATAGCTTAGCGTCGGCTACAAGATGGATAAGTGGATGAAATCAGTGTTTACTTGAACTACAAACAATATTCGACTGTTCTCAACAAGTTAAAATAAGTTTTAAAACATTAATAATATGAGAAACAAAGAGTTATACGTAATATTAATAAATTTAAGACTGAAGCATTTATTTTAACTTAGATATTTTTATGAATATCTATATATTTTTTATGTCGACATTTTTAATTTGTTATTGTTTGCTAAATTCACATTAAATGAATGTTTGACTTGAAATTAATTATTAATAATCATAACTATTCATATTTGCACGCATAGCATGTGGCAAACATGACTTGCATTTTTTTTGTTATCCTTCTCGCACGTTTTTATTATTGTACGTGTACACATGTTTGAGCAAATGAATATGTCTTATCTTAATAAAGTTAACTTTAAAATTTACAGTACCTAATCCTGTTTCAGTGTAAAATGGCAAATAGAGTATCCAATGATCAATTAGATGAACTTTTAGAGTTTCTTAGCCATCCTTACCCAATACATCAATAGAGACGCAAACATAACTAAATGAATAGTCTTTTACGCTACACACAGTTTATTCTAATGAACACGCGACGTAGTTAAATTTAATGTAGGTACACAATTTTAGTTAAAATTCTTCGAATTATAAGACCAATTTACATTTTTCAATCAGCGAGCGACAGGCAAGCGATCAACAACACGGGAAAAGGTTATCGCAATATGACGGCCAAATATGCTCGCCAATGGCTGTCTCTCGGCTACCAAAAACTATGCTTATCCTTTCAACTGTAATTAACGAGACACAATAGAATTTTAATTGTTATCCACCTTAATGAGGCGTCATAACAGATGATGAAATAATACGAAATAATCGCGATCACCATGCGACCACTGCACACTTCAGTTGACTGATTGTTCTCTAGAGGCAGCACTATCGCTAGTTTGCTATGGTGTGGCTATCGCCGATACATAATACGGATTTGCAATTTAAGAGCAATTATTGCGCAAATTTCGCAATCGCTAGGCTTCTGCAAGATACGTAATAAACCCACGGAGACTGTAATTACAGCACCGGAAGTCGGTTTCAGAAAGTGTCAAATAATTAAATAAAACATTTACAAAATAATCTGTATCCTATCAACAAGATTTAGTTACGTTAAAATCAAAAACTAACATTCGACCTTCCTGACATCAAGTTTGTCCGTAAGCTTTATATTATAAAATAAACGTTATGTTGTTTGTTTGTTCAATCAATGTTATAGAAGACCTGAATATTTAGCGTTAAATATTACAAGCATGAGCTAACAATATTCTCAAAAACTATGAAATTCATTAGTCAGTGACAATTTACTCCAAAAACGCTTAAAAGGTAAGATATTACATTATCGCATTTTGTTAATTTCTCAGTTTGATTAGCTCATACAGACCTTTCAATATTAATTTACATCCGTCACTCATTGCACCGCAAGCTTCACTGATCAAGCACTCTCACCTGTCAGCCACTGTACGACTTACAATGAATGGCCTATGCTTCGACTTCGACCTAATATGTTAACATTACATTCTGTATATGCCACACATTGCACCGCAAGCTTCACTGGACAAGCACTCTCACTTGCCAGCCACTGTACGATTTCCAATAAGTGACATAACATCCTGCACGTGCCAAACATTGCACCGCAAGCTTTACTGGTTAAGCACTCTCACTTGCCAGCCACTGTACGACTTCCAATGAATGGCCTATGCTTCGACTTCCATCTCTCAATCATATATAAGTATGTATTTTCATTTTAGCTTAACTTAAGTAATATCGATATTTTCCCTTAAAAGTTTCAGTTTCATTAAAATCATAACATTTGCCTCTATTATTTTTAACACAGCAGCACTTTTAACAAAACAGCATAATAATATTTAATTCACACTTCCTCTGCACTTTCAAACAATAACTTAATCATAAAATTCATAGATTAATTAGCATACATTATTTGTTACTATTTCCTTATTAATCATTATTTTTATTCTTTCAGGTCAACCGTATCATATGAAGAAACGTAAATCATAAACTTCTGATGCAGCACAATTATTCTGTTTTTAAAACCTATGACCAATTACATACTCCACAATTTAGGCGTATTTCATTCATCACCTGCCTAATCAACTTAATCATTATTTTTCAGATAACCGTCTCGTATCTAAAAATATTTCATTCATAATATTCTCACTACCAAGGATTAAATTACGACCAAACAAACTTCTGTTGGGGTTTAAACACTTCCTCTCTCCCTAAACATCATCATCATGTAGTTCCTTGCTCTTGTTTCATGTTTATAATTTTATATAGGTGTATCTGTTATTTATCTAATATATATGTATATTTATATAGGTAAATATATGCTTTATGTATCTGTGTATCTGTTGTATATGTAAATGGTACACCACTGACTACCTGCAGTATTGTCTCTCCTTTGCCATTTAAATCCATCCAAAGGTTGTCTGTAAAAGATCGCTTTTAGCGATAAGACCGCCCATTGTGACACCCAATGTAAAATTTCTGAATATAATGTCTGTAATTTTTATGGTGTACATAATAAAGAATATTCTATCTAACTGTCTATCTATCTTATAATCTGATTCTAAACTAAAACAATTCAATTCCTTGATATTATTATCAGAACTAACTGTATAATATGTTCTAACGAGTAGCTTCTTACTAACCATATCTAACTAAATACCCGATGTAATAAAAATGAGACATTTCCACTTTTCAAAAATAAATTGTCAGATCAATTAATTAATAAATGTTATAACTCAAGTAACAACAATATGAATCATTTGTGTTCGAGTTAAATAAGAAAATAAAATAAAATAAATAGGCTTTTTTTTTTTTCTGATGAGAATGTAAATTGTTATTATATATCTAATAATAATAAATAAATCTCTGTACTCTTGACTTGTACTAAATCATGTTAATTTAACCGTATTGACCTCGAACTTGATGAATTTATGATCCCATTTTAGTAAACTTGACTTTATGTATTGTAGGTATTGCTTATTTCAAATCATTTACTAAATTTCATCTTGACATAGTAAACTTCTATTGTTTTGATTGAAAGTTTTAATAATATTATATTAAGGGAGTCTTTATCATAGCTTAAACTGTTTGCATGCCTTAATTGAGGTAGTTAGTATAAGGATCAATTTTAAACTTAACATCTGTAACTTGTACCTACTTTCTGTGCAACTAAAGAGCTATTCTATACTTTTCATAATTTCTTGAACCCTCCTTCTCATATTAAATACATAAAAATAATTATTAAGTCGCGGTGGCAATGTACGCTCTCTCGAACTATGGTGACATAACTTGTGACCGCTCTCACAAGTATAAATACATAATTATAATCATAAAGTCATGATAGTAGTGAACGCTCTCACCAATCATGGCGACATAACTTGTGACCGCTCTCACAAGCATAAGTACATAAATACATATAATCATAAAGTCACGGTGGTAGCGAACGCTCTCGCCAATCGTGCTCATAACTTGTGAACGCTCTCACAAGCATAAATATATAAATATAATCATAAAGTCACGGTGGTAGCAAACGCTCTCGCCAACCGTGCTCATAACTTGTGAACGCTCTCACAAGCATAAATACATAAGTATATACTGATTGTTCGAAATTATAATTTTGATATTCACAGAAGTATCACAAAATAACAGTTACACACATATATACATGTGTGCTACATATGTGTCATATTCACATACATATTCTCATCCTTATCGTTCCAGATATAATTAATCAAATCTCAAACCAGTCAATCTACACATTATAATTAACTAGGAATACTAACTTTAGACACAATAAAATTGTACATAAACTTATCCGGATTGATTTCTCCTATTTGTCCTCATTAAAACTTAGTTAGTTTACCTTATGACATCTGGGAAGTACTATTAATCAAATGTACTCGTAAGAAACTAACAGCAGGCAACAAGCTACTATATGCCCCTTGATGCCCGACTTGATGCCCCCTTGAGGTCCATATTGATATTTTACTTTGTTATGTTTTCTATGTAATACATTTATGGAACGCAATAAAGAATTGAGTATTGATCTCGTAATACTAACTAGTTATATCAACCCAAGACGAAACTCACACTCAGATCTAAACACAGCTTTATCATGTGTATCGAATTGTATAACTGAATCCCAAGTACAGTAAGTTATAAGTTGTAAATTGTAGTATTTTGATGCCATTTATGAATAAGGATTTAATTTAATATTATTTACTAATCGCATCCATTATATAACTTAATTAATTAATTTCTCAAAATAATAATCCAGTATGTGCACTCCGTAATTAAAGGCATAATATAAGATAGAAATAATTTTCTTAAAAACTTTCTGTACCTTATTTGCAAATAAATGGTTGAAAAGATATTGAAGCAATAGCACCGATTATCAGCACCAAGTGCGACTGCACTAGCATCCAGCTATACAGGCGTCCAGCTTCACTGGCATCCAGTTGCACTGGCATCTAGCTGTACAGGCGTCCAGCTGCACTGGCGTCTAGCTGCACTGGCGTCTAGCTGCACTGGCGTCCAGCTGCACTGGCGTCCAGCTGCACTGGCGTCCAGCTGCACTGGCGTCCAGCTGCACTGGCGTCCAGCTGCAGCAGCGTAACCGCTTTTGCCGGCTCTCGCTCGCACATCCCGCGGTCCGCTCACAATAGACGCTGCACACGAGACTCCGACCACGGTGGCTGCGACCTCCATGGCGTCGGCTATGACTGCGACTAGTTCCCAGTTCTACCCCTGAATGGATACCACCTCGGGCCGGGGTCGTCAGCCGGTGCCCAGTGAGGACGCTTCACTGTAGCGAAACATTATCTGAAACTCATAACAACGGGTTTGACTCCTTTTCGAACAAGCCGTGAAAAAGTTAAAATGTCTAATATCTTCTAAACGGTAGGTCGTAGCTCAAAAATAACAAGATTTTACTTCCCCTTGCACCCCGTGAACTTATCCAGGAGATAAATTTAGAGAAAGAAAAATGTGACTTTCACATAACCTTCATAAAGTGGTACTATACGGATCACAGTCTATTTAATTTTTGTAACCGAAAATTCGAATATACCACAAGAGATGTGATGTAGGTAGGTTAGGTATTTCTACAATTCAATTTTAACCGTTAATAATACTTTTAAATGAATTCTATTATAATGCAAAAGAAATAAGCGGGCCACATACCACTTCTGAAATATAATAAAACTACATATTTACAGTATTTCAGGGATAAGGAAGTAATATGAAACACCAAGATATTTGTCAGTCATTTATATTTCATCACATCTCCTATTCCCCACATAATATCACAATTCATTTCACCATCAAATCAGTATTCTTATATTTACCATAAAACTAATAGGTTACCTTAATTTACAGTAGATCTCCAACCAATTCTATGCCAATCTGTATTTTTACCGACACCGCCACTAAGCACGTCCTACCGTCACGAGCGCCCAACCCAGAAGGACACATCGAATCTTTCGGTGCTGCCAGTATAATAAATTGAAACCTAACATATGTATGTATTAGTATGTATTCTTTTTCGATTTAACTATCCCTTATGTTGCACCTGCCATGTTTTGTCTCTGCATCACCCTAAGGTTGACTGGTAGAAAATGCCGCCTTTGTACAGTATTTTTTTTTACTTGTGCATGAAGTTTTAATAAATAGGTAAACTGCGCGGGTGAAATAAATTATATTTATATCATGCAAATTAGCAGAGCTATCACCACAGTTTTCTAAATCTGAAAAATACATATAATAAATGTGAAAGTTTGTGTGTTTGGATGTTTGTTACTCAATCACGCAAAAACGGCTGGACGAATTTGGATGAAAACATTAATTAATTTTATACGCTAGAAAACTATTTAACAAAAATCGGCCTTTAGCTGCTAATTGTAGCAAACATTAGTTTAAGTTCAGTTGATAGGTTTCACCTGCAACCTGTAGCTCTTCTACTGTTGTCTCGTGTCTTCTCTCCGTGACGCGGTGCCTGACGTGTGTCGTTGTTGCAGGGACGTGTCCAACAACAACATCAGCACGCTGGCGCGCGACGCGCTGCTGCCCGCCGCCGGCCTGCGCGAGCTGTGAGTATACTACTGTTCGTGTCTGTGCGACGCGTTCATAAATACCTACGCGTTCACTATACCGCCTTGTTCTTCTAAACTACGCAACAACAACATCAGCACGCTGGCGCGCGACGCGCTGCTGCCCGCCGCCGGCCTGCGCGAGCTGTGAGTATACTACTGTTCGTGTCTGTGCGACGCGTTCATAAATACCTACGCGTTCACTATACCGCCTTGTTCTTCTAAACTACGCAACAACAACATCAGCACGCTGGCGCGCGACGCGCTGCTGCCCGCCGCCGGCCTGCGCGAGCTGTGAGTATACTACTGTTCGTGTCTGTGCGACGCGTTCATAAATACCTACGCGTTCACTATACCGCCTTGTTCTTCTAAACTACGCAACAACAACATCAGCACGCTGGCGCGCGACGCGCTGCTGCCCGCCGCCGGCCTGCGCGAGCTGTGAGTATACTACTGTTCGTGTCTGTGCGACGCGTTCATAAATACCTACGCGTTCACTATACCGCCTTGTTCTTCTAAACTACGCAACAACAACATCAGCACGCTGGCGCGCGACGCGCTGCTGCCCGCCGCCGGCCTGCGCGAGCTGTGAGTATACTACTGTTCGTGTCTGTGCGACGCGTTCATAAATACCTACGCGTTCACTATACCGCCTTGTTCTTCTAAACTACGCAACAACAACATCAGCACGCTGGCGCGCGACGCGCTGCTGCCCGCCGCCGGCCTGCGCGAGCTGTGAGTATACTACTGTTCGTGTCTGTGCGACGCGTTCATAAATACCTACGCGTTCACTATACCGCCTTGTTCTTCTAAACTACGCAACAACAACATCAGCACGCTGGCGCGCGACGCGCTGCTGCCCGCCGCCGGCCTGCGCGAGCTGTGAGTATACTACTGTTCGTGTCTGTGCGACGCGTTCATAAATACCTACGCGTTCACTATACCGCCTTGTTCTTCTAAACTACGCAACAACAACATCAGCACGCTGGCGCGCGACGCGCTACAGCCCGCCGCCGGCCTGCGCGAGCTGTGAGTATACTACTGTTCGTGTCTGTGCGACGCGTTCATAAATACCTACGCGTTCACTATACCGCCTTGTTCTTCTAAACTACGCAACAACAACATCAGCACGCTGGCGTGCGACGCGCTGCTGCCCGCCGCCGGCCTGCGCGAGCTGTGAGTATACTACTGTTCGTGTCTGTGCGACGCGTTCAGAATTTATACCTACGCGTTCACTATACCGCCTTGTTCTTCTAAACTACGCAACGGAATTTGATGCGGATTTCACAATCTTTTAGAGCAGCATTTCCCAAACTATGGGTCGCGACACTGGTGGGGCGCGAGCGTATATTGGGTGGGCCTTGAAAAATTAATTTTCAGCTATGATTAATGTGAAAGCTAAATAGGTACTTACCGAAATAACGGACGTATTGTTGTGCGTTACGTATAGTTGGACGTATCAACTTTTGGCGATTAACAAAAAATGGAAGTAGGTGCTAAAGCTATAGGAAACAAATACATACTTCTCATTGAAATAGGAGCAGCGGTGGCCCAGTGGTAACGGCCGCGACTTACGAGTTGTACGTCGTAGGTTCGAACCTAGAAAGGCAGTTTAGCATAATCAGCCTGTAATATTCCCAGTGCCCTAGCAGTATAGGCTGATTCCCAATGCAGGCCTCCTCTCGATGAGACGGAGTGGGCCGTAATCCACCACGCGGGCCCAGTAAGGTTGCCAACTTTTTGTACAAGAAATAAAATACATAATATACTATGGTTAAACAGGGAAAATAAACAGTAGGTATAGCAGAATGTTTTTAATTTATTAGGACTACTCGCGCAATTCATCAACTTAGCACCAATTTTGAAGGCTTCATAAGCCTCGCCGAGTAGACGAGGAGCAATTTTTTTATTAAACTACGATAAGTCCCCTCTTTGAGGAGTGGTTAGAGAGGTGCCGCGGCGTCCTCATCATCCGTCTGATGCAGGTCCTCACCAGACACGGCTGTTTCGGGAGGTTTCTGTTCAGGATAAAGCGGGAAGAAACGCCCGGGTGTCACCATTATGTGGATCGCCCGGAGGACACGGTGGAGCATACGGTGGAGGTCTGCCTGGCTTGGACGGGGCATCACCGTGTCCTCGTGGAGCCGATCGGCGGCGGTGATCTCTCGCGTCCGGCCCTGGTTCACACCATGGTACGGAGCGAAAGGAAATGGGAGGCCGTCACCTCCTTATGCGAAGCAGTAATGCTCGCGAAGGAGGAGGCGGAACGCGTGAGGGAGAGGCAAATTTCGCGCCCTCACGCCCCCAACCGCCGCAGGAGGAGACGCCCTGGGCGTCGGGAATTGCAAGCCGATTTCCGGCCACCGTAGGCGCGGGCTTGCGGACGGTGAGCAATGGGTAGCTCGACGTCCAATAAGGACCAGGCCCGGGTCGACGACGCGTTGTGTTCCACGCGCGCCTCAAAGAGATGTCAGCAGAATTGACGGGGTCTGCGGGCCCATGCCTGCCTGGGTTGCGAAGAAGTCCGAAAGGGAGACTGTGGCCTCCGGTGACATGGCAACCGAAGGAACACGGGTGAGTTTTAGTCAGTAAGAGTCTGACACGCCCTCCCGCTCCGCCCAGAGTGGGAGAAGTTATTTGATCCCCCCTCTGGTGATTTTACTAGTTTCGAATCAGTAATGGAGGATTCACTCAATAAGTTAAAATCAAGTAACAAAAGTATAATTTTATGTGGAGATTTTAATATTAATGTTTTAGATGTTACTCCATTAAGTATTATACTTCTTAATCTGTTTAGGTCCTTTAATTTAATTAACTTGTTTTTTGAACCTACTAGGATCACGGCATCTTCGTCTACTTGTCTTGATAATATATTTAGTGAGTGTGATGCCAAAAATAAATTAGTGTTAAGTGACTTAACGTCTGACCACTGTGGTTTATTAGCTAGCTTCCCCATGCCATTACATAAAAAGCCGCATAAAATTGAATGCAAGCTTTATACAGCTAGTCGTTGCAATAAGTTGAAAAATAATATAGCTCATAGAATTGCATCATCTATAACAGAACACGAGAATTCTAATCAAATCTATGGAGCCCTTTTTGATGTTGTGCAAAAAGAGTACTAATCTACTTTCAAGACCAAAACTATTAACATTAATGGCACTTCCGTTGGCTTTAACCAATGGGCCACTCCAGGTATTTATAAAAATAGAGCGAGACTATACGAGTTATATAGTTTGAAAAAATACAGGTTTGATACTCCTTTCCTAGAGTATGTCAAAAATTATTCAAAATTATTTAAAAAGGTTAGTGTTTTTGCTAAATCTAAATTTTTAAGCGATACAATTAAAAATTCCAATAATAAAGTAAAAACCACTTGGAAAATTATTAACAATGAAACGGGTAAGTCGGTTAAACAAGATAAACACCTCGAGATTATGGTCGACAGTAAATTAGTTAATATAGCAGCCGACGTAGCCGAGGCATTTAATGAGTTTTTTGCCAACATACCTATAACTACGACTCGCTCCTTAAATTCGTCCCCGTCTAAAGCTGAAAACCTTTTGCATAGTAGTGTGCCTAAATGTAGCACACTCAAGTTTAAAAACACTGGTGATTACTGGGGCATCTCCATTAAACTTTTGAGTAATATAATAGACATCGTAGCCCCCTATCTAGCTGTTACTTTTAATAAATATGTTGATTTTGGAACTTTTCCTGACCTCATGAAGTCATACCATTATTTAAATCAGGTAATAAAAATGACGTTGGCAATTTCAGGCCTATTTCTATCTTACCAGCATTTAGCAAAATATTTGAAAAGTTAATACTCAAGCAGTTGCTAAGACATTTTAATTTAAATAGGCTCCTTCATAATGAACAAGATGGCTTTACAAAAGGTCGTTCGACTACAGATGCGGGTGTCGCTCTGCTAAAACACATATTTAATGCATGGGAGACTTCGCAAAATGCTATTGGAATTTTCTATGATCTCTCCAAAGCCTTTGATTGCGTGCACCATGATACGCTTTTGCGTAAACTACGTCATTATGGTGTGCAAAACGAAGCTCTAAACGTTATAAATTCTTATTTACATAAAAGGTTCCAATGTGTAGATGTTAATTGTGTAAAATCTTCCGGGCTACCAGTTCAGTTAGGTGTACCTCAAGGCTCAATACTGGGTCTATTCTTGTTCTTAGTGTATATTAATGACTTACCATTCTATTTAAAGGGTATCTGTGAAGTTGTACTGTTTGCAGATGATACCTCTCTTATTTTTAAAGTAGACTGGAACAGACAAGATTTTGACGATGTAAACAGTGCACTCTCAATGGTTGCGGATTGGTTTATGACAAATAACCTTGTTCTCAATGCCAAAAAAACGAGATGTGTAAAGTTCACCCTACCAAATGTTAGAAATCTAGGACCCAACATCGTCTTAGATAAAGAGGTGCTTGAAACTGAACTCAGCAGTTTTTCTGGGCATAACAGTAGATGCCAAACTTCAGTGGGGCCCACATATATCGACACTAGCGGGAAGGCTCAGTTCGGCCGCCTACGCTGTCAGGAAAGTAAGACAATACACTGACGTTGATACAACTCGGTTAGTCTATTTTAGTTATTTTTATAGCGTTATGTCCTACGGTATTCTGCTGTGGGGCAAAGCTGCTGATATTCAAAATATATTTGTCCTTCAAAAACGAGCTGTTCGAGCAATTTACCAGCTAGGTGCCAGAGTTTCACTAAGAGATTTTTTCAAAGATATTGGTATCCTTGCAGTGGCATCGCAATTCATCTTCGCCAACATTTTATATATTAGGCAAAATATACACTTATATACTAAAAACAGTGATATACACAATGTTAACACTAGAAGTAAAGACAAACTACGAACTCCCTTTCACCGGCTTCTTATGGTTCATAACTCATTTGTTGGGCTTGGTATAGACTTTTATAACAAGCTACCCTCTTCTTTGCTAGATTTGCCTTTTAATGCCTTTAAAACTAAAGTAAAATCTAACCTTTGTTCAAAGACATACTATTGTATCAACGACTACATATATGATAAGAATAGTTGGTCGCTGTGATTAACTCAAGACAAGACTTATGTTCTTTCTCCAGAATTAGTTTACCTACGGACAGTTATATAATTGTTTATTTTATTTGAATTTATAAGTCAATTTTATTTTTTATAAGTCAATTTATTTTTATTTTGTTTTATTGTTGACTTAATCTACTCGTTACAATGTTTTGTTATGAGTTGTATTGCAATTTGTGGTTAGCTAGCGACCTCGACAATTGCCTCTTACTAACTTAAATGTAACAACTATATGTATGTAAGGAAACATCTAAGTCTTTTCAGTAAAAGAGGTGATAGACACAATTATAGGACTAGAAATAAGGACCAATTAGTTCAACCGGGTTTCAGACTGGCTAAAGTAGACTCATCCTTCATGGGGTACTGTTTAAAATGTTATAATAAAATACCTCCCCACATACTCCAACTGAACGAAACGAAATTTAAATCTTGTATAAAACGCACACTATGCTGCCAAGCATATTATAAGTTGGGGGATTACATCGCTGATAAAAATGCTCCACAAGGGCACATAAATTAATTGATGAGCATTCGAAAGTGTTGTTGCGGCTGATGAAGATTGTAAAAACTATCTTTCTTTGTATAAATTCAATCTCTTTGTATTGTATAATTGCATATCACATGTGTGGGCATTGTGACCACGTACATTCCATAAAGCTACCATTACCTGGGTACGTCTTTCATTGACTTGAATGTGCCCTGGCGGCTGAGAGTGTCATGCTCACTCAAATGTCTCGCTGATGGTGGCGTGTGTGTTGGATCATTAAGTTCCCTTCAAAATGGTTGAGCTAAATGGTGCTGATCCATGCGTCATGTTCGTGAACGGGCGCCGTCAGTAGGGACTGGTCATCTCTTAACTGCCACGGTTTATTTTAATTTTTGAATTGTTTTTATTTTTGTTTTTTGTTACGGACGCTTTTAACGTGCACGTCTTTCTACATTGTTCTCACATGTATAATTTCAACATGAATAATGTAACCAATATTTTGTAACAATTTTTTTATTTAAAAGAGTGTCCGTGGAGTTTCTTGCCCGTTCTTCTCCATAGGTACCTACTACGCTTTGGAATGGGCAACTAGCTTCATCTTTCTGACTGACCGACCCCTTGACAATTCAAAAGTACCTGTAATTGGTTTATTTGAAATAAATGCTTTGAGTTTGAGTTTGAGTTATACATGAATGCAATAAAGAGTTTGAGTTTGATCATTATTTTTTATTTTTTTGCCTGAGCAACCGACAGCAAGTTCGTCATGCTCCCTTAGATGTCACTGCTTGCGGTAGCGTCGGGGGTCGGGTTGCCTCCTTCCCTCAAATATGGCGGGGGGGTAATGGCTGATCTTTGCGTTATACTCGTGAACGGGTGCTGCTTGTGGTGACTGGTCGTCTTGCTGATCATGGTTTTGTTATTGTAACTAGTTATTTATTTTTTACCTCGATGGTCCTAGTTTATCATTTATAACTTCCAATTACAGCTTTAAATAGCTTTATGTAAGCGGGCACGCCCTTTACGCCTGGAGGCTTTTATTTAGATATTTAGTTCTGTTTACGTTTAGTTTTTATTTCTGCTTGAGTATAGTTCTCGATGTTTTTGGTTGGTATATTGGCGTGTGCTAGCTGACATTTAGCCAATAATTTATCATTTAAATTATGTTTTGTCTTGCGTAATGTAAATTATTTTGCATACTATTGTATAGAATTATTTTTTTCTAACTTGAACAGACAGCTCTGCTGCTGGGGAGTTTGTTGCACTACTTCTTCTTCCCAGCGAAAGGCACTAGGAAGTGGTGAAGGGTGGGCGTTTTGGGGGACTGTCTTATGTAATTTTGACGTTCGAAAAGTACTGATTCTCAGCCTAATTTGAATAAATGACTTTTGAATTTTGAGTTTTGATAATATCCCACCCAAAAAAAGAAAAGGTGGTACAACTAACAACATGTGTAATACAGGTCGGTTACGTCCAGCACTGGGTTAATACGTGGGTAATACCCATTTAGGAAATAAGTTTTATAATGTATTTTTTAAATTAATTACTAACACTAGTTTCATAAGTTTTACTGTAAGTAAGTAAGTAAGTAAGTATTTATTTGCATAAAACATGGTATAAATGGTGTTACAATAATTTACAATAAAGATCTTACTAACATTCTATGGATTTCAGTCTGAATTAAAAAGCTTTTATTTTATTTTGTTTTATTATTTATTTAATACTATAGTATCAAAGTCAAATCATTTATTTCAAATAGTCCCATGTATGGCACTTTTGAACGTCAAAATTAACAAAATAATAAAAATGATTCTAGTCGCCCCTTCCAAAAGGTAGTTTTCGTATGGAGAAGAATGGGCAAGAAACTCCACCGTTACTCTTTTAAAATGTTTTACAATTGTTTGCATAGGTACGTATTTACATTAGTTAAATAATTAGGTGGGTATATGTGAAGACAATGCACCTAGAATAAAATTACTATACCACAATAGGTAAAAAGAATTAAAAATGAAGCAACGACAGATAATTTAATATGAGATAGATACATGGTGCTCACATATTTACAAACATTGTAAAAGTAGACGACTTTCCTAAAATGTTGTACCTAATTAATAAGTCAGTGTGTGAGGAAGTAATCCCTCTGAAGAAACTGACTGAATCTAATCTATTTATTTTGAATCATGACTATTGACGTTATTTCATTTAATATTATTGTTAATTGTTGATTTATTTATATTATTGTTCATTGTACCAATTTTAATTTTAAAATCCTATATTGTCTTTCGACCAAATTCATAAGCATCGTATATTATCTACAAATGTTTTTGCAAATAAATGAATCTGAATCTGAATCAGAATGTAAAATCAATATCATAAAACACAAAAACACAAAAAAGGAATTCTGATAACAATTTTCGTAGTTTCATTCTGAAATGAAGGCTGGCTGAACCACCGCGCCCATGCCTAGGCGCATGCGTGATGACATGAGATGTTCTATGTAGTAAATTAAACTTTTTATTTAGGTATTGCTCTGGATAAAGATCAGTGAAAACCGTAGAAATATAAAAAAACAGGTGAAAACAATATACTCATGTAGGTACTTTATTTTTGTTGAACAGTAAACAGTATCTTAGAGCGAAAAACAGTACAATAATACTGTTTTAAAAGGGGTTGTAATAAACGCCCCGGAAAAAAATTAAAATATGTGCATACTCAAAATATGAAATTCACTGCTATAAATACTAATTTTCAGACAACTTATATGCGAATACAAATAAAGAAACGACCGAATAAAATACTGAAACGACCGAATAAAATACTGAAACGACCGAATAAAATACTGAAACGACCGAATAAAATACTAAAAATTCCGAAAAATCAATACAGAATTTGCTGACGTAATATATTTCAAACATGCAAACAAACATACACCATACATGCAGCATGCAAGCGAGCATGCAATATGCAGCAGGTATGGTTTCTGTCATGCCTCCGGCGCTGCAAGGCTCCGGCGGTCTCACGCGAGCTTATCGTCGCAAATGGTTTTAACCCTCACCACTGCAGCTTCGGCCACCGATCCATAAAACCACCTGCTTCTCAGCTCGCGGACCGCCACGCCCCTCCGCACCTACGCGGGCTTAAATTACACTGTAGGGGTAAGGCAGACAAGGCTACGTGGAGTCGGTTTTGCAGCGATTCGTTTATGTCACTAACTTTTATAGCAATACATATTGATTTTTCGGAAACTTTGTATTTTGTTGGAAATTTAGTATTACATTCAACCACAGATTTTGGGAAGTTTAATGTTTTTTCGGAAGCTTTATTATTATCCTTTTAAAAGTATGGTTGGGAACCCTAGGCCCAGTGCGGGTTAGTAGATGTCAGATGTCTTAAATTTTTTTTATTCTAGGATGGACATGCCGGTTTCCTCATGATGACATGGGACTGGTCATCTCTTAGCTGCCACGGTTTATTTTAATTTATTTAAATTTTTGAATTGATATTATATTTTTATTACGGACGCTTTTAACGTGCACGTCTTTCTACATTGTTCTCACATGTATAAGTTCAACACGAATGATGTAACCAATATTTTGTAACAATATTTTGATTTAAAAGAGTGTCCGTGGAGTTTCTTGCCCGTTCTTCTCCATAGGTACCTACTACGCTTTGGAATGGGCAACTAGCTTCATTTTTCTGACTGACCGACCCCTTGACAATTCAAAAGTACCTGTAATTGGTTTATTTGAAATAAATGCTTTGAGTTTGAGTTTGAGTTTGAATGTTTTCCTTCACCGTTTTGAGAGCAGTGGTGATGAAATAATTTACACAAAGTAAAGTGTCAGTCAGGGTTCGAACCAGGGATGTTACGGAGCTTCGATTCCGGTTCCGAAACGTCGGAACTTCCGATTAATTTTACACCTCCGATTCCAACTTCGATTCCAATAATTTTGAATCGGAGTTAAGTATACTGAAGTTCGAAACGCAACGGTGCACGTGACTAGAGTGTGTACAAACAAGTTTTAAATTGTCGCAAGTGTAATTTTAGTTTATTTTATAACCCGATTACGGCGAATCAAAAAGGAGGGTTATGATTTTGACCGGTATGTATTTATGTTCATCTGTTACCTCATAACTTCTAACCGATCATAATTTGACAAATGAGAAGCGTCTTGATCGTCCGCTGGTTATAAGTTATATGGGACGCTCGTATGGAGCCCTCTAGAGGACATAAAGTAGTGAACTAAAAAAAAAAATTGTGCCATGTTGGGTATCAAATGAAAGGGCTTGACGAGTAAATTACAAATATGTAAATATATCATATTGTCTAAGTAAATAAATATGTTTAAATTATTAAAAACATGCACAATGAGAAGAACGGTTCTGGGTGCTAATTCTCCCTACGCGAGGTTTTGCAAAGCTGTAAACGATTGCAGTGATCATATCGATCTGCATTTTGACAGTTTAGGCAAATTGAAAGCCAACTTTTATAATTATCTCTCTGAACATTAAGTTTCTTAGCTTTATTTTTTGTATTACCAACTTTAGTTTGTTTTGGTTTGTTTTTGTTTTGTTTTAATTTATCTATTTTAATTTTGTTTAATTAACTTATTAAGTTCTATTTAGTGCAACTCTATAGTATTATATTTCTATTTTTTTTTTTGTATGTTACAACATTTTGTGTGCATGCAGAGTTTACCTATAAGTGATTGTTACACTTTATTCTGTTTTGTTGCTTCTGTTTCATTTGCTTGTACCAGTGTATACAATTGTTGGTGAACCAAATAAAAATAAATAAATAAAACAATGTGAGAGCTACGTACAGCGTGGCCGTAAAATTAATACCTATTATACAATAAAACCCAAACAAAGAAAATTTATGCTACACTTTAAATACTTTATCATTAAATTATGACCCCAAAATAATTTAAATAAAAAGTAAGTTCAAAAATTAAAATCCGACTACTGAAAAATCTCGCTCTAAAAAGTATGAAACAAGAAAATATTTCACACAGAAATCAAGACATACGTACAAAAATGGTCAAGGTAAAACCGTGTCGCATGCCTATATACCTACAAAATTATAATGGTATGTCACCTTCTGGCAATATTTTACATTGAAATATTACTAAAAAACCAAAGGGGGGGCAACATACTTTAAAATTATTCAATCAAAATATCCAAGGTTGCTCTTCCAAATTACTGGAAATACAATTGTTTTTAGAAAATACCAAGTTTGATGTAGGTAGGTAATTTGTTTAACAGAGCATTGGTTAAAAGATCACCAAGTGATGTCAATTAATTATGAAAATGATTGTGTAGTTAGCCATTTCAGCCGAAAACGAATGATACATGGCGGGTCATTAATATTAGTTAAAAATTCAATTCAATCGAAAGAACGAAAAGACATCATGGGACTGTCTGTTGAACACACCATTGAATTGTCCTGTGTTGAGCTTGATAAGCATGTTATAGCATGCGTATTCAGACCTTCAAGTTAACAGAATCTATCTATGTTTGATTCTGTAATGGAAGATGTGCTAAAGAAACTTAGTGAAATGAAATGAAATTGTTTATTCTGTAAACAGGATATCGAAATCACTTTTACACGCCACATAAAAAAGAAAAATAAAAAATAAGCTAGATGAGTTTGTCGTTTCCTATCTGACTACTCTGAGAAGAAAGGCCGAAACAAACTCAGAGGCCGCAGTCTCTTTTAAAGTCCAGACATAATCTTGGTCAGGCCATATGAGGACCATGTAGATAAGTGTCTGAAAAGGTCTTTTGAGGAAAGAACCACACAGATTTGAGTGGACCTGTCCAGTCATGCAAGCATTTGTCAGTAATCGTGGAGCTCAACTCAGAACTTAAGGAGCTCAACTCGACGAACAATACCAAAGAAAGGACATTTGGGTAGGCCGCATAAACTACTCAAACTGCCAGACCATCACTAAAACTAGCAGAGAAATAAAAACAATATCCACATAGTCCTCACATTCACAATAGTTAAAATAATATAATACTTTACAAAGTAATCATGTCATTTTGAATATAATTTTCAACAATGTCAATGTTTTTATAAAACTGGTATAATAATATGTTGATTTTACATAATAATTAAAATGTCTAGTTTTATGGTTTTATCACAAGGTTTAGCAGAGCGAGCAGTTCAATCCCAAGCTTTTTTATCTTCTAAATATTCTGAAATTGAATAGTACCCTTTTTACAAAGTTTGGTTTTAATACAGATTTTAAATCGTTTAATGGGTAAGTTTCGAATGTCAATGGGGAGTTTGTTGTAAAAGCGTATACATTGACCCATGAATGAGTTGCCTACTTTGTGGAGACGTGTGCGATGTACAGCAAGGTTGTGTTTATTCCTGGTATTTAAACTATGAATATCGGAAATTTTCTTAAAATTTGATATATTTTTGTGCACATACAATAGGTTTTCAAAAATATATTGTGAGGCTATAGTCAGAATATTTATTTCTTTGAATTTTTCTCTAAGGGAATCTGAAAGTGCTAGAAGTAAGTCAATAATCATATGTGGTGTTTTTAATATTAATTTATTAGAAAATAACTCGAACACTATCTATCAGATTATTAAGTATTTTTAGGTCATTTGATTTGACAAATGTTTTTATTGAACCAACCCGAGTGACAGCTTCTTCTGCCACTTGTACAGATAATATTTTTTGTAATTGTGATGATTACTTACACAAACAAATTGTAAATAAGTTGCCATCAGATCACAGTGGACAAACAATAACATTTTGCTCCTACATATCTTTACAAAAAATTCAAATAAGGTTAGGGCCAATTACATGTAAAAGTTTAGAGAAATTAAATAATTCTTTAGCCAATAAATTATGTATTCAGAGTTTTAATAATATAGATGACCCAAATGAGTTCTACGCCGAGTTCTTTTCACTATTAAACACGCAATTTAAATCAAATCAAATCATTAATGACACTTTTCCACTAAGGACTAAAAGTATTTACACAAAGTTCTTATTTAGTGATTGGACGACTCCAGGTATTCGTAAAAGCAGGGAAAAACTATTTGAACTTTATGGCTTAAGCAACATATGAATAATACAAGCTTTCATAAGTATGCTGCAAAATATTCAAAAACTTTTAAGAGTGTTTGCAAAATAGCCAAAGCCTTTTAATCAGCTGATGATAAAATAAAAACTACCTGGCAAATAATAAATAATGAAACAGGTAGGAAAAACAGAGAAATTCTGAATTTAATTTAGAAACTGCACATGGCCCCATTAACTCAGATATAGAAATAGCTCAAGAATTTGAAAACTTTTTTGCTAATATTCCCCTTAAAACTACTGAAGCTTTAAATTCCTCACCCGCGCTTTCTGCTGCCTTACTTAGACAGAATGTTAAGGCATGCCCTTTGGAGTTCAGGTTTCAGCATATTATATAAACCCCCAGGCTGTTATAAAAGATTTTAAAGATCTTAAAATTAACATGTTTGAATGAATGTTTGTATCAACAGAAGATCTCTGGGGAATGTCTGTAAAAGTCTGTAGATCTATTATCGAAACCATTGCGCCCTATTTAGCTTACTTATTTAACACCAGTGTAGACCAAGGAGTCTTTTCGGATCTCATGAAACACAGTAAAGTAGTTCCATTGTTCAAATCCGGTGATAGTAAATAACCCAACAGTAATAGGCCTGTGTCAATTCTGCCAGTTCTCAGTAAGGTGTTTGAAAAGTTGATGCTCAATCAAATGTTACGTTACTTTAATAAAAATTCCATCTTTCATGAACAACAATACGGTTTCATTAAAGGGCATTATACCACTGACGCCGGTGTCACCCTAATAAAGAACATTTTAATGCCTGGGAAGAAGCACAAGATACCATTGGAATCTTTTGCGACCTCTCGAAGGCGTTCGATTGTGTAAACCATGAGACACTTCTGCTGAAACTAGAGCACTATGGGATTAGGAATACAGCTCTTGATTTACTAAGATCATACCTGAAAGATAGAAAGGTTAAAGTTCAGGTAAACGGCGTAAACTCATTAGGGTCTGAAGTGGCAACGGGCCTTCCTCAAGGTTCGATATTGGGTCCATTCCTCTTTTTAGTAAACATTTATGATTTACCCCAATTACTTCAAAATCAACCGAAGATGGTGTTAAATTTGGTCGGATTCGCGATATTATCACTTTTATCGTAACTCGGAATGCGGCCTTAGAAGCAATTTGTACTATTTTGACATATTTAAATTTTGAAATGTTTTAATTTTTAAATGGATTTTTTCACCATAAATATAAAGCTTTGATCATGGTCGAAGTAATTAAGCAATAAATAAGAATATTAGACTACTTAAAATGTAAAAAAACTACTGACAAAATTGTTGATTTTAAGGTTAAATTAACATTTTATTTGGCTTTAGTAAATATTGGTTGGTATTGAGGTTATAGCTTAAGTATTCATTTTCTTTACGAAAAGAAGATTGAAACTAAACCTCAAATTTTAATCCTAAAATAATAATATTATTAAAATAATATTAAACATTTTCGGTCTATCTGCAAGAAATACGACAAACACCATATTGAAACGTGCTTAAAAAGTTCGTTACCATAAATTCATGCAATAACGAATCTGTTGTTTATTAAGTTGGTTCGGTCAATATTTTAAGGTCAGAAACGGTTTTCTAGCTGGTCTTCAGTGATGCAAGCCTAAATTACTGGCCATATGTCAGCTAGCACACGCAAATATACCAACCAAAAACATCGAGAGCTATACTCAAGCAGAATTAAAAAAAATAAAAACTAAACGTAAACAGAACTAAATATCTAAATAAAAGCCTCCAGGCATAAAGGGCGTGCCCGCTTACATAAAGCTGTAATTGGAAGTTATAAATGATAAACTAGGACCATCGAGGTAAAATAAATGAACAGTTTAATTACTAGTAACAATAACAAAACCATGATCAACGAGACGACCAGTCACCACAAGCAGCACCCGTTCACGAGCATAACGCAAAGATCAGCCATTACCCCCCTCGCCATATTTGAGGGAAGGAGGCAACCCGACCCCCAACGCTACTGCAAGCATTGACATCCAAGGGAGCATATTAACGAACTTGCTGCCGGTTGATCAGGCAAAAAAATATTTTTTTAACGTTACGTGCTAATGAGATCTGTTGTCTTTAGGAATTTTAACTAATGTTAATTTAAAGGTCGTTAAACATACTTTCAATTGATACTAATATTAATTAGGTTTAATGTATTCGTTGATGGCGGGACATGCTTGAAACTTATTTTCGGACAGGTGCGATTTTTGTGACGCCGAGTGTAGTATTGGTCACTGTAGGTGTATATCGCTCCGACAGGTACTCGCACTAGCGCAACGTGCTTGGAATTGAATTTTGCAAACATCTCGATTTGTAGTTGCGAGCCGTGTTCGCAGGCCTCTTAAGTAATCTTTTAATCTTATTTTTACAGTAATAATTTATCTTTTTGTAAAGAAAATCCCCTTAAATCAAAAAGTCTGGACAAATGAGAAGGCCAGACATAGTCCGGATGGGGGGCCAAAAAGCCGGACAAGTCCGGACTAATCCGGACGGATGGTAACCCTATCTCTATGGGACTCGCGAGGACCAAGTTTATAGATCGCGCGGATTGCCCTCTTTTGTAAAATGAAAATTGAATCTACGTCAGCTGCCGATCCCCACAGCAAAACACCATTAGACACACTGTATAGGTATAGACGCATGGGTGGCGTTTTTAATATGTTTCCAAAGTAGCTTGCTATTATATTACCTATACTCTATTTCATTCATTTGTATCGTAATTATTTTTTATATTCTTTAGGAGATTGTGGCAAAAATGTATGTATCCTTTATAAGTGGTTTACAAGACTCAATACTCAATCATGTGCATTATGTACACAATGTGTACTTGGGTGTCACCCTGCCTATCAGTCTATACTTATGCCTATCCCTTGTCCCCACCGCGTGGTGCACAGGGCGCTAGGACACTGTGGTTGACAACTTGACACGTGTACAACGTCCTAAATTTGGGAAGTGTCGCCCCGCGACGCGACCGCTCGCGCTCCACACATTATCGGTAAAAGCTCCCACCGGCATTACAACCATTCACGTCCAACCGCGCGATTTATTGTTTCTGCAGAAGGATTCACGACTCGTTAGAAACGACAAAAAAATTAACTGCTCCATTCTGCTTTTATGTTCACTTAATAATCGACAACATGTAAGGAGCAGCTGATTTTAATTTCGCCATAGAGTCGATCCCACATCAAAAGTTGTTCATATGATAAATTCAATGACGAAAGTAAGTAACGAAGTATGGAAGAATAAGACACTCACAACTCAAACTTAACGCCGCAACAGTCTAAACCATAAATAATCATGTGCTGAGCTGTAATTACTTAAGCTCTTTGTTGGTGCTAAACATAGGCTCCCCGCAACGAACGAACTTCCTTTGAGGCCCCATGAGATTACTGCGGACATTAATTCTGCCGCATGGTAGATGTCGTTTCGCTCAACATTTGTTATCGTTGGTCGAGCGTATCCCGCCCACGCTCGAAGCTCCTGTTGATCGAACACGAACATCCCATTCTTATCAAATTGTGATTCTGGTTTATAAAGTTATTTGGTGTTTGTGTGGCTCTGTGCGCGGCAGCTAAGGCGGCCTTTTTTTTTGGGTGGGAAATTATCAAATAGCTTCTCCCGCTCTGGGTGGAGCGGGAAGGCGTGTCAGACTCTTACTGACTAAAATTCACCCGTGTTCCTTCGGTTGCCCTGTTGCCGGGGGCCACGATGTCCCTTTCGGTCCATATTCGCAGCCCCGGCAGGCATTGGCCCTAGCGGACATCACATCTCTTTGAGGCGCGCGTGGACCACAACGCGCCGTCGACCCGGACTTGATCCTTATCGGACGGCGAGCTACCCATTGCTCACCGTCCGCAAGCCCGCGCCTACGGTGACCGGAAATCGGCTCGCAATTCCCGCCCGGGGCGTCTCCTCCTGCGGCGGTTAGGGGCGTGAGGGCGCGAAATTTGCCTCAGCTAAGGCGGCCTAAGGACAACATGTAGAACATGCCTCGGGTGCCACAGGTGCGTTGACAGTTGCCATCTCAGAGTTATCCAAAGACAAAGCTGAAATGCTAACTGCCTGTAAGTACGTCAACACCGGAACACTGCAACGCCGATTGACTAAAAATATCTATGTGTTAGAAATCATCATCATCATTTCAGCCGAAATACGTCCACTGCTGAACATAGGCCTCCCCCAAGCACCGCCACTTCAACCGATTCTGTGCTTTCCGCATCCAGCGGATTCCTGCGGCCTACACAAGGTCATCGGTCCATCTTGTGGGAGGTCTTCCAACGCTACGTCTTCCGGTACGCGGTCGCCACTCCAAAACCTTTCGGCCCCATCGGCCATCCGTTCTGCGAGCAATATGGCCTGCCCATTGAAGTGATGGTGGATTTTTCCTGGACGAACTTAAAATTTAATTCAGTCAGAGTATAAGTGACTACCGTTCAGATATTCATCCCTCTACATCCATCGCTTGACGCATAAATACCTAAACATACAGCTCAAATTTAGCAATATGCAGGATTGCTAAAATCAAAGAAACAGTCACGCGATTCCAAATAATGCGCGCTTCGGACGGAATCTGTCGGAGCAGTCGGATCGCCGCTGAGTAAATGAAGTATGAACGTGTTGGTTGTGTGCGCAGAAACCTGTCGATGAACCGGCTGGAGTCGGTGTCGGGCGGCGCGCTGGGTGGCGCAGCGCTGGCGCGGCTGTGGCTCGACCGCTGCGCGCTGCGCCGCCTGCCCGCGCACGCTCTGCACGACTTGCACCACCTGCACTTCCTGTAAGTACTGCATCCCTCATACCCAACTGGCAAAAACATGTGCTATAATAGTCGAGACCACGTTTCTGTTTCAGCTCATAGTTCAGTAATGTAGATGTAATAAGTCGTACAAAAAGGGAGTACAGTAAACTCAACGCGATTTGGGCGCAAATTATTCCGCTAATAGTGCTATAAAAGTCGTGTCACTTTTGAATAAGGAACATAATTGAGAAATAATTATCGAGTAAAAACAAAACTGGACCAGATTTAGAGTAGCAATAGCCATATTGCTGCCTTTCCATGACCATTGATGGAGTTAAAGCCGTTTCGTTTCTGTTAATTAACAAAATCATGGAGTAAATGTTGCCGATTAGTTATGAATCGTCATTTTTGTCAATTAAAAGCAAATAATTTGCTGCTATTCCACAATTTCACTCTATATCAGTTATTTTGTCACTATTTTTCCATTATTTTATGAAACGGAACTTTGTGTGTAACTTATTTGAAAAAATATGTACAAATATGGAAGTATTGAATATTCAATACTTCCATATTTGTACATACCTACCTATACGTAGTTACTTAACGTAGAATGTTACAACAATGTACTGTGTATAGAACTTTGCATATCTATATGTAAATGAACATGCAAAGTAACTTTATCGATGAAATCGTAGGAGTTATTTAACATTGTGGACCACGCTAATTATTAATAATATAATAGTAATAACAAATAAATTTTATCAAGATGTTAGATCAAGATCCATTAAACAAATTTAAGTAAATATATTGCTACTGCTAGTACACCTTATTAGTCGAATAATTGTATAATTTATAGGACATAATGCCGCCATATGTAGACAATTTTGGTGTTCCTTAATTAAAATATTTATTTCCTATTCCATAAAATATTTTTCCATTTATTGTAATCCATCACGTAAATTGTTAATATTTTTCAATAAAATACTGGTTCACTGGATGAGATGCATACCTTGTAAGTAAAGTAATGTGTTAAACCAGCATTCATAACGATTCAAGTTCAGTAACTGCAATATAAACACTTACATGCGTCTAATCGATTTAGCATGCTATTGTAGATATTAAGATAGGTATTTTTCAGTAAATACGCAGGTTTTATTCGGCGAATTCGCTCTAATATCGAGTAGCAGCCCCTAAAGTACATTTTTAAACATTAAACTTGAAAATCAATAACTCTCATAGCGCTATTACTGCAACACATGTATAAACGAGAACTGGTAGCTACTGTATAACTATTGAATAAATGCACTATAAGAATATCGAATTAACGTTTATGCGATACCTACGGTTAAAGCACTTAAAAGCAAAAAATGCTTTAAAGTTGTAATAAACGCTTTTACAGCACATTGTGGTTACTACGTAGCAAGCAGCCACTCAACACTCATTCGATCTGTAGCCGAATAACTCATTCATTATTCGACTGTTTTGCTAGTTGGGCACTCACCGTCTACCGTTACTATTGAGATACCTAAAATGTCATCTTTAATAAGTTGGCCCTCCATCTACGGATAACATAATAAGATCCAATTTAAATTAACCTTGGACTTTATAAAGCTGATTTTTATTATGATAACTTGTTTTATGTTTAGGAAGCCATTAACAATTAAAAATAAGGTAACTGATTATTTCCTCAATGATGTGCTCAGTATGACAGCGATCGCGTCCTTGCTCTGTCAGTATGATGATCTCACCGCAGCCTTCAGTCCACAAGTAGATCAGTTTTTTTTTTTTTTCTGTAGGGCATCTCATAACTGATCTCTGAGGTCATGACTATTTAACCGGTCAATCCTGTGGGTGCCATAAGCTGCTACACTTAAAACCTCCAGCCAGGGGTTATTCAACTAAGCTAATTTAAACTAGGTGAACACTCACTAAGGGCACCCCCTGTGGGGTAAGAACCTCGGCTTAGGGCGTTTACCGGAGGGAGGACATCAAAGATGGGACGGGCTGGAGTAGATCAGTGGCTCAGCACTCACCTTTATTCTTGTGCTCCCAGCGTGCAGCCCGGAGGGTAGAACACACATACTCGCAGCTCGTGACGGCTGCATCAATAAACTTGTATGCCGCGTGACGGCGCTAGTTTATCGGATCGCTGTGGCCTGTGACTATGCTGAGACACATTTAGAGCGATTGTGTGAGTAACACGCAACGACGAGGACGTGGGCCGATTGTAGCGACGTGGCCGAGTTCCACAGCTGAAGTATTATTTATTATATCGAACATTCTGGTTCAGTCAAAGCATTTATTACATTAGATCATCAATAGGCACTTTTAAAAGTCAAATTGTGAATCAAAGTCAAATAATTTATTTCAATAAGGCACATAAAAAGGTACTTTTTTTACAATTTTTTTTTTAAGTTTAATAAAAAACTATAACCCGACTACGGGAACATAAAAATGATCTAAAAAGTACGAAACAAGCAAATATTTCAGACAGAAATCAAAACATAGGTACCAGTGGCGCAGGGTGATTTTATGGAGGAGGTAAGCCGGAGCAGCAAAAAAAAGCCGCGAAGTTATTAGTTAGTTATTTTTTGTTTACCTATCAAAACAACGGTGTCAATAAACAGTTTCGATCTACTTTTGTGTTATGAGCTTCGTGCAAATTAGTGAAAATAATTATATTCCTACCAGTCCCGAACTCATAAAATAGCTACGAATATGTTTTTCAGTCTGCACATCTTTTTTAATGAATTCGTCAGATTAAAATGTAAAAAACCCTATATTCCATAAATAACTAGAATCTAAGAAAAGTAAACACGGGAACAATACATTTTTATTAAATTTACGACTGCCAGTCAGTCATTGAGTCAATAAGCAACCGGAGCATATACCACCTGTCCATCTGAACGCAGTGCCTTTAGAACGTGTAGCTCAGTTTAAGTACCTAGGGTACATTGTGACAGAGACCCTGAATGACGATGCGGATATCGAGCGGGAACCAAGAGCGTTGTCGGTGCGTGCTAACATGTTGGTTCATAGATTCGCAAGGTGTACAGTAGATGTTAAAGTAACGCTGTTTAGGGCCTACTGCCAAAACTTTTACGCCAGCGCTTTATGGTTCAACTACACCCAGAGGGCCTACAACGCTCTTCGAATACAGTACAATAACGCCTTTAGGATTCTGGTGAGGCTCCCTTGATTCTGCAGTACGTCGGGCATGTTTGCTGACGCAAGAGTCTCAAATCTCAAATCTCAAATTCTTTATTGCGTACCATAATGTATATAGTTGGTAGGGAAATAATTATATTAGTCACAATTATGGACCCTGTCGGGCACAGCATAGATCAAGTAGGAGAGAGGAGGAAGAGCACTGGTCGTTTAATGTGACAAATTGTATTATTAGATAAGTAGTTAGTTAGTTATATATTTATTAATACAGAATTAAATTTATGAATTATATATAATTATTGTTTTATAAATTTTATACGTTTATTTATTAGTAACATTATAATTACCATTTTTTTTTTAATTATTCATTATTGTTTTATTTACTTATTATTGTTTATTACATAATTAATATTTATCATCCCTAAGGTAAGTTATTTATTGAATGCATAAGAGTAGGTAGGCGTATCTTTAATAGTGAGTATTTGTAGATAAAAATGGATAGTTATGAAGTTACCTATAACTTATCATTTAAGTATTCACTTATACTATAGTAGGATTTGTTTACAAGGAAAAACTTCAATTTATTGATAAAGCTGTTATATTTATTTAAATTCTTTATTATTTCGGGTAACTTATTATAATTTTTTATAGACATTACAAAGGTACTATTGGAGTGCATTTTTAGTCGCGATGTTGGTAAGTTTAGTCTATTTTTAGGGTTCCGTACCTCAAAAGGAAAAAACGGAACCCTTATAGGATCACTCGTGTGTCTGTCTGTCTGTCTGTCTGTCTGTCTGTCTGTCTGTCTGTCTGTCTGTCCGTCTGTCACAGCCAATTTACTCCGAATCTAATGGACCGATAAAGTTGAAATTTGGTACACATATGTATTTCTGTGACCCAAACATGAATGTGTAACGCAAATAAATTAATTTTGAATATTGGGGTCACTTTTGGGGCGCAAACAAGAAAACTAAAAAAAAAGTTTTGTTAACAGTACCGTGTGACATATCAAATGAAAGGGCTTGTTACGAGGATCTTAAATATATTTTTTATATAATTTTAAAATAAATACTTTTAAAGATATTTAATAAATTCAATGAAAATTGAGCATTCCCCCCCCCTTATCTCC
Organism: Agrochola litura; assembly: GCA_949152395.1. NCBI lineage: Eukaryota > Metazoa > Arthropoda > Insecta > Lepidoptera > Noctuidae > Agrochola > Agrochola litura. Next base: position 27,185,556 of record OX424494.1, on the reverse strand, counting down.
GAAACTACTGGACCAAAAATTTTGAAAAAAATACATAGTATGGCTCTTTACTCATAGATTACAGGAAAACCTATAAGAAGTCTATGGTTTTAAAATAACATGGTAAATCTCTCAATATTGTGCGTACAAACTTACATTTCGTCGCTCGGCATCCAATAGGCCCATCTCTCTAGCTACTATAATATCAAAATATCAAAAGTGTTTGACCGTCTGCTTAATACACAAATAAATAAAACTGTTAATGTTCATGACAACCAATTCGGGTTTCGGCGTGGTTTGTCAACAGAAAGAGCAGTGTTGTGTCTTAAGCATACTATCACATACTTACTATACACAGCGTGGGACGCCGATTTATGCTAGCTTCCTCGACTTATTCAAGGCTTCTGATCTGGTTGCTTATGACGTATATTGTGGAGAAAGATGGAGAAGGATAGGTTGCTAACGGAGCTTATAAACATCTTTAAATAGTGGTATGGTAACCAGATCAATAGTGTACGATGGGCTGGAATGCGGGGTGAGGCAGGATTGGCGAGCTCAGCAGCACCAGAGTGGGTTGCTATATAGATGGTATTTGTGTAAATAATATTAGCTATGCAGATGATATGGTGCTTCTGAGCGCGTCAATCTGTGGTCTCAGAAAGTTGGTCGCCAAATGTGAGCAGTATGCCAAAACACATGGTTTGATGTATAACTCCAATAAGTCGGAGATCATGGTCTTTGAGGCTGGGGGTAGACCGGGTTATGTACCACCTGTATTACTCAATTGCACTCCACTACAAAGAGTATTTACGTTTAAATATCTTGGTCATAATATTGACCCCTGACCTTAATGACGGACTCGATATTGAGCGGGAACAAAGGGCGTTGTCGGTAAGGGCGAACATGCTGGCTCGTAGGTTTGCACGCTGCGCACTTAAAAAGTCAAAATTACTCTGTTTCGAGCTTATTGTACAACATTTTACACGTGCAGCTTATGGGCGAGATATACCCAAAGGTCGTGTAATGCCCTTCGTGTTCAATACAACAACGCTTTCAGGGTATTGGTGGGGCTGCCCCGTTTTTGTAGCGCATCGGGAATGTTCGCGGACGCACATATTAATTGCTTTTACGTAACGATGTGAATGAGGTGTGCATCGTGGGGTGCGCTCTGGCCAGCTCCAGCAATATCCTAAAAAAGATCGCTAGCAGGCTGAATTGCATGTACATCAATCACTGCAGTACCATCTCCCATGGGGTGAAATAAATTTAAACTAGATTACGTGGGGCACTCAGAAAGTTTTGTGATACTAGAAAAAAATATACTACAGGTTATAATTTTTTTATTATATCTTTTCAAAGAACTCTCCATTGGCGTCTACACAGTTTTATACGTCTAAACCAATTTTCATAACACATTTTCCAGTCCGCATCAGACACCTCTCCAATCTCCTTCACAAATGCAGCCAGTGCATCTTCAGGTGATGAAAACTGTTTTCCTTTGAGTTGATTTTTTATTTTGGGGAACAAGAAAAGTCGCACGGAGCCAAATTTGGACTGTAAGGAGGATGACCTATAAATTTGTCCAGTCTGCTGTCCAGAAAGTCCCTTGTTTTGAGCGCCGAGTGAGCCAGCGCGTTGCCGTGGTGAAGCAGTAGCCCACGGAGGGCAGTGTTCGGTCGCTTGCTGCTTGCAGTAGTAAAAACTTCTGGCAAACATTTGGTAACACCCCATTCAGTATTGATGCTCCTTTGATCTCGTCAGAGTACTGACACCAGATAACCCGACAAAGAAAAAAAACTTGAGTCAAAATTTTGCCTGCACTTCTGGCTCGCTTCACTTTGGTAAGCGTTGGTTCATTTTGAAACAGCCACACGGTCGACTGACGCTTCATTTCTGGATTTATCAATAAATCCAAGATTCATCACCCGTAATGATATCTTAAACGCGCCGAGACGAGCCTGCTACAAATTTTGCTATCATGTCTCGGCACCATTCTACCCGAACCTCCTTCTGAGCCTGCGTTAGATTTTACGGTACAAGCGTGAAACTATCTTCCATAACCGAAGATGAATGTGTAGAATTTCGTGCACACTTCCCGATCCAATCGGCAGTATATGCTGAACCTCTTCATATGTAATTCGCCTATTCTCTTGAATTAAATTTTTCACAGCCAGCACGTCACAACCGTCATAGGGCAGCCACTTCTTTCTTTGTCCGCCAAAATTACTCGACCACCCATAAATTCGTTGAACTAGCGGAAAACAGTCGCTTTAGAAGGGATTTTTTCTATGAACACCATTCGAAGTCTTTCAAACGATTCTTCTGATTTTAGTCGACATTTGAAATTGTACAAAATCATCGCGTGAAAATGTTCTCGTTGTAAATCCAGTTTTCAGTAAGACAGAGTATTTTGATTTTGCTCGTAAAAAATGTGGAGGGAATTTCGAATTTGGAATAAATAGTCATAGTTTTAATTGACATCAAAACCAGCCAGTATCCTATAGACAAAAACTGTTAGTAGCAAAACTTTCTAAGTGACCTGGTAAAATAAGCTAACATAGTTCATAAGTTTACTAACACAATGAGTCAGTCCTTGTTACTTGAATAAAGAAAAATATCTGGATTACCATTTTTTTTTGAACCACCTTTTCTAAATATGAAACCTAGCTAGATCGATTTATCGCTCCCGAAACCCCCTGCATACTAAATTTAATAAAAATTCTTGGAGCGTTTCCGAGATTCAGATTAAATATACATATAATATACAAGAATTGCTAGTTTAAAGGTATTAGATTTAGATTATTATTATATTAGTACCGCGAATGTGAAATTTTAACGAAAATAATATTTTTGTTTTATTTCATTCTACACGTTCAAATAAGTAACCCTGAAATTAAAAAAAAAAACGTGAAAAATCTCACATTCGCGGTATTGGATGCCGAGCGACGATTTGCAGTTGGAATGTATGGGAGAACATTTGTATTTCAACTACAATGTTAAGTTTGTTCTTGGGATAAATAAATTCATCTCAACTACGGAACCCTTCATTGTGCGTAGTCCGACACGCACTTGGCCGGTTTTTATGTCTTAAAATAATTTTCTTTTGTATGTCCTCTCTTTTTGTAAAGAATTCTGGGTACTTACGCACGAACTTACAAACTTCAAAAATATAGAGACAGGGTAGGGATAAAATATTTAATTCCTGAAAATGGGGTTTACAGCTATCGGTGACCTCACTATTTACTAAGATTCTAATTAGTTTTTTTTGTAGGGTAAATAGCGTGGGCGCGTCAGTGCTGTTGCCCCATAAGATGACACCATATTTGAGCCATGCGTAGGCGTACGCGTAGTATGTTACTAGTGCAGTTTTAAAGTCTGTGGTTTTTTTGATCTCGCGGAGGGCGTATGAAAATTTTGATATTTTTGCCCTTACTTTCTGAATGTGTGACTTCCAATTTATGTGTGTATCAATGTTTAGGCCTAGTAGTGTGAATTTATCAACTACTTCTAATTTATTATTTTTAAAGCTAAAGTTTATATTTATTGGTATTATTTGGCAAGGGTGGAATTAAATTATTTTAGTTTTATTGAAGTTAATTTCTAGGTTGTGTTCAGTCATCCAATTTGTTGTAGAATCTAGTATGGAATTTAATTTATCATTTAGATTGGTGTTATTTCCGCATGAGGTAAGTATAGATATGTCATCCGCAAATAGGACACATGGCTCATTTATGTTAAGGCTCGTGCAGACCAGCGCGACACGCGACGCGACACAAAGGCACCGCTCGTCGCGCGACCAGCGGTATCTTTGTGTCGCGCGACAAGTCGCGCTGGTCTGCACAAGCCTTTATTAGGAAGGTCGTTTACGTAAACAAGAAACAAGAAACACCCTATTACGCTTCCTTGCGGGATGGAGGCGGTTATTTGAGTCGATGACTTTTACGCCATTATGCGTAAGAAAACAGCTTCTCTGATGCGCCGGATTCGGGGGAGCGCCAACAGAATCCTAAGGATGATTTCTGAGAGGCCAGAGTCTGCATTGCTGGGTAGGTTCATTCGGCTTCACGTGACAAGATGATGGTTTTTTTTTGAGTGATTTAATTATTTGTATTTGGAATTTTTATGTATTTTGAATTTAATTATCAATGATCACTAACATAGTTTTAAGACCTTTGTAACTAACAATTTATGGACATATCAATTAGTCTGAATTAAATGAATTTAATTAATTTTAATTGATATTTATCGTAAAGGAAAACATTAAAATGTTTGAAAAAACCATCGCGGCGTTTGTAATTTATAGTCATATCTGGGCGAGCTTAATTATGTGTTTCTTATTTTCAAAACTTAACCTTGAAAAGCATGTTTCTTCACAAAGCAAATAATCTGTCAAATAACATTCTAAAACTCTTAAAGCCGCCATCCTAATAAGATCGTACTAATTACTTTTCAAATCTACTCTAAATAAGTCACTTCAGCTTATTAAACTATTTACTTACCCCAAATACCTAATTACAACGTACTTTACTTTCACATTCACTAAACTCAAAACACTATGTTAATCACTGTCCTATAAATACAAATAAATATTAATACTACTGGTAACGCCAACACTGATTTGATAGATTCACTCTTATAGTATGAGGCAGTTTGTATTTCCCGCTCCTTTCCCCAACCTGCACATGCAGCGCTTTAGCATCATTCAGGAAGTGAACATGAGAACGAGAGGATGAGGACTGACAGCTGTCAGTTCGACGAAGAAATTGCACATGGACGCACGTGTGTAACGGATCTCTCGAACCACCCCGCACCGCATGACGAGCCTTTACGTCTGACCACCCGCGGAGAGACGAGGATCATCTCGAGCCTTTCTCTGCAAAGTTCAATATACTCCCGCTCCGCCAAACGCACCCTTGTGTTTGATTACCCAGTGTAATAAGAACTAAAACTTTAATTGAAAATATTGGTCGCGCGACCCGCGTAGTGATACTTTGCTGTGTGATAGTCGAAGGAGATTGGATCCCGCTGGCATGCCACATGTGAGTGCTGCATGTCCCTTCTTTTCCCTTCTTTTCCGCCTCGATTTTTATCACTGCCGATTCACTGTATTTAACACGTCCGCTATTATCGAAGGTTGGTTCTGATACTTTTCAGAACTGAATTATTGTTGGCGTGACCATATTTTTGGTCCTTCGAGCTAGGATCTCTGATCTTTTTAAAAAACTGGAACCCTCCAGCCGCCCTTATTAGGATTTAATAGGCCCTGATAGGAGAAACATTCATAAATCTACCCCATTGTAATATACCGCTTAGATCAACATTGCGTTGATCTTTCTCATAAATAAGTGTTTACTCATTTAAATAAACACATTAACTTCCCATCAAATCTTTATTTCAGTACCTAAATAACGTTAACTTTGGATAAATTCGAGTTTAATTACTTTTCAATTTCTATATTAAACTACCCTCAAATTTAATTGTCGTCTTGCCGTATAATATGAAATGTTCTATAGGCTGTAAAAGTTCGCCATATTTGATTTGACATACATTCATACCTATTTATTCGGTCATTCATTCGATCACTCACTTTCAAGTTGTTCATGCATTCTAGTTCATTATTAACCGAACAAAGTAGGAAGTAGTAGGAAACCATTGTCCGCCTATTCTTTATGCAAAATAGTAACCCACTTAATTTCATCGTATTATTGTGGTTCATTAAACCTCAGATCAGCTGTTTGTATACAATAGATAGAATTTATAAACTTCGTTATGCCTAAACAAGCGAAGAAAACGATTGAGTCGGGTTCTGATTATGACGATGCAGAGGATACACGATTACTTACGTTGCAGGCTAAACGCGAAGCTATCTTTGAAATTGTTCAAAAGATTTACGATCTTTCTTCGAACACCGATCTAAGGGAAAGTTTTCTTGACGAATCCTCACAAATAGATTCATTACGCGATGAATTCAAACGGGTTCTGGACGAATATAATAATCGTTTATTGACATCTAACCCATCCGCTAAGCCCGACTATAAGTGTCTCATGGCTTTTGAGTCTCTGTATGGCAGGATAAAGCGAGTGCAGTCACAATGCTCGCCACATAGCGATAGTGTTCCGCACAAGTCTAAACCTAGACTCCCGCCGATTGAATTAGTCCAGTTTTCTGGTGACATTCGCTCATGGCCACTATTTTATGCCAGTTTTAAATCGACCGTACACGATAATCCATCTCTCACTGACGCCGATAGATTGTATTACCTATTGGGGAAGCTAACCGGTAAAGCCCAGTCTGTGTGCGCCGGAATATCTCCATGTCCGCAAAATTATAGTCTGTTGTTACAAACGCTCATTGATAAGTACGATGACAAGCGTATGTTGGTTTCTACGTATTTAAATCAAATGTTTGAGTTCAAAACTTTGCAATGTGCTTCAGCAACCAACTTTGATTTATTTACTGAGAAATTTAGCAGCGCAGTCGCCGCTTTAAAAAACCTTAAAATGGATAACCTTACCGATTTAATTCTGATTCATATCGCCTTACAGAAAATAGACCCTGAGACCGTCCGCGCATTTGAAATTAAATACTCAACAAAAATACCTACCTTTGATAACTTAGTCGAATTTATTTCAAATCGAGCCAAAGTTTTAGAACGTACTGAGCCAACTTGTTCAACTAATAAGCGTCCGGTTAACTCTAATCGGCGTTTAAATACCGCTTCGCCGCCGAAGTGTCAAACATATTTAAGCACAACGGCTGAATCCGCGTGCAGGTGCCTATGCGCTAATATTGTGCATCAACATTTATTTAAGTGCGCCGATTTTAATGGAATGACTCCACAACAGCGTTATAAGTGTGTGAAGGATAACAATGCGTGCATTAACTGTCTTAGCTTAAAACATCGAGTCGCTAATTGCTCGTCTAAGTCAAATTGTCGTGTTTGCAAATTAAATCACCACACATTGTTACACTTTAACGAGTCATGCACCGCGCGCCCTGGGTACTCTGCGCAAACCACTCCCGCTAATCAGCCGGTCGAGCTCACCGCTGCGGCGCCCCCTGCCTGCGCGCCTGCACCTACCTCTCCGAACCTAGCCGCGTCTACGGCACGGTCAGATGTTACGCTGTGTGCATCTGTTGATTCCCGATTGTATCAGTGTTTGAGTAATACACTCACACATAACAAGCAGTCCACGACTGTTTTGTTATCAACCGCTCAAGTCGTTGCCTACGATTCTAAGGGGAATCCACACATTATTCGCGCGCTTCTAGATTCCGCCTCACAAAGCGATTTTATCACTAACGAGTGTTGTGAGCGTTTAGGTATTCAACCTCAGAACATGAACCGTACTGTCGTAAAGGGGTTCGGTGGGGCTGAGAAGGTAGTTAACACTTGTCCGATTAATATTAAATTATATTCGCGATTCGACAGCAAAATTAATTTTGATATTTCGCTACTTGTTGTTGATCAGATAACGGACTTACTGCCTACCTCTTTGATAAATACCAGTGATTTATCACATCTACATAATTTACCGCTAGCCGACGAATCATATGGTGTGCCTAGTAAGATAGACGCTTTAATAGGTGCTTCTCTTTTCCCGCATTTACTTCTCCCCGACGGTGTCCACAATCGTGACACGTCGGTGCCGCGCGCTTTGCGTACTGTTTTCGGCTACGTAATTATGGGCTCCGCGCCTACGTTACGTATGCATCGAACCGCCCAGGCCCTGACATGTTGCCTCGCTCAGGAGCCTGTCGCTATTGACTCATTAGTCAGACGTTTTTGGGAGCTCGAGGAGCTTCCCTCCGCACCGCCCATTCAACACCCCTCTGATGTTGAATGTGAATTATTTTACAAGTCTACGACAACCCGCGATCCCGTTAGTGGTAGGTACACTGTAGCACTGCCATTCAACGAGGATGTTTATTCCCTTGGGAATTCTTTTGATAATGCTCGCAAGCGTTTCATATGCCTCGAAAGAAAGCTAGAAGCTTCGCCTAAACTTAGGTCTGCATATGATGACGTAATAAAGGATTATCTAGCGAAAGATTACGTTTCTCCTGCGTCGTTCGATCCCCGCGACCCAACACCTATATACGTCATACCGCATCACGGGGTCGTGCGCGAAGATAAGACAACGACTAAGCTGCGCGTGGTTCTAGACGCCAGCGCGTCTACTTCTGGTGGCCGGCAATCATTGAACGATATTCTGCACTCAGGTCCAAATTTGCAAGGCGACTTGTTTACAATATTATTAAATTTCCGCTTACACGCGATCGCATTGACCGCGGACTGTCGCCAGCAGTTCTTACAGATTATCATGCGCGAAGCTGACCGTCGTTATCAATGCTTTCTTTATCGCTTTACTCCACAAGACCCACTGCAATTGTATAGGTTTAACCGCGTCTGCTTCGGTTTAAAATCAAGCCCCTATCATGCATTGCGCACTGTGAGACGGTTAGTCGAAGATGATGGCGTGCGCTATCCTCTCGCTAGCAGATTCGCGTCTACGTCGCTTTTCATGGACGATCTCGCCTTCTCAATTCCCACGGAGCAAGAAGCGATATCTGCGTCACGACAATTGATTGACCTATTCAAAGGAGCTCAGTGGGATCTCGTAAAATGGAACAGCAACAGTCGTGCTGTATTAGATAATCTCCCCGCTTCGCACAAACTCCCTACGGAGGTTGAGTTTGATAAGACCATGCAACATAAAATACTAGGCCTGCATTGGTGTATTGATGATGACGTATTTTATTTTAAAATTATGGCTCCCGCAGATGTGAAGTGCACTAAGCGATCCATCCTTTCTACAGTCGCCCGACTGTGGGATATAATGGGCTTCGTGGCCCCCGCAGTCGTGTATGCTAAGCTACTGATCCAACAGCTTTGGCATCTTAATTTTGATTGGGATGACACCCCACCGCTACACATTGTTAAAAGGTGGAAGCAGTTCTGCGACGAGTTACCGGCTCTTAACAATATACGCATTCCGCGTCATGTAGGCGTTTTTAACAACTGCGCTCTCACTCTTCTAGCCTTTTCGGACGCAAGTGAACATGCCTACGGTGCCGTTGTATATGCTCATGTGACCACCACGTCCGGTAACACTGTCCAGCTTGTCTGCGCAAAGTCCAAAGTCGCTCCTACCAAGCCTCTGTCTATAGCACGCTTAGAGCTCTGCGGCGCTCTTCTCATGTCCAAACTGCTGCGCATAGATTATGAAAATTACTCGCATCATCTTCCAACCAAGGTATTCGCTTTCACTGACTCTAAGGTCGTGTTATATTGGATCAAAAGTTCGCCACATCGATGGCAAACCTTTGTAGCAAACCGCGTTGTTCAGATTACGGAAAACATCTCTGCTGACAACTTCTACCACGTCGCGGGGACTGAAAATCCCGCAGACGTTCTCTCACGTGGCATTGCGCCTCAAAAATTAACCACGCACCCTCTGTGGCTCCACGAGCCCCAGTGGGCTACATTGGATCCGTCTGAGTGGCCTCTCAAGCCTCTTGACGACCAGTTTACTCCGCCTACTATTGAACAAAAAATTCTTACACACGCTGTGTACTCGCCTGTAAACCATTGTGCTTTATATGATCTCGCTAACCGCATATCCTCATGGAGTAAAATTCTTCGTATAACTGTATACGTTTGTAAATTCGTAAAGTTGTTACCCCGCCGCGACACTATTGCAGTGTCCGCTGATGAATTAAATTTCGCTGAAGGTAAAATTCTTCGCGCCTTGCAAAGTCAACACTTTGCAGAGGATTATTCTAATATTAAGAGTAATCAATCCTGTTCACAGGTTCTCAACCGCTTGAGGCCTTTCATTGAAAATGATCTGATCCTCGTAGGAGGTCGACTCGGTAATTCCGCGCTGGACTATGCTCAAAAGCATCCAGTTATCTTACCGCGCAATGATCCCGTCGTAAGCTTGATCATTGATTTCTACCATGTAAAGTATTTACACGCCGGACCAGAATTATTGATGTCGCTTCTTCGACAGAAGTTCTGGATCTTGTCCGCACGCCGCATTGTGAGACAGCGCGTCCACATGTGCAATACGTGTTTTCGTTTGAAACCGCGCCCAACTTATCCGCTGATGGCCGACTTACCTGACTATCGCACGCGTCAGGTCACTAAAGCTTTCACGCACGTAGGCTGTGACTATGCTGGTCCTCTGTCGTACGTTCCTGTGCGCCGTCGTGGCATCCACAGTGCGAAGGCCTACCTGTGCATTTTCACATGTCTTACGACTCGTGCCGTGCATGTCGAAGTCGCCACTGACCTCAGCACGCCCAGTTTTCTTGCCGCGCTGAAGAGGTTTCTCACCCGTCGAGGGCCGATTCAGGTCATGTACTCTGATAATGGTACATGTTTCAAAGGGGCTAACTCTTACCTCCGCGATTTGTATAAATTTCTCAATACTGTGTATCGCCCAAAGTTGGAGGAAGAGTACGCTGAGAGTCGGATAGCTTGGAAATTTATCTGTCCCAACTCTCCACTCTTTGGAGGCGCTTGGGAAAGTGTCGTGAAAGTTGTGAAAATGCATCTGTTCCGAGTCGTGGGACAGCAACTTCTATCATACGAAGAACTCTGTACTGTTCTCACTCAAATTGAGTGTCTCCTAAACTCACGTCCGCTGACAGTACTGAGTTCCGATCCCGCAGAGCCCACGGCCCTTACGCCAAGCCATTTTTTGCATACCGCGCCTCTATTTTCTTTACCCGCGCTTGAAGTCAACTCTGACCCTGTCAGTTTACTTCACCGACACTCGCTACTGGACAGGTTGGTTCAGTCGTTTTGGAGTCGTTGGAAGATGGAATATCTACACGGTTTACAGGTTAGGCAGAAGTGGAACACGCCGTCGTTTCCTATCACAACAGGAACCGTGGTTGTCGTTATGAATGATAACTCACCGCCCCTATCCTGGCCGTTAGCTATAGTAGAGAACTTCCACCCGTCTAAAGACGGCGTCGTGCGTGTCTGTACAGTTAGAACCGCCAAGGGAACTTACCTGCGTCCAGTCGTTCGTTTGTGCCCTCTTCCAAGACAATGATTAATAAAACCGCATTTCATATTAGTTTAAGTTAGTTAGTAATATCGCATCGCTTTAGTTTTGTAACGTAAGTTATTAGCTTGTCCCGCTTCGCCGTGACTCTACGGTACTATTTATCTCACCGCGCGCATTGAGCGCTCCTAGAGTCATAGTAATATCTTTCTCTCTCGTCTTATTATCGCTTCTTTAATGGTGACCCATTAAGGGGGGGTGGAAATGGTAACGCCAACACTGATTTGATAGATTCACTCTTATAGTATGAGGCAGTTTGTATTTCCCGCTCCTTTCCCCAACCTGCACATGTAGCGCTTTAGCATCATTCAGGAAGTGAACATGAGAACGAGAGGATGAGGACTGACAGCTGTCAGTTCGACGAAGAAATTGCACATGGACGCACGTGTGTAACGGATCTCTCGAACCACCCCGCACCGCATGACGAGCCTTTTCGTCTGACCACCCGCGGAGAGACGAGGATCATCTCGAGCCTTTCTCTGCAAAGTTCAATATACTCCCGCTCCGCCAAACGCAACCTTGTGTTTGATTACCCAGTGTAATAAGAACTAAAACTTTAATTGAAAATATTATTAATTGTATTAATAATGAAAATATTATTAATTGTATTGAATTATATTAATAATGATTAAGCATAACATTCTAAAGCATAACTTTATTAAGCATAACATTCACAAGTTTAAGTTTTTTTCGCTGTAAGAAACATGCAAACAAGCATATACCATGCATGCAGCAAGCATGCTACATGTAAGCAAACATACACCAGGCATGCAGCAGGCATGGTTTCTGTCACGGCTCCGGCACTGCGGGCCCCCGGCGGCCCCACGCGTGCTAATCGTCGCAGACGGCTTTCGCTTTCCACTGCAGCTTCGGCTTGCTCGCCGGCTCTGCCGGCCAGCCTCAGCCACGGCGGCTCACTCCCAGCCATCTGCTCTTCAGCCCGCGGGCCGCCTCGCCCCTACGCGCCTACGCGATTTTAAATTACACTCTAGGGGTAGGGCAGACAAGACTACGTGGAGTCGGTTTTGCAGCGATTCGGTTCTGTCACTAACTTTTGTAGCACGACATAATGATTTTTTAAAACAATACTTAAAAAAATATATTTTATAAATCATTTGCATGAAAATCCGAAATAAATACGTAAAAATAACTCAAATTTGTTTCCGTTATTTCTATTAATGGTATGCCTAAATATAATTATGCCTAACAGTCATTAGGCCTAGTAACGTTATGCGAATTAAATTTATGCCAAAACAAATTAGCCTTCAAGATAATTATGCCAACATAAACTATGCCAAAAAAAAATATGGCAAAATATTATTATGGCAAATCCAATTATACCAAAATCGTTATGCAAAAGTATATTAGGAAAAAGAATATTATGCGTAAAGAAGGGATCCCGTATCAAATACTTATAGTTTGATTATTCAATGACGATAGAGTGGTTGTGTTCCGAATTTCCGAAGGAAAGCCGGTAGGAATCGGTTTATATGGACACGGCGCCCCTGATAGGTACAAAAATGGTCAAGGTAAAGCCGTCGTCGCCACCTATATGGCATACAGGCATGCAACCACGGCTTTACCTTGACCATTTTTGTACCTATGTCTTGATTTCTGTCTGAAATATTTGCTTGTTTCGTACTTTTTAGATCATTTTTATTTTCCCGTAGTCGGGTTACAGTTTTTTCTTAAAATTAATTTTTTATTTTATACTTTTCCGTTTTTACGCTTGCTAAACGTTACGACAACGTAAATAAGGGTAATGCAATAGGTCAGTAATTATTAACCTATTTTAAATTCCGCAGTGCATAGTGCTTTAGACGAAACCATAGCGCAATTTATTTCGACGCCAGCACCATACTCAGAAAGTTTTGCGACTAACAGTTTTTGTCTATGGGATACTGGCTAGTTCTATTACGGTTTTTCGCCAGTTACATGCAAGGCAGACAGCAGTATGTGGATTGCAACGGATGTGAATCCGACTTATATTACACTTGGTCGGGTGTAAGTCAGGGCACCAACTTGGGGCCTCTGGAATTCATTATTATGATAAACAATTTGCCAGAAGTCGTAAGACATGGCGCTTGTTTATTATTTGCTGATGACCTCAAGTTGCTGCTTGAGATTGGGTCCGAGTCTGATTGCAGGCGCCTACAGGAAGATATCGATCGAATAGTACAATGGAGTCATGAAAACAAACTGTACTTCAACGTATCCAAGTGCTCGTTGATGAGTTTCACCCGTGCTCGTGCACCTCTACTCTATGAGTACACGGTGGACGCAGCGCCACTGCAACGAGTCACGGAGGTGCGAGACTTGGGTGTTGTCATGACTCCCGATCTGACATTCCGTGGGCATGTAACCAAGATCTGTAAGAAGGCGTACAGAAACTTAGGATTTGTTCTGAGACAGACACAAAGCTTCACAAACATCACAGCAGTTAGGGTCCTGTATGATGCATTAGTCAGGAGTCATCTGGAACATAGTGCGGTCATATGGGCTCCACATGAAGCTAAGTACTCTGTAATGTTGGAGCGTGTTCAGAACAAATTCACGCGCCATTTGTACATGAAATTATATGGGGTATATCCGTTCTACCCACTGATGTATCCCACTCTGTTTGTCCTGGGCATGGTTGGCTATAATCAACTGTGTGTCCGACGGGAGTTTACGCTGGTCGCCTACTTGGTGAAGGTGCTTCGTGGAGCGGAGAGCCACCCGGGAGTATTGCAGCGTTTGAGTCTGTGTGTGCCGGACCGCTACGTGTGGAGGCGGCGCAGCCCGCCATTGCTACTGGTACCTATAGCTAGAACTAACCTGCTTGCCAAAGCACCTCTTACCAGAGCTATCCGTACCATCAACGACCTTCAAACTCAGATTGATGTGTTTACATGTTGTTTTAGTGAATTCGCAAGGGCATTACTATTTATATTATGCTACAAGCAAAATAATACTTAATTTTAACTTCGTTATTTTTTTTTTTAATTTTTTTTTTTTGTACTATGTTTATGTTAGTAATTATGTAAGTAATGCTATGTTTTTGTATTTTTTAAATTTTAATAGTGTTGTTAGTTTTATAGTTTAGTTTATTAGTTTAAGTTCTTAGCTGTCGCATTAGGGTAAACCCTGTAATGATAGTTTAAGCTGTTATAAATAAATAAATAAAAAAATAAAATAAATAAATAAATAGTTTTGATGTCAATTAAAACTATGAGTATTTATTACAAAAAACATAACATTCCAAATTCGAAATTCCGTCCACATTTTTTTACGAGCAAAATCAACATACTCTGTCTCACTGAAATTTTAATTTACAACGAGAACATTTTCGCGTGATGATTTTGTACGATTTCAAATGTCGACTAAAACCAGAAGAATCATTTGAAAGACTTCGAATGGTGTTCATAGATAAAAGCCCTTCTAAAGCGACTGTTTTCCGCTGGTTCAACGAATTTAAGCGTGGTTAAGTAACTTTGGCAGACGATGAAAGAAGTGGCCGCCCTATGACGGCCGTTACACAATAAAAACGTGCTAGCTGTGAAAAATGTAATTTAAGAGAATAGGCGGATTACATAAGAGATTCAGCATATACTGCAGATTGGATCGGGAAGTGTGCATGAAATTCTACACGGGCATCTTCGGGTAAGGAAGATAGTTTCACGCTGGGTACCGCACAATCTAACGCAGGCTCAGAAGGAGGTTCGGGTAGAATGGTGCCGAGACATGATAGCAAAATTTGAAGCAGGCTCGTCTCGGCGCGTTTATTTTTTCACTACGGGTGATGAATCATTTCTGTTCCCCAAAATAAAAATCAACTCGAGGGAAAACAGTTTTCATCACCGGAAGATGCACTGGCTGTATTTGAGAAGGGGATTAAAGAAGTGTCTGATGCGGACAGGAAAATGTGTAATGAAAATTGGTTTAGACGTATGAAACTGTGCATAGACGCCAATGAAGAGTTAGTACTTGTTCACGAAGGAACGCGCGGGCGCGGAGACGTGGCGAGTTCGTGTTCACATTGGCCGCCAGGCGTTTGCGCGAGTGTTACTTTGCCAAATCGGAGTTCTAGCCTGAACAGCACTAATAAACTCTTCTGTATTGAAAGACATGATGAAAGCTACCGTTTCTAGCGACAAGTTCATACTGGTTGAACTTACCTGACGTCGCGAGTGAATCGCGCGCTCCGCCGCTAGTCCGACGTGAACACGCGCCGCGCGCGCCTGTCGCTACCTCGCCCGCTACTTAGACCGCACGTGCGTTTCGTACGTGAGCACTTGGATATTTCGTGCCCACGCCCGCCGCCGCCGCCGCCGCGGCCGCGCGCCGGCGCGCCCGCGAGTCTACGTGAATGAGTATACTTATTTGAAAAGATTTAATAAAAAAACAAATATAACCTGTAGTCATCTGCCTAGCCTTTTCCCAACTATGTTGGGGTCGGCTTCCAGTCTAACCAGATGCGGCTGAATACCAGTATTTTACATGGAGCGACTGCCTATCTGACCTCCACAACCTATATAGTTACTAGGTAACACGATACCCCTTGGTAAGACTGGTTGTCACTTTTGAGCTTCTAACTACCCGTAAAGACTATCAAAGATCTACAAATGACAGCCGGGACCAACGGCTTAACGTGCTTTCCGAGGCACGGAAGGGTCTTGGTATGTAAAGATGGTCACCCATCCACGGACCAACCGCGGCAAGCATCGATCAGGCTGTCGTTACTTAGCCACAAGCCCCCCCAAATATAACCTGTAGTATATATATTTTTTTGTACATATCGCAAAATTTTCTGAGTGCCCCATGTAAGTATATCGATATCAAGCTTCGAAGAAATCCAAAATATAAATATTTCGTTGTACTTATTTTTCTTCATAAGAGTAGAATTACAAATCGTTACTATTTATTAAGATTTGATTAACTGCACGTTGGTATCATCTTGCGATACTATGTAGCGCAGTCTCACTTTTGCTGGTTTTTAACAATCTAAACATATTTATTTACTTTGAAAGTATGACATTATATACAAATTTGTAATGTGCTTGTCAAGACCTTTCTTTTGATACCAAACATGTCATGATCATCTCATTTTAATTTTTTTCGAGGTTAGACATTTACGTGTAAAGTCCACCATATTAAATTTAGCGAAAATTTATACCTATAGCTTATGTCACCCGGACCATTATTCAAAATCGGTTCAGTAATTTAAGCGCTACGGTAGAACACACGTAAAAGCAAACATACATACATAGACTGCTAAAATCACAACCCTTCCTTTTGGCTTTGCCGTAGTCGGGTAAAAAAATAGAATTGATTCTAATCGCTCCTTCCAAAAGGTAGTTTTCGTATGGCTTAGAGTATATAGGTATAGTACTCTAAGTCGTATGGAGAAGAATGGGCAAGAAACTCCACCGTTACCCCTTTAAAATGTTTTACAATATTTTGTATAAGTACATTAATTATATAACTAGTAGTTCTGCGAACAGTAGACCTCGCGAGCACAAACTTTTTTACAACAATTAATATAAGTACCACTAAAGTTATTTAAAACGGGATATTTACCATGTATTTTGTTTTTTAAGCTAAGTATTGCATAGCTTTTATCGCGGGCTTTGAGCGGGGCGACCGAATCAAGTAAAAAGAATGAACAATGAAGCAATGACAGATAAATTAATTAGGTGATAGATACAGGTGCGCACATATTTACAAATATTGAATAACGCAGCGGTCCAGTTTCCGAGGAGGGTAAACGTAAAGTTTTTTCTTTAAACTTCAATAGTGTCTTCTTTGCGATTTAATGGTGAATATGGAAATAAAACTGCACATGGAGTTAAAATAGTAGTTTATGAAACTGTTGCATAATGTAATGAGGGGTATTAAAACATGAGTGTGTGTTTAAAAACCGAGCCATAGGCGAGGTTTTTAATAGTATCACACGAATGTTTTAATACCTAGTTATGTGCAGTTTCATACACTACTTTATCTACTCTCAAACATTGGGATTGAAACAAATAGGTACTAAATAAAAAATCAAAGTTAAAGATCAAGAATAAATTAAAAAATCCCACGAAATTCAGTAAGTACTACAAAACAAATGAATGTCGCCTGCACCAGCACATCACCGCACATGCGCTACAGCGGGTGCTGCTGTCCCCAGCCAAAAGTTGATGGAAACTCTTTGGTGATATTAACTTCTTGGATTTGCGCTGTATCGTAATAGAAAAAAAAATGTTTTATAATAGTATTATTTTGTTAGAGAAAAAGTGTTATAATATGATCCTATTTTTGAATTTCGGTATTCTGTTAATAAAGTATGTCAATTTAAACTCGTTTTGAAGTTCATAATTCGAATATTACGCTATGAGAGTAGATAAAGTGTATTTTGGAATCTAATCACGTTACATAATCTTTTCAATGTTATTAAATTTTGTTACACTTTTTAGTTTATAGATAATTAAATAAAAATCACAGATCAAAGTTATGGTGAAGTGTCGTGGTAAATGAAAGACATCTGCATTGGATAACGCCTCGATTTATTGTGTGTTTACATAGATTGAGCGTACACGATCTTATTATATTGCATCGCTTCATTCGTCAGATATAACATTCACAACGTAGTTCCTCTAACCTACAAGGCAACTTCGCACTTTTTTAAATTTACCCTATTTTTTTTTTTTTTTTTTTGTTAGGTATCTACGGTCAGTCTATCAAATCTCATTCTTTTTCCGTGCGAGGCAACGACAACACGAGTTCTGCGATCACAGTCCCCGATTTGAAAAACGGTTTTAATATTGAATTTAGTTGTTTGTCAGTACCTAATAGATAGAAATAATGCCTAAACGCAGTGCTAAAGATAAAATTGAACGTTATAATAAAAAGATTCGTAAACTCGAAGAAAAGGAACGACAAAATCGTCGTTGCATAGTGCGAGTTTTAGAATCTTCGGACTCTGATGTGAGCTTCGATAACGACGCCGCTAACGGTAAGTACCTACTTATATTAATTAACTTTGGCGAATAAGTGCTTCAATGTGGTATTTTAACCTCAAAAAATTATTTGTTGCCTTGATTCGAAATCGAACGTGGCAAGCCTGGGGGTTGGCCGTGAGTCAACACGAGGGCATTAAAGCAAAAAATAAGCATATCTTACATGAGGTAGCTTAACATTTTTGCGAAATTAGACAACGCCTGGGGTATCCGAGAGATAGAACGAAGGTATTTTTGTCAAAGTACCCACACATATAAAATAAATAATTTTATTATTAGATGCCGATAAAGTGGACAGAAGTGAACCTGCGAATCCACCAGCCATAGAGGTTACCGATATTCCCGAGATACCGGTTCCCGATCCAGGAATACAAGAAACCGAAGCACCTTCGGTGGCACATGAACTTGACCCAGAAATTTTGTCAGCATTAGGGGAGCAATCTGATGACACTCCCGAGTTTGGGGAAAGCATACACGAAAATTTGGCACAAAGATGGCAGCCCATTTTAAAAAAAGGACTTCCTAAGGAAGCCAAGGACAAATTATTAAAATAATATCTTGTCCCCTCCAACTGTGCTCTTTTACAAGCACCAAAGCTTAATGCTGAAATTTCGGCAGCTATTACAGATATGGCAAGAAATCGCGATAAGAAGATGGAGTTATCACAACAACTTCTTGGCGCTGGGATCACAGCCGCGAATAGAGCGATGACTCTTCTCATTACTGGCGAAGAAAAAATCCAAGCCATAAAAATGCTAAGTGACAGTTGTCGCATCTTAACCCATCTTCACCATATGGATACTGAAGCACGTATCAAATTGGTGACACCCGGCTTGGAAAAATCATTTCTAAATGTTATCAAGGATAACGAAAGGGATAGCACTTTATTCGGATTAAAACTATCCGAAAAAATCAAAGCCTCAAAAGCTATTGAAAGGCAGGGCCTGCAAATAAAAAAGGCCTCGGTGCCTCAAAAACCTCCACAGACAGTTCAATCAGCAGTCGCACGACCTCGCTACCAGGAAAACTGGCCAGGTCCTTCGCGTTACCTGTCGAACAGGGGGGGGCGCGGAGGCCAGAGGAGACAAGTCCCTGCAGCACGCAAGGCACAGACAGCGCCGCAACCGAGGTACTCGAACACGAACAAAACGCGTGCTCAACCTCAACAATAGAACAGGTACATTCTGGACGAATACGTCATTTTTATTCTCACTGGCTGAATATAACTTCCAATGACATCATTCTCGAATGGATTCGTCAGGGTTTTTCCATACCATTTTCTGAAACTCCGGTGCAAACCTTTTCACCTCGTAATTGTCTTTCAACTGCAGATAGAGAAGATATGTATTTAGCCATCAAAAAATTACTTGAGTTAGGCGCGATATCAACATGTTCACCGACCGAGAATCAATTCATATCAAAGATATTCCTTACTTCTAAACCAAACGGCGACAAGCGGTTTATTTTGAATTTAAAGCCACTAAACAAGTTTATCTCTAAGTTTCATTTTAAAATGGAAGATTATAGGACCGTTACTAAATTAATACCTCAAAACGGTTAAATGGCTAACATAGACTTGAAAGAAGCATATCTTTTAATTCCTATTGCTAAACATCACCGGAAATACTTGCGCTTTCATTTCAAGGATGATAAATCACAAAACTTTTTGTATGAGTTTAATGCTATGCCTTATGGCTTATCTATAGCACCTGGAACCTTTACCAAGATTATGAAAGAGGTAATGACCCATCTTAGGAACCGGGGTTATAAATCAGTTCAATACCTGGACGATGTGTTATGTATTGGTGATACCTATTCTGAATGTCATGATAACTTAACAGAAACTTTGAAATTATTAGAATCCCTTAGTTTCGTTATTAATTTCAATAAGAGTTCATTAGAACCAAAACAGATTTGTAAATATTTAGGTTTTAGGTATGACTCAAAAAATTTAATTAAGTATGTCCTTACCAGACGAAAAACGCACTCACATAGCTAGTTTAATAAATAGATTTTTACGCTTACCACTCTGTACAATAAGAGAATTTGCACAATTAATTGGGGTTCTTACTGCTGCTTGTCCCGCAGCAAAATATGGATGGATGGATTTACACCAAAATTTTAGAACGACAAAAATACTTGGCCTTAAAAATAAACAACAATTTTGATACAAAAATTAAATTACCTAATATAATTTTGAATGATCTGAATTGGTGGTCCAAAAATATTTCCACAACATTCAATTCCATAAGGGCTCAAGCATTCACATTAGAAATGTTCACTGATGCGTCCAGGACCGGCTGGGGCGCTTGTTGCAATAATGAACGCATTAACGGTTCTTGGAATAATTCAGAATTAAAGTTCCACATTAATTATCTCGAACTCTTAGCGGTATTTTTAGCATTAAAATGGTTCGTTCGTAATTATTCTGACTGTGCTATATTATTACGTATTGATAATACAACAGCCATTAGTTATATCAATCGTATGGGCGGAATACAATTCCCACATTTAAACGATTTATCTCGATCTATTTGGCAGTGGTGCGAGAGGAAAAAGATCTGGTTAGTAGCTTCTTACATAAACACACACGATAATGTTATAGCCGACGAACAATCTAGAAAAATTAACATAGACATAGAATAGGAATTATCTTGACACAAGAATTAGGCCAACTAGAGATAGATTTATTCGCCTCTCGCACTAATGCAAAATGTGAGAACTATGTGTGTTGGCGACCAGACCCAGATGCCATCACAATTGACGCCTTTACAATAAGCTGGCGCGATAAATACTTTTATGCCTTCCCGCCATTTTCGGTGATATTAAAATGCTTACAAAAAATTGTTTTAGACAAAGCCGAAGGTATTCTTGTTTTTCCCATATGGCCATCACAAGCCTGGTATCCCCAGTTAAAGAGTATGCTTGTTACCGAAATAGTTATTCTGAAAGCAAGTAAAGGTCTTTTATCTTCCCGTTTCAGAACACACCATCCACTTTACAAATCGCTTACCCTGGGTGCCGCGGTGCTCTCCGGCTTGCGTTCACGCAGCGAGGGACGCCTTCAACCGCTCTCGACTTAATGTTAGCTTCTTTGTCTCAAAACACTGTACAACAATATAATGTCACCTTTAAACTGTGGTGGGAATTCTGTATATTTAATAATATTAGCGTGTTTGAGGTGTCAATTCCATGGGTCATGACCTTTTTATCTGATCAATTTAATGAGGGAGCATCGTACGGTTCCCTTAATAGTCATCGCTCTGCCCTATCGCTACTTCTAGGAAATAGTGTAGGAACAGACGACTGCATAAAAAGGTTACTAAAAGGAGCATACAAGTTGAGACCGTGTGTACCCAAGTACACGAGTACTTGGGATCCCCAGGTGGTACTCAACTTTATCTCTAATTGGTTCCCAAATGAAGATCTCACAATAGAAAAGATCACTAAAAAATTAGCTATTTTGCTATCTATTTGCACAGCTCACAGAGTTCAAACGTTTTCACTTATCAAGACCTCAAACATAAAAATAAATTCCAGAGGCATCGAAATAATCGTAACCGACATTATTAAGACATCGGCACCTGGCCGAGATCAACCAATTTTATTTCTACCATACTTTTTAGATAAGCCAAGCATTTGCCCGGATACGACATTAAAAGATTACCTTCAATTGACTAATGAAAATAGACCTGAGAGTGTACCTAATTTATTCCTGACGTTTAAACGGCCCTATAGAGGCGCCACGGCGCAGTCAATCAGTCGCTGGATAAAACAAGTGTTGTGTGCGAGCGGCGTGGACGTGACGACATTCAGCGCGCATAGCACGCGCCATGCCGCCACGTCCACGGCGCACCGCGCTGGCCTGTCCATAGACGCCATCAGGAAGGCGGCTGGCTGGACAGCCGTTTCCCAAACGTTCGCCAAATATTATTGTCGGCCCATACGCGAAGAAAATTCTTTCGCAAGTTCGGTTTGTTTTCCACCAAACCCAAATTAAATAAAAACTGATTAGCGCCTATATTATTGTAGGTGTGTAGATTATCAACCTAAATAATATTGTTATGATTGAAGTTGATTCTAGAATAAGATTGCAATATGGTCAATGTATTATCTATAAACAGATTACCGATTAAGATTATTATTAAAGGAACGAAGGCTTATGTTAAATAAACAAATTAAGTAAACAACTTATGTATTATTATGTATTAGCAAAACTTCACCTCTAAACAGATGTTTAGAGGTGAAGTTTTGCTAATACATAATATTACATCTACGTTGTGAATGTTATATCTGAAGAATGAAGCGATGCAATATAATATATGATCAAACGAACTTCGGCAAGTGAAGTTCGATCGATATTATATTAATCGATTCATTCGAAGATATAACACCCACCCACCCCAGTTCCCTATAACGAAGTTTTGCTAAACTATACTTACTCTAAAAAAAATGAGATTTGATAGACTGACCGTAGATACCTAACAAAAAAAAAAAAAAAAAAAATAGGGTCAATTTAAAAAAGTGCGAAGTTGCCTTGTAGGTTAGAGGAACTACGTTGTGAATGTTATATCTTCGAATGAAGCGATTAACCGCTGTAGTACCGCGCGTTCGATGACGTCAACCTCGCCTACGTACCGAGCGCATTCCGACGGCGCGGAATGTTTATGACCTTGGTAACAAAAAACGCTCTCCTGCTGTTTCTATTATAATATCGATCGAACTTCACTTGCCGAAGTTCGTTTGATCATATAATATATTGCTTACTTGGCTAATCCTAAATAAGGTGTGATTACACACACATGCATGATAATACTTATGATACTTACTTACATACACTACAATGTATGTAAGAAAGTATCATAAGTGACTAAAAAAATGTACAAAATAATCACAGATTTTCTAATTAAAGTTTACAGTTTTGTACAAAAACAATTGTAATATATATACAATGTCGCACATGTGCCCCCCGCATTTTTCTGAATGTTCATGAAAACTTATCGAAAAATAACTTTAAAAGGGGGGTCTATCTTGACTTTTTATTTCTTTTTTACTATTTTTTTTTTCATAATCTCCCTATCATTTTATGGACTTACACTTGTGTTTTTTTTTAAACTTAACTTTTTTTAGAAAAAATAATGTTTTCACCTCCGTTTTTTTTTGCATAGTTGACAAATTATAATAAAATGTTAGTTAATCCGATAAAATAACCCATATAAGCTTTTAGAAGTAATAAACAGAATCCAAATCGAGCCAATAACATCGGAGATATGGCAAATGCTAATCAAAACATAAAAAATTTAATAACATGAAAAATATTAGCATTGAAATGCATTTTTTTTTTCTTATATTAGGTATTTTACTTTCTTTAATTAAAATAGTGCAGATTTTTTTAATATTGAGACGTTCTTTATAATTAAGTTTATATTTATAAAAAAAAAAGATTACAGATAGAGTTAAAGTAATCCAACATGGCGATATTCATAATGTGTGCATTTTTCGGTCTAACTGTACCTTTTTAGGTTAAATTTTAAAGGAAATGCAGCAAAGGGGCGAATCAATACACCAAAATAATTATTTATTAGGTGGACCTATGAAATCAGCGTTTTGTATGGAGAATTTTAAAGAAGTTGCATTTTTCATACTAACATTTTCCTAATTTGTATAACAACCATGAACACTATGTTTTAAAACTTTTATGCACTAATGTTTAAAAACTAAGATAACGTAATATGCCAATTAAATTAAGCGACAAAAATAGTGGTCATTTCTGCTAACAAAATGAGGAGTCATTTTTAAGGTATTTTTTATGTTTAGAAAATTATAAGTAGTAAGGTTTTTTTACCATTGGTAGTTGTCTATGATGGTCATTATTCGATATAATACCAAGCAATTGATGAATATTTTAAATCATAGAAGTGACGAGGTTCTCTATTTGTGAGAAAAAACGCCAATGTCATAGGTTTATTTTTCACTCGCCCCTTCGTAAGGGGCGAATCACTACACCAAAATAATAAAAAACGGGGTGAGTGGAACATTTTAATCGAAAGAGGCAAGATCCAAGGGGCGAGCGGAGCCCAAACCAACATTGTTAGTGGTAAGAACTTCTTCGTCTTCACGTCGCTCTTGGTCTAGGTACTTAATTCTAATAAACGATTGTCTTTTTTGTACATAAAGCGTTCCGCATGATGCCAATGTAACGCTGCGGTAAATCTGTTTACAGTTATCGTCGCTAAATCTGTAGACGGCAAAAAGTGTCGGTAAATAAATAACCCGGGAAGCCCGGGGCGGGGAAGGGGCCGCCCTCGTTTGCTCACAATCGAAGCGGGCCATAATTCAGCGTCGCTCTGGAAGGCTAGCGACTTGTTTGTCACGGAGGCGCTGCTCCATATATTCCAGTAGGTATTTTGTCGCAGAGCAGAGCTCCCCATCGTCGGCTGCTGATCCACCGACCTTCAAACGAAGCGAGCCTAATATACAATGCGGAGACGACATTATATGAAAACACTGGAAATATTAGCGCATAGGAACTGTATCTGAAACTATCAAATACTTAAATCCAAATGAAAAATAATATTTTTTGACGCACAAACTGATAAAATTAATTCCCTACAGAGTATGTAATAGAGATCGATGGGATCGTGGCTAACAGTCGCGTGAACCAATAGATCTGCGAGACTAGGTACACTGCGCTTGCTGAGGCCAGTCCTTGGAGGATGGACTCATCCAGGATGGGTGATCGTTTTCTTAACATATCGAGCCCCTCCGTGCTGAAGAGCACGCGTAAAGTCGTTGGCCCTTCGCCTGATCTCTTCCTGGTCGTGTCAGCTTGCCGACCCATCTAGGGGTACCATTTCGGAAGTCTTGACGTTTTTTTTTGCTTTTCCAAAAACAATCCCAGATGGGAATTCCGGACAAATGACAAGGCTGGACAAAATCCGGACTGGAGGTCTAAAAACCGGACATGTTCGGATAAATCCGGACGGGTGGTAAGCCTTGTCCCATCGAACTATGCGAGTGAAGGAAGAGGGAGTGATCCTGTGTCGGCGATCACCTAATATCTCTTGCGGCTAGCCTATGTTGCGATACAGTCGCCGTGGCCGACAGGCCTGGAGATTATTGGTATTATTAGAGCATAATGTTTAAGGATATACCTACATTACCTAGTGCAGCTAGTGAGTAGTGCGTCGAATGGATGTGACCAGTTCGTGGCTGTGTGCTTGTGTCCACGTGTGTATTGTGTCCTGCGACACGAGGTGTGAGGCGAGGGACACTCGCTTGCCGATACATCACTCAGTTCAAATTAATCCACCGGCCCTCCCTGGCATGACAATAAATAACTTCCGAACATTTGCAAAAGAAATAGTAAACAGTAAATATATAGCAGCAATATTTAACATGCTCCCTCACCGGCCGGGGGCGGCGGGTAAGTGATGGCAAACAACAGCCGGGTGCCAGTTTGTTTGCGACAACTCAGACATTGTGTCAGCAAATGGCTCGCAGTGAGTTGTGCGCAGTGTGGCGTGCTCTGCAGCTCTCGGGGGATCACGACACGACGCGCGACGCAAACGACGTCGCCACAGTGGGCTGAAAATCGACTTTCATAGACATATAATACTTTTGGGAAATGTTTTGGGAGACTAAATACATGCCTAAAGATATCAAAATTATGGAATAGCATTGCAAACAACGCAAACAGAATTTTTTCCTTAAAAATTACTATTGAGCTGGCATGAAAAAGTCGTACACCTCCACCATCGTTCAATTGGTCCTAATTCCCTTGCAGGTGATTAAAACTTGAATTATTTTTAAAAAAAATTGAGATACTCTTCAAACCGGCCAGTGCCGCGAAACTTTTTTTTTAAATCGCTTTCGATTTAATATTTTTTATCAAATGTTTAACTTAATTTAAGCTTAAACTTCTACAGAACCCGACCACTTTGTATAAACACGCCACATGATCATAAAAAATTAAGTTTCAAAGACCTAATTATGTAACGATCTTAATTATCGTCATTATTTTATGAGTTTAAGTAATAATGTTATTCATATCTATCCTATGAGTTAGCTAATGAGAGTGTGAAAAATTAGTTTACTGATCACACTAATTTAATTTCTAAGTACACAGTGGAAAAGGCTGGAGGTAATTATAATGAAATAATTTATATATTTAAATCAGCAAGTCTAATTAAATATATATATTTATACAAACATAAAGGCAAAAAAAAAAACATTAGAAGAACGATTGAAAAAGTAAACTAAAGCGACAATTTTCAATGTTAAAAAGTTTAACTTTACGAATACAAAAGATAAACCTACTTAATTATAAATATTAACAAAAATAAAGGAAAAAAGAATTATCTAAAACTTTTCTGAGTCACTGTCATCTAAATCTAACTCAGAGTTGGAGTCTAACTGAGAAACATCCCTAAATTCGAATTCAGGTTCTTGAAGTTTTAACAGTGTCAGCGTTTCCTCAAAGAAAAATTTCCTTTTTTTTGCGTCCAAAATGGGTCTTGTTGATGAAACAAGTGGATCTGACGAAAGAAGAAGGAAATTAAAAATATCCTCATTAGAACTCACTCTACTCTTCTTATGGGAGTGGTGTTCCCTGAATCTTCTAAAATTTCTTCCAGGATTCCGATGCCTCTTCCGAAACACTCCTCATTGGAACAATTGCGTTGGAAGCAATGAAAGCTTCTTGAAGAAGAACTTTGTGGACTGTTGCAGACATATAGTACCAGTTATACAGTTCCACGTATCTCTCAGCAGGCTTGTACGCAGTCTTTGAAATTTTCAATATTTACATGTTCTCCTGACGTTCATTATCATCATCATCGGCCTATAAATGTTCCCACTGCTGGGACACAGGCCTCCTCTCTGTGAGAGGGAGTGGGCCGTAATCCACCACGCGGGCCCAGTGCGGGTTGGTAGATGTCACATGTCTTCGAATTTTCGGTTCTAGGACATGCCGGTTTCCTCACAATGTTTTCCTTCACCGTTTTGAGAGCAGAGAGGTGATGAAATAACTTACACAAAGTAAAGCGCCTGTCTGGGTTCGAACCTACGACCTACAACTCGTAAGTCGCGGCCGTTACCACTGGGCCACCACTACTCCTGACGTTATTGTTTGCAAAATTACAGCAAATCTTCGGATTAGTTCTTCATCTAATCCTGTGATAGCAGCGGTTTTTTCTGGAAATTCAAAGAATCTTCTGGCCGTGTTGCCATCGTTGGTAGTTCCATGACCCTGCTTCACCATGTCAATTAGCAGACCGAGTTCTGTTTTGAAGCGATCTTGAATTAATTTCTTCCTTGCGTCCTTTACATCTTGGTCAGCTTTGCCTTTAACAGCCCACTTTTTAATGTCCAATCTGTAGGATATGTGTAAAAGGCATTTCATCATATTAATACGCGCATGAAGTGAAGAAATCCTAAACTCCATCATGTCAGCCGATATTACCAGTTTTGACACTACTTTCAAATTGTTTAGCTCAGACGGTTTCGCTAGGCATATGTAGCAAGACGCGTTTGATCTAGCTGCTGAAAAGGTATGTGCATATCTTAGCATCGATCATCGTCATCAAGGGCTTGTGGCTAATTGTATTGCTGTTGCACTCAGTTGGTCGGAGAGCAGATATTTCATCCTTCATTATCTGTTCTTCTGCCTGTACGACTGCTTCACTTTCTTTAATAAAAGTAAACTGCACCGGACGACAAAACAATGCAGAGCAAGGTTTCGGGTTTTGCCAAACTGTATTATCTTCACATGTCAGTTTTAATGGCACCAATGATGTCATAAAAATACTAGAGTCATCTTGAATAGTGTACACGCGCATGGCGAGCCGGGGGCCGCGGGAAGGGCGCGGGAAACAACGAACCTCCGCGCCCGCCGCCATTAAGTGTTTTATCTATGCCGCCATCATTCGGATGACAATGACAGCAAGGACCGAGTGCGTGTGTCTATAAAATTGTATCGCTCGGCTATCCTAAAATAAATTGTTTAAAAGAATTTTTCGTCCGTTTCAATCATCTCCCAACAAATAGAATCCAATTTTTTAACCGACTTCCAAAAAGGAGCAGAGTGCTGGTGGGGCTCCCGCGCTACTGTAGTGCGTCTGCGATGTTTGCGCACGCGCACACAGACGGCTTTCACACTGTGCTGCGGCGCCGCATCGCTTCGCTGATGTTCCGCACGCGTGGAAGCACCAACACCATTCTGAACGTGCTCAGTCACAAGCTGGACAGCCCCCTTCTGGGGCACTGGGTTCAAGCTCAAGTGCGTGTGCCCGGGGCCCCAGTGGGCGGCAAGTACCTGAATTAAATTTTAATTAACTAATATAGTATTATAATATATTTAACTAATAATAGTTTGTAAGTCGTTTCTACTAACAACATTATGGGCCAAATGTGTCTGAAATAAAAAGATTTTTTTTTTTTTATATGTTCGACGCGTAGGTTTGTTTTTTTTTTTTTTATGTATGTCCACCGATTTCTCCGTCATTTGTGGACCGATTTTGAAAATTCTTTTTTTGTTTGAAAGGGTATGCTCCCAAATTGGTCCTATATAAATTTTATTAACTTTGCTTGGGTAGTTTTTGAGTTAGCTACAAAATACGTATTTTTTTCCCACTTAGTATGTAGATGATATGATAAGTTCCTGTCACTGGTAGCAGATAGTGGTATTTGAATGTGTGTGGGGTAGGTACAACTAAAAAGGGAAAAATAAAAACTTTTTACAAAAAAAAACAAACGACTTCCAAAAAAAAAACTCTACAAAGTGAAAATTAACTTTAATTTCGGAAGTCGGTGACAAAAACGAAAACAAAACCCAAGACACCGACTTCCGAAATTAATTAATTTTCACTTTGTAGAGTTTTTTTTTTGGAATTCGGTTGTTTTTTTTTGTAAAAAGTTTTGTTTATATTTACTCTGGCTAGATGCTCCATCAAAACCCCATTTAGAAATTAAAATCAGTTCTTTTTGCTTTAAATCTTCTGGTAAAGATTTAAATATTCTATTCACTGTTAAGTCCAAGAGAGCCTGCAGAGAAATTCTGGATGTGCTATGAGGTGGATAACAATCTTTTTTTGCTTTTTGCACTCTGTAGTAGGATGGATATAAGTCACTAATACCTTCTCGAACTGCTGATTCTCTCAAAGTTATATATTGCCATTTTGATAATTTAAGAGATAGCATTAATCCAAGCGACTTCAGGGGTGTAAAGATTTCCTTGTCAGACGGTTTTTTGATCAAGTCATTATTTATTCAATCACAGAATCGGTCATTAAATTAGAATCAAAACTTCGCTTAACAGGTAAGCTCGTTTGATTCCCAATTTTACTTCACGGCGATCTGAAATATAATTAATTAAACAAAGTAGATGTTCAGAGTTGTCTGCAATATTTCTTTTAGTTTATAAATCACAACATATTCTGGTTTATTAGGTAAATAGTTTTAATATTCTTAATAACGTTGCTTAACCCTCAATTGGGCGCGCCTAAAAAGTTGCATAAGCGGTCGCGAGGGGTGTTTGGCATTTAGGAAATAAAATAAAATACGAAATACATGCAAAATCAGACTTTTATTAATTAGAACATTTGAACTTACATATTAATCAACTTTTAAACGTATTTTTAACATAATTAACTTTTTTTAAATATGAAAAATATTTTTTTACTAATCCTAGTTTTTATCGTCACAATTTTGACAGACTATATTCATAAGGTCATTGCTCATTGCACACATGTTTTTGGCATTTTGAACATTCAGTCTTTGTTTTCCTGTCCTTACTTCTTGGACATACATGGCACCTTTTGTATGATTGCGATCGGCCTGCTTCAGAAATAGATTCTTGGTCCTGAATTCCTTGTTGTGTTTTTAGTCGTTTTTGCAGCGGTCGTGGTAGTGTGGGTATGCTGGCTCTTGATATTTGGTGAGGTTTGACTAAATCAACAGCCAGTCGCTTTAAAAATACTCTTCGGGATATATTAGAGTCAATTTTAGATTTATATATAACATAGGAATTGATACCTGTGATATTGAAAATATGAAAAAATATTAGGCAAAGGCATTTTAGTGGTAACCTAAAACAAAAATATCACAACATAACCTCAAAAATGTCGAAGTATTATAACTGAACACTTTTATCATTTATTACTTCTTATTGCTGCTTTGTGCAACCGGCTGTGCTTGTTTTACGTTTTCTCAATAAAACTGGTAAGTTTCTCTATTATCATAAGAGTGTCTTGTGGTTTTAATATTTATTTCTTTATTTATTAATAGGAGAACCAACAGCTATAACAAATGGATGACAGTTGTATAAGAAACATAGAGCCAATTACAGGTTCTCACGGGTAAAAACAGAAAAAGTAGTAGAAATCTTAGGATCACAAGCACGATAAAAAAGATTAAGTATACATATTATTATATATAAGGTACAATAAGCACTATGCACTTTTAAAAAACTCAGCGTTCAGCCGAGCGCGTGCAGATTAGGTTTTGGTTGTAAATGGGTCTTAAGGGGTATGAGGAACAGGGTGTAAAGTTCACTCATCCACCATAGAAAAGGGAGGATCCTCAGATCAGACGGGTGTTGTGTCTGGCGGGCAACTGCCCATCGGTTTGAAGTTGAAATCTTGTATGTATGTCGATCGCTCGGTAAACTCTAACTGCGCGATGCAGGATTTGTGTGGCGTCATGTCTATGATGCGTAATTCGTATGTGGCGGTGTAACCGCTACATCACTCCCCTCTGGAGACCGGAGGTCGATAGTGGGCTGAATCTTGCGATGCTTCACACAGTGCCAGCTGTGGTTCCAGTGAGTCGGAACCGGGTGCCACATAGTTCGCGGTGAGTTGGAACTGTCTGTGGTGATTGTGGTGATTCCCCAGTGAGTCGGGGTGATGAGGCTGATTGCGTTGATTCCCCAGTGAGTCAGGGTGATGAGGCTGATTGCGTTGATTCCCCAGTGAGTCGGGGTTGTTACGTATGTATCCGACATTATATTATGAATATAATCTGTGGTCTTCATGCCTTCCCGTTCCTGTTGGTATCCCCCGTCCGTCATGGCTGAATACACGTATCTAACACAAGTCTAGTCGTCTTATTAAATAGTCTAAGAAACCCTGACCACGTATCACAACCAACAACCATAACAGGGGTGATGATGCTGAGGGTGATGACCAGGAATGCGCGTTCGCTGCATGCACCAGCATGCAGCGAACGCGCATTCCTGGCCAGCACCCACGGCTTCAACGGGTATCCTGACCACCAGGTCAGGATACCCGTTGAAGCCGTGGGTGCTGGCTGGCTGTGTGACTCGCCTCACGAAAGCTTGCGGGAGTGATGATGATGATGACGTCACACCGAAGTAATTGCACTAAGGCTGCGTTGACGTTCATACTCGGGGTCACCAATTTAGTGGTATGAGGAACATGGTGTAAAGTTCACTCATCCACCATAGAAAAGGGAGGATCCTCCGACCAGACGGGTGTTGTGTCTGGCGGGCAACTGCCCATCGGTTTGAAGTTGAAATCTTGTATGTATGTCGATCGCTCGGTAAACTCTAACTGCGCGATGCAGGACTTGTGTGACGTCATGTCTATGATGCGTAGTTCGTATGTGGCGGTGTAACCGCTACAAGTCAAATGAGAACTCTTTACAAAGAATATTAAAGTCCTTACTCGCTCGCACCATGTATGAGTTTTGCCTGTAGTTCGAAGAGGTAAAAGGAATGTATATAGGCGGATTAAATGTAACTGATCTCTGAGGAACATTGAAACGTAGTTTATGTAGGAGATCAGGGCAGTCAATCATTAGATATAATTTTTAAAAGGAAAGTGCAATCTGCTAGTCGACGACGATTTATGAGTGGCTGTAAATAAAATTTCTTGCAAAGATTTATGTAATTATCAGAATAATATGGTATACGCAGCCGGAAACATAGAAAACGAATAAATCTTTTTTGTATATTCTCAATGCGATCAATGTAAGTAACTTGGCATAACACGGGTTCCAGATTTGTGACGCATATTCCAGATGACTTCTCACAAAAGAGCTATACAGAATGGCTTTCTTGAAACACCCTGCGAGTCTCATAACAAAACCCAGTGGCTTCGAAGCTTTGGCCACTATTTGCTCAATGTGTATGTTAAATAAAAGTTATGAATCATGAAAAACGCCCAGATCGCGGACACCGTCGCATCTGTGTAATAGCTGCCCTTTAAGTTTATAAGTTGTATGGAGAGGGACTCGTTTTCTGCTAAAGGAGGTTACTGAACATTTAACAGGGTTCAAATCTAGTTTATTAATCAAGCAATAATCATCCAATCGTGCCAGGTCAGATTGGAGAGCATCCATGTCGTCATCTGATGATATTGCAGAAAATATCTTCATGTCATCAGCAAAACAAAGTAAATTTGAGTTTTGAAAACACGAGTCGATGTCGCTTACATAAATGATAAAAGTAATGGGCCCATCAAGGAACCTTGAGGAACACCACTAGGAGCTGAAACCCAGCTCAACATGTAGTTACTGATAACGACAGCTTGAGATCTGTTTTCAAGGTATGAAGTAAACCAACGAAGTAGATCTCCTCTGATACCATTGTTAAGAAGCTTTGTTTTAAGGATATTGTGGTCAATTCCATCAAAAGCCTTACTGTAGTCCGTATAAACGACATCGACCTGTGCCCCATTGTCCATTCTTTCCGTTAGAAAGTCATTTAGCAAAGCCAGGTTAGATGCAGTTGAAAGACCCTTAAGAAATCCGTGCTGAGAAGGGCTGAAAGACTGACTGAGCGCTGCGTAAACTTGGTAGTAGACAACCCTCTCAAAAACTTTAGCTAATATGCACAGTTTGGAAATAGGTCTGTAATTAACTATTTCATTTTTTTATGCACCGGAGTTATAAAGGCCGACTTCCAGATTTGGGGAACAGAACAAGAAGAGAGCGATTTAGTGAATAATAGTGACACTGGTAAGGCTATGGTTTTAGCACACCCAATCAGTAGTTTAGGTGATAAGTGGTCCGGACCAGCAGATTTTGATGGATAAATTTTACTAATTAGCTTAACTATAACATTTCAATCTCAATTGAGTGAATATCCGAGGGTATATTATAATTTACAGCTTGGGGAGGACAGTAATTAGTAGACGCAACACTGATAGGATCAAGAAAAGTAGAATAGAAGTGGGAAGAAAATGCATTACAAATGGACTCGGGAGAAGAAATCGTCACATCACCATACTTGAGGAAACTGCGTATTGCATTGGACCTAGATCGCTGCTTCACAAAGCTCCAAAAGCGTTTAGGATTCCTTTCGATGGAGGCTTCTGTATCTGCTAAGTAGTTGATGTAACAATCCGCTTCAAGTTTATTAACCCGCTCACGTAAATGTTTAAAGGTCACCTCGTTTGAAAGTCTGCCATACGTCTTAAATTTACGAAGATATTTAGCCTTCTCTTTAATCAAGCGTTTAAGTGCCGGGGAGTACCATATAGGGTATGAGCTGTGAGAAACTATCTTAGTTGGCACATACTTATTTTGAATATCGGCTAAAGTAGCATAAAAGTATTTTACGGCATCACTAAGCGACATGTCAAAAAATACGCTCGTCCAGTCTAT
Organism: Agrochola litura; assembly: GCA_949152395.1. NCBI lineage: Eukaryota > Metazoa > Arthropoda > Insecta > Lepidoptera > Noctuidae > Agrochola > Agrochola litura. The sequence continues at coordinate 27,151,885 of OX424494.1, read as the reverse complement.
AGCTGCTATTTCCCTGTTAATGGCAGCAAAGTCAGCTTTACCGTAAAGGTAACGAGTAAAGGGAGCGGGAGTTAAATAAGTGTATTGTGCAAAGTCCACGTCGATACAGAGGGTCGGATGTGGGACCTAATATACATTTATTTTTTATTTTATTATATAATAACTAATGACATTTTAATTTGACACTTTCAATATTAATTAATGTAAGTATGTATAATTGTAATAATTCCAACTGTGACATTTTAATTTGTAATTTATTTTTAAATAGCTTCATAAGAATGTTTATAATTTTTGCGTGCCTATTTCCAGGCAGAATGTACATGGCTCACTCCTATCTATTCCACCTGTATTTTACGTAACCTACATTCATAGCAAATAAATGATTGATTGATGATATTTGTCGACAGGTGATAAAGGCACCAAACATTCACACACTGAAACAATTTCATTACATAAAACTAAATCTAGAATCTTACCATAACCATTTAATATTCCATTAAATTGACTGAACCCTAAAATACGCAACTCATCAGTTAACATGTACTCGTCGCCACTACAAATATTCACAGGTATACAACATGTCCCAAAATTCAACGATAAGCCGGCACCAGAGGATGGACCTACTAATGACTACTCGAGAAAAAAAAAGAAAAAAAAAATACCGCTACTTTTTTTTTTTACTTAAAAAAATGGAAATTCTTCGAAAATGTATACCCCTTATGACACTTTTAACTACCATGACCACAATTTTTCAAATATTTCAGTTTTTTTGTTTGTATCGGCAACCTAAGTAGTACTACTATTCACTATATTCTTTGAAAATTACAGAATTTTCGTAGTTTTATACAAAAAAACAACCAAAAAAAATTATTTCCCTAAAATTTTGAAAGATTTTAACGTTCAGTACTCTTTAATTCATCGTAGTGTAAAAAAAAAATATGGACACTACTATGGCAAGTTTTTTAAAAAATTAGCGCAACTAACCTAGATTTTAAAATGGTATAATACCTTAGAAAAACTAGCCACAAAAAAAATAATGACACTTTTTCTAATCAAGAACCAAATTTCATAAGTTGTTGTTAATAGTAATCACTTCTACTATGTGCCCAAAATAGATTTTTGTTGTAAAAAAAGTTGTTGAAAAAAAGTAGAGGTATTTTTTTTTTCTTTTTTTTTCTCGAGTAGTCATTAGTAGGTCCATCCTCTGGTGCCGGCTTATCGTTGAATTTTGGGACATGTTGTATAATGTGTTGTTATTTCATTGCCACAAAATTCCACTAAGGTTAAAATCGCCAATAATTAAATACTTATCAGTTGGATTGTTTAGCACTATACTACATAAACTATGAAGAAAATTTGATAATTGGTCGGAAAAGGAATAACCACGGTTTTGCCTACATAAATATATGACGCAAAGATTCAATTTAAGGTGTTTTTTATTACAAACGGTGCGAAGATGCTAAATAAGTAAAAGTTGAGTGACTGGCGACAATCGTCCGAGGGTGGAACTCAACTTTGTGCATGAGTGATGACAACTATGCGTAACTACATTTGTAAATTACTATCTCGAGGACGAGGCGCGAAGTATAATTACCTGTGTACACCCTACATAATACATCCATGATGGAGCCTACAAGCGCAAGTGGGTGGCGGCGGCGGCGGCGGCGTGCGAACCGCGTGCGCCGAGCTTTCACACGCCACTTGCTTAGCACGTCACAGCGAGTCCGCCACACTAGCTAATCCTGCGCGACCACATACCAGACACGTTTAGCAATACAAGGCACGGGTGGAGGACGCCAGCGGCTGTTTGCGAATCTATTCGTGAACACGGTACGAATCGGGCGTGCGTGTACTACTAATACCATCTAGAGACCGGCGCCGGCGCGAGACCACCACCCAGCGGCCGCAGAAGGTCTACTTTACTTGTAAAAACTGTGGCACACGCACTGAACACAACAACAATATTGCACGAACGCCTGCAACCTGAGTGTGGTGCACTCGAAAGTTGACCACCGTAAAGATAGTACTAGGTACTATAGTCTTGTTGAGCTCGAGGTGCTCGCGGTCCGCCGCGCCGGTGAGCGGTTCTACTGCGCGTACCTGCAGCGCGCAGCGCGGTGCACGCGCTCGTCCCAATGCCGCCCGCTTGCGCTGACCTACACGCGCGCGACACACTCACTGACACACTACACCACAAAGTCTGCGTGCTCGAGCATTCATCGTCGGCTAGTTTTCAACTGCCACGGTTTACCCTGATTCATTGAGTGCCGCTGGAAATAGTCGCCGGCAGCTTTAGCGCGGAAAAAGTGATGCCTACTTTCCTCACTATACATAACAGTGGTGCCGATTCTTTTGTCACAAATGCCTCTAAACTAGACAAAAAATCACCAAAATTTAGTTTATTCCTGTCAAACGACGATTTCCCATTCTGAAATAGACAAGTTACACAACTTAACTATTTAGTTTGACAGCACTAAGATGGCACTAAGTTATTAATTTTGGAAAATGGCAATTTTGCTATTCTGAATTTGACGTTTTTCACCTAAAATTTTGATTGTCTAACTAAATCTGACTATTTGTAATTGCAACTAAAAAGGTGTAATATATTTGTTGTTATGAACTAAAATTCACACCAACACGTCGACTTCAGGTACAAAAACAGTAGGTACCTACTGTATCTTTTTTTCTTTTGCTTATATCTCGAAAATGGTGTGTCCTATCGCAAAAATAATGAAAATTTTGACCTTTATAAATCCCATAAATCCCTAAAACTCAACATGTATGTATTTTTTTTTTCCAATCAAAATGTGATAAATTCTATATAAAACACGTCGAGGCTGCCCAATCTGCACACCTCCGGCTCTAAAAAAAATTCACGGGGTAGGGCAAACAAGTATCACGCGGAGTCGCGATTGTCAAATTAGATTTTAGTTGCGTCAAAATTATTTTTAAATCTAGTATTTTTTTTTGCAGAATTGCTTTAAAATTCTCATAGCCAGAAGTAAGGAATTTTTGTGATAGTTTAGTTCGGTGTACAAGAGAATCGGCACCAGTATTAATTAATACTTTAGTGGACTGTAATTTATTATTGCTAATCACATGTATACCCTGCGCCCTGCGTGTGGGTTGGCTAAACTATTCAAGCAGGTACCTATGTGATAATGACGGCGGCTCGGGAGATGCTATATCATGATAACGACGGCGGCTCGGGAGATGCTATATCATGATAACGACGGCCGCGGCGGCTTGGGAGATGCTATATCATGATAACGACGGCGGCTCGGGAGATGCTATATCATGATAATAACGGCCGCGGCGGCTTGGGAGATGCTATATCATGATAACGACGGCGGCTCGGGAGATGCTATATCATGATAACGACGGCGGCTCGGGAGATGCTATATCATGATAACGACGGCGGCTCGGGAGATGCTATATCATGATAACGACGGCGGCTCGGGAGATGCTATATCATGATAACGACGGCCGCGGCGGCTCGGGAGATGCTATATCATGATAACGACGGCCGCGGTGGCTTGGGAGATGCTATATCATGATAACAACGGCGGCTCGGGAGATGCTATATCATGATAACGACGGCCGCGGCGGCTTGGGAGATGCTATATCATGATAACGACGGCGGCTTGGGAGATGCTATATCATGATAACGACGGCGGCTCGGGAGATGCTATATCATGATAACGACGGCCGCGGCGGCTCGGGAGATGCTATATCATGATAACGACGGCGGCTCGGGAGATGCTATATCATGATAACGACGGCCGCGGCGGCTCAGGAGATGCTATATCATGATAACGACGGCGGCTCGGGAGATGCTATATCATGATAACGACGGCCGCGGTGGCTTGGGAGATGCTATATCATGATAACAACGGCCGCGGCGGCTTGGGAGATGCTATATCATGATAACGACGGCGGCTCGGGAGATGCTATATCATGATAACGACGGCCGCGGTGGCTTGGGAGATGCTATATCATGATAACAACGGCCGCGGCGGCTTGGGAGATGCTATATCATGATAACGACGGCGGCTCGGGAGATGCTATATCATGATAACGACGGCGGCTTGGGAGATGCTATATCATGATAACGACGGCGGCTCGGGAGATGCTATATCATGATAACGACGGCCGCGACGGCTCGGGAGATGCTATATCATGATAACGACGGCGGCTCGGGAGATGCTATATCATGATAACGACGGCGGCTCGGGAGATGCTATATCATGATAACGACGGCGGCTTGGGAGATGCTATATCATGATAACGACGGCGGCTCGGGAGATGCTATATCATGATAACGACGGCCGCGGCGGCTCGGGAGATGCTATATCATGATAACGACGGCGGCTCGGGAGATGCTATATCATGATAACGACGGCCGCGGCGGCTTGGGAGATGCTATATCATGATAACGACGGCGGCTCGGGAGATGCTATATCTATTTATTTATTAGACCAGAAATAATAAATATGTAACACAATTTGTTTTAGCTACTTAAAATTATTATGGTTAAAAGTAATTTAGTAACAATTGTGTCCAACTATTAGCATCTGCTGCCGAACTAGGTTTATAGCCTGTGTTTCAGCATGCAGCACCTCAAGCCCTTTGAGTGGGTATGCGAGTATGAGCTTACAAACAAATGGAAACAGTTTATTTTGAAATATGAACTTAATTTACTTTAAAAAAACTGAAAGGGTTGCTGTCCTCTGGGTTTGTAAGGTGAAGGAGGTGAGTGTATGTGTGTGAGAGGGTGTGTAGAGAATTAATTAGATTTAGCTAGTAGATTCTTCTATAGTGTCTATAGTATATAAAGCCGACAATTAGTTGGGAACACCCAAATACTCCGAAATATTTTATTCCGAATTTTGATGTTCCGATTTTCAAAAGTCCGAATTTCGTACTAAGAATTAAAATGTCTATTATTAAAAATCACGAAATTTATTTTGCCGAAAGTCGTAAATGCGATTTGTTGTTTTCCGATTTCCATACGTTCGAAGAATCAAATGCTCGATGGGTTCTCCGTCCGAAAAAACGATATTCCGATTTTCAATACTTCGAATAAACTGCTAAAATTAGGATTCTGATTCTGATTCAATTAGTATAATATACAGTTACGGTACTCCCTATCTTCTCCTAAAATTATTTGTCCAAAAATCATTACCCATAACACGTTTGCTATAAACTTCAGTAACCATAATGTTCAGAAATTCGAAATTTTGTTTCACATAATTATCTTTACTTCTGAAAATATTGTCTTTATCGAGGCCTATAATAATTGAATCTCCTAATTTTGCATGAAATAATAGTACATTATTGCAAAGGCCGAGAAATAGGCAATTGCTATTTCCGCCGAGGCATATATATTATAGTGCTTTCCTCAAAAGAACGCAGGGAAACAAACGTAGTTAAATTTCCATAATTTTTCAAGTTAATGCCGTTTTGAACATGAACTGTACATTTCAGCATGGAATAAATTGCCCATAATGTAGATGGCTTTTTAGTTTTAGTAATGTACGGGCAGTTTGTCCGTACACTGAGATGTTGTCTGTAGCTTGTTGACGGGTACGAATCACACGGGATGTTTACAGGAAATAAAATCACTGCTTTGTGTCCGTTATTGATTGACCGATTTATTAGGAAAAACATTAAAATATATACACGTAAAGTAGGTGAGTTGTGGTGGGCGCGATAGCTTATTCAGCAAATGTAGACATGTAATCGGCGAATAAGCAAATGCTTATTGCGGTGAAAACTAAAACCATACATTTCCTATGGCGATGCTCGTACATCCTGCAAACTCTAAAAAACTATCATTAACGAGTAAGAACACCTTATCCAAAGTCCGTAAAGTAGTTACAGTCTGTAAAGTCAGTTATTGGAATGTGCTGTGTTCGCCGCTGAATGACCTTGGCGATGTTTCGCTGTCCACCTTGTTGCTTTTAGAAGGATGTCCGACGACTTCTTCTATTGTTTGAAGATCTGCCTTTATTTGTCTATCCTTAGGGAGATGCTGTGGAGGATGAACTGGTACCATTTCAGTCTCTTCCTTGGGACCTTGCGTTGATACTCTGCTTACTTGAGGTGGACGGAGGCAGTGTGCTTTTATCTTAAAGTATACCCATATACCGAATATTATAGCACAGGTTATCATGAACCCGTACAGGATATAGTGAGGTTGTTCCGCATCCACTGATTTAACCATTTGGATGTCCTGTTGTTCTTTAACCAGCTCTATTTTTCTCTTAAGATCTTTTAGTTGTTCTTCATGGGTTTCTATTTCCATGTTTGTTATGTTCGTAATTTGACTATTACTTATTATTAGGTCGTTTATGTTTATTTCCGGTATGTAAATCTCTTGCTCCTTTTCTAATTCCATCGTGCTTTGCATATTGTAGTGCGAATGTATCTGGTGGTTATCACCGCGCATCATGCATCCTGTCGCTAAGGTGATTGTGCCCGTATTACGTAGTGCCAGTGACGTAATTCCAGCTGGACAGAAAATGCGCATAGTGCATTCCTCGCAACACGTAAACAACCAAGCCCCCTTGCGATGTAGCTTTTTCCATTCATTATTGCAACTTGATACTTCCGTGCGGCAATTTGATACTCCTCGATTGTTTATTATGTCTGCTTCGCACATGTTAGTAGCTTGTGTTGTACGCTTGAGTATTCCGCCTTGACCCGGTCATACGCTTTTGTAGTGTAGTATCCGCCGGTCAGGTCTATGGCGCCCTGTAGCACGCCATGGTTCATCTCAAACTCGTTCCAGTGGGCCTGAAGGTTATCTAGTCTGACCCTGATGTATGTTGCGTTCTTGCGGTCAGGGCCATCCTTTCCAAAGTTGACACCAATTTTACGGATGCCCTCTGCGATGATCTCCTGCCGCTTGAGTAGTTCTTGTTGTTCAGCGTCAATGGTTGTTGTATGTATGTGTTCTGTTAATGGATGCTAACGCCGTTAACTTCACTGTTGAATGTTGTTAGGATGTAAAGCTTGTATGTGTAGCTTCCGAACCACCAAATGTTGATGTTTCCTGTAGCGATCGTCGGGTCCGAAGGAATCTCTACGTACGATTTTATGCGCCGTTCTCAATCTGACTGGGGCGATCCGCTTGTGGAAGACCAGTCAAACCGATTCGCTATCGTAAATAGAAACACTTCGTACTTGTGAGGCTTGCAGGACTGTTTGTTCCGGTAGTGGCGATCCGGCTCGAAGGACCAAAAATGTACGGGCAGTTTGTCCGTACACTGAGATGTTGTCTGTAGCTTGTTGACGGGTACGAATCACACGGGATGTTTACAGGAAATAAAATCACTGCTTTGTGTCCGTTATTGATTGACCGATTTATTAGGAAAAACATTAAAATATATACACGTAAAGTAGGTGAGTTGTGGTGGGCGCGATAGCTTATTCAGCAAATGTAGACATGCAATCGGCGAATAAGCAAATGCTTATTGCGGTGAAAACTAAAACAATACATTTCCTATGGCGATGCTCGTACAAGTAATCTCTTTAAAATACGCCAAAAATACACAGTTTGTAGAAAATGTTCACTTTATTCTCGTTTTTCCAAATCATAAAATTTTCATATACTTTCATGTATTTTTCTTTTGACTTCGCTGGAAGCAGGTTTTCCATTGCTAATTTGGCTTCTGATCTTAAATCTGGTGGAGTACAATCAATCTCCATTTCACTCTCTGAACCGTTGGAACTCATTTTATTTAGGTACCTATCTATTATATAAGTAAATAACAAATCAAGACGAATTTTCAGCTTTGCCGCCAATTTTCTATTTATCATCTGTGCCGAAAGGCAAACGCATCTAAGGCTATACAGCCACGTGAACGCAATTTGTACTAAGCAAAGAGAACTTTGGTATGCCAAGAATGATAAAAGAGATAAAATCAAAGAGTATTTAATAACCCCAGCACGCTATTTCATACAACATTGCTGGAGCGTTGTAATGTTCCAAATTCAAAAAACGCGCCTGCAATGTATTTGATTTTCTTTGACCGTAAATGCGATACTTCGCGTGTTCTTTGTTCGAAAATAATGACAATATTTCCATGCATGTTTGAGAAAAGTCATATTTCCTAAGTATTGTATTATATAATGTGCATTATTCAGAATGTTCATTTATAAAAAAACATTTGCAAAAAATTTGGTTTTAGTGACCGAAACGAATCGCTGTAAATCTGACTCCACGCAGTCTTGTCTGCCCTACCCCTAGAGTGTAATTTAGAATCGCGTAGGCGCGGAGGTGGTGAGCGTAAAACCATCTGCGACGATAAGCTCGCGTGGGACCGCCGGCGCCGGAGCCCCGCAGCGCCGGAGCAGTGACAGAAACCATACCTGCTGCATGTTGCATGTTCACTTGCATACTGCATGTTGCATGCTCGCTTGCATGCTGCAAGCTTGCTTGCATGCTGCATGCATGGTGTATGCTTGTTTGCATGCTTCTTACAGAAAAATAATAACCACATGTTTACAATCAACTGTTTTATTGAGAGATAATACATGCAGCAGCGCCGGAGTTGTGACAAAAGCCATACTGCTTTTGCATCTTTACTATTTATGTATTATATCAGTTGGATTTGGTAAAATAATAAACATGTGCCACGGTAGCGGCCGCCGAGCGCCAGATCCCCTCTATTGTTGCTGAATCATTTGGGTTAGGTTAGGTTAGAACTGTGACCAGCGAAAGAAAATATCTTTTTATATTTCGGAATTCTAATTAATCGGTACTTTAATAATCGGAATTCGTATTTTTTATGTTTTGAATTATCATTAAGTCGGACTTTTTGTTATTCGATCTATTGAAACTTGGTATTTTGAGAATAGTAGGTAATTATAAACGTTAGGAATATTGAAATTTTGGAATTATAAAAATAGGATGAATATGATCATCTGATGATAAATCGGAGTTGTTATATTAGGAATTTTGAACCATTCGGAATTATGAAAATCGGTATTTTGAAATTCGTATTTGTGACTGACGGAATAAAGTTTTTCGTATTTTAAGATGGTTAGTATATTTTCAGTTTGATCGTACGTTAACTTCCAAAGCCTCAGAGATACCGATTTCTTCATCGTTACTTTATTCATAGAGTACATTTCGAGAATCTTATTAATTTTATTTATTTATTTATTTTTGTATAGGTACTCCAACGACTTATTCACTAGTAACATATTACATAAAAGAACTTATATATCTAGTAGTATGGTGAATTTGTCACTTAAAGAAGTACACAGTTTAGACATAGATAAAAAATACATACCAATTAGGAGAATTAATTTAAAATGATTTAAAATGAGCTAACTTATTTTTTGTCACAATGAAAGTTAAATAAGAGCTACTTTACCATAGGAAGACAATACAAAGACAATATAAAAGAAAATGCAACATCAGATTTACTTAATTAATTAATAGATAGGTACTGTGTGATTATTATACGTAAGACGACTGCAATAAACGTGATCAAATGTTATGAATGGTTGGGGTTCATAAGTTTTTTGCAGAATTGGTAAAAAGTGTCGGCAAAGATGTCAATGTTGCTGCTATTGTGGATTATATTATAATGAGCCATAAATCGGTTCATAGGCGCACTACGGCCAAGGTTTGTTCTTGATGAGGACATAGAAAATTCCGTACTGCGTACAGATCTAGTTATAGTGCGCCTAGGTACAGTGATATTAAGTTCAGATAATAGCTCCGGAACATTGGACCGACTACGGATAATTTTATAAAGAAATATCTGATCGGATAGACTTCTACGTTGTTCCAGAGATATCATATTGAAATGGTTGAGTCTTTGGGGATAACTGGTGTCTCGATCGCAACTAGAACATCTGAAGCGCAGATACCTGGTGAAGGCCTTCTGTATACATTCTATTCTACTGACGTGGACGCGATATGTAGGATTCCATGCCGGAGATGCGTAATCCAGTATACTTCTAACAAGCGTGCTGAAAAGGAGTTTTAGGGTTGGTATGGACCGAAACTCCGAGCAACTTCTCTTCACAAAACCTGCCATTTTTGTCGCTTTGGATACGATTACGTCGATATGGTTAATGAATGAAAGTTTACTGTCGAGCTGGACTCCCAAATCACGGATGGTGTCAACCTTTTGCAGTGAAACTCCATTTAATCTATAAGACGAAGGTACTATACAGGGCGTCCCAAAATTATGGGACATGAAGGGAAAGTACCTTAAATATCGTAGATAGGGTATTTTGCTGAAAGAAGACTTTATGTTATTTTTAAAAGTTAGTAATTCTGCATTCAAAGATTTTCTAAAAATTACTTGCCTCGTCTGGGAATCGAACAGACTTAAATGTAAAAAAAAAACACCCCTACTTTTATGATGCCAATCGAAAGAATGGCCAAAAAATAATAACTCTTCTTATGTAACATAGTATTTTAAAAGAAAGGAACAGCGTGAAATTAATCATTTTAATCAAATTAAAAACATTCATGAAACTGCCGTAGTCAATTAAGTGGGTATTTTTTTGTAAATTAATTAATTAAATGCTCAAAATGTGATCCCTCTTGTCTTACTCAAATCGCCAATCTTTTATTGAGTCGGCTGCCTGTTGATTTTCTTATCATTTTATGGTGAATACTCGATATGATATGGCACAATTCTGTTTGTAACTCGCCCACGTTCTCGTATCGCTTTTTGTATAGCATATCTTTCACGTATTCCCAAAAGAAGAAATCTAATGGTGTAAGGTCCGGGGATCTGGCCGGCCATCTAATCGGTCCATTCGTAGCAATCCAAGTAGGAAAACATTCACTACTTTTCGAACGTCGTCGTCAGCAATCAATAACTTTCTTGAAATTTGACTCAAACTTTTTACGTTGTTCGTTTCTTTTAAAATACTATGTTACTTAAGAAGAGTTATTAGTTTTTAGTCATTCTTTCGATTGGCATCATAAAAGTAGGGGTGTTTTTTTTTACATTTAAGTCGCTTCGATTCCCAGACGAGGCAAGTAATTTTTAGAAAATCTTTGAATGCAGAATTACTAACTTTTAAAAATAACATAAAGTCTTCTTTCAGCAAAATACCCTATCTGCGATGTTTAAGGTACTTTCCCTTGATGTCCCTTAATTTTGGGACGCCCTGTATTTTTGTTACGCGTAAAAGTCATGTGATAACACTTGCTTACGTTAAGGGTCATTTTGTTTAACTGACACCATTCATGAATCGCATCCAGATCCTTCTGAAGAAGTGAAATGTCCAAGTCCGTTTTAATTTCTTTGTACAGTTTCAAATCATCTGCAAACATTGAACATTTGCTGTGTCGTACTGTGAAAACAATGTCGTTTACGAATATAAGAAATAAGATCGGCCCCAGGTGCAATCCTTGTGGTACTCCGGATGTGGAAGAGTAGAATAGTGATTCGTATCCTCTCACAACCACTCTCTGCTTCCGCCCCGTCAGGTAGGAAGCGAACCACCTGAGCAGTTGACCGGTTATGCCAAAATGCTCCAGCTTCATTAAAAGTATACTATGACTAACCTTATCAAAAGCACTGCTGAAATCTGTGTAGATGGAATCAATCTGTACACGGGAATTCAGAAATTTAGCAATGTCGTTGATGTAGTGAACCAAATTAGTGGTAGTAGATTTACGAGCTCGGAAGCCGTGCTGTTCAGAGGCCAATTGCACATTAGTATGTGAAGACAGTACTGGCCAAACCAACGCCTCAAAACCTCAAAGCTTAGCAAAGATAGAAAGAAGAGATATGGGGCGATAATTAAAAGCATCGCTGGGTTCTCCCTTCTCAAAAATGGGTACCACGTTAGCAATTTTCCACTCTGACGGGAATTTAGATGTTTCAATAGAGCGATTAAAAATAAGTTTGAGTGGAAGACACAGATTGGATGTACAGTAAGCGCTCAAAAGTGCATGAGCACGCTAAGAGTCATATTGCTGTGAACACGCGGTATAGCTCGTACATTTGTATGAGTAAGCAACACGATACACACACCACAGATAACGCAGTTTTGTTCTACACGAAACAACAATATATTTCCGTCGCTTTAAACATGCTAGCACACACGCACTATGCGCGTGAACTTGACCAGTTAATGGCATTGCTAAAATTCGATAGTAACTTAACAAGTGCAGATAGCAGAAAGCGGTAAGCGTTGGTATGGAATTCAAACTGCCTCAGGTTCTAATCTCGTAAAACACAGTGCGGTTTTTTGCAAATATTATTATTTTTGTTTTCGATAATAACATTTTTTAAATATTGCTGCTTTTTTATGTTGTTATTGCAATAAAGGTTTTAGAATAAAAAATGCGTGATATATGATAACAAAATTAAAAAAATATGTTTATTCGTTATATTTATTTTACATAAGTTAACACACTGCTACAATTATATTATTTATCATTACTTCAGCTGAATAAGATGTGAAATAGATGTCAAGAAACTAGAAGCAGTTTGTATTATTTTGACATATTTAAATTATGAAATATTTTAAATGTTTAATGGATTTTTTCACCATAAACATTAAGCTTTGATCATGGTCGAAGTAATTAAGTAATAAATAAGAATATTAGACTACTTAAAATGTAAAAAACTACTTACAGAATAGGTAATTTTAAGGTTGAATATGGGCAGTTTGTTTATATTTTATTTGTATTAATTATTTTACATTTTATTTGACTTTAGTAAATATTGGTTGTTATTGAGGTTAAAGCTTAAGTATTCATTTTCTTTACGAAAAGAAGATTGAAACTAAACCTCAAATTTTAATCCTAAAATAATACTATTACTAAAATAATATTAAACAATTTCGGTATATCTGCAAGAAATACGCCAAACACCCTATTGAAACGTGCTTAAAAAATTCGTTACCATAAATTCATGCAATAACGAATCTGTTGTTTATTAAGTTGGTACGGTCAATATTTTAAGGTCAAAAACGGTTTTCTAGCTGGTCTTCAGTGATGCAAGCCTTCAGAGTGCACGGCGAACGGTTCATAATGACGTGTTTTTAATAATTCAGCAAAATATCTCGTTGGTATGAAACCATTTGTTTCATTCACCATTTGACGTCGCTGCTACTCGATAATAAGCCCCTTCCTCATATCTCTTAACCCTCACAGTATTTCTCTAGAACAAAGAAAAACATTGTTTTTATTACACATAATACCTTATTATTTATTATTCACTAATCGAATTAAACCTCACAATGAATTTAAAACTTTAAAGGCATCTTCTGTCTCAACAATACCTCTGTTCTATCAACAATACCCTTGATTAAGATTTATGTTTAGTAAAATATGAAATATATAAATGATAACACTCACACTTAGTCCGGTTTCATTAGATATTCACTTCACTTTTACGCAGCGCAATAATATAATATTCTCTGATCTGATCTGATCTCTTCAATATATTTTATGCCTGCTTTTTGATAATAATAACCACAACACTGCGCTAAATACTCGTCACCAATATTATCCACGAACCAAAAAAGTTCTATTAATTAAATACTCGTAACAAACTGCATCTACCCCACAGAAATCGAAATAATTTACTTAGTTTTTTGTGGTCTACCTGCTAAACTTTAATATTTATGTGAACAAGACGAATGAAACTAAAAACGAATGATGATTATTGAACTAGTCATTGGTTGCAGAGAAAGTGAGTGTGTGTGTGTAATGTGCGTGTCTACAGTATTGTAACAACTTATAGAAGAAGGTCGTAAGTCAAACCGAAGCGTCAGTCTATTGCTTTGTGAGATTGCTCATGGACTTTTGGTCGGTACTGTACATTTCTGGACAAATAGCGGGGAAAGGTCATCAGGTCCCGGACCTTTGGACCTTTGGCGTCAAGCTTCTTTAATTCTTTTAATACTTCTACTTCTGTGAACGCAATTCTGCTTAGAGCGAATTGAAAATAGTTATGTGAGCAAGTATCAGAAGCAGTCGACTTATTAGATTGTATGAAGGAGAGGGTGATGTACATCAACTTTTGACATCGGGTTATTGCATTCGCTAACACTTACAGATAAGGTGGAAAGAATAAGGTCCAAGGTTTTATTGTAACAATTTTTCACAAAATTTGCTTGCAACATATTGTTTTCATACATGAAATCAACAAGGGAGTAGCCAAACCTATTGGTGCAATTGGTGGGAATTGCACATGGAGGGCTAAGAGTATTGTTTATGTTCCAACTTATGAAGCTAAGGTTGAAGTCTCCGGCAATAATTGCTTATATCTTCATTTGTAGATTCTATCAGTTTAGATACTTTGTCCAGGAATGAGACAAGTGTAGCTTGCTGGACTGGTGGGGGCAGGTAGACAGCAGATATTCAAATAACGATGACTCTTTCCCTTAGTAATTCTAAGCCTGACCCATAGATCTTCGATGTCAGATTCCCATTTTGGCATACGTACGGAATCAATGAGCTTAGATACTGCAATCAGAACACCTCCGCCCCTCCTGGTTCCCAGGGCAGTTGACAACCTATAAATAGGGACACAAAAAGGTGTAAAATCTACGAATAAAAGCCGTTTTTAAGTGTGTTAATCTCTTGCATACAGGTAAACCCTTCCGCCTTATTAGGGTTGGATTGTACTCCAAGATAGTATGCTGTTTTGAAACAATGATTAATACAAACAGTTATTGCACAGTCAGCACCTCACAGTATTCATAAAGAAGTGTAGTAGAGTATCGGAAAGGCTTAAAAGTACATAGCTGCTTTATTGTAGTCTTCGGCGCACCGCCCCAAGACAGTATGCAATATGTAATCAGTGACTGACAAAGCGCATAATAGATTTGGTTTAGGATTATAGGGGTGACCACTTGTCTCAATGTTTTAAAAATGTAGGTAAGCATACGAATCCTTTTACTCAGCAGTTGAATGTGTGCTTTGAAGCTAAAATTTTCAATAATAATAAATTACGACGCCCAAATATTTAATTGTCTTTGTACGTTCCAAAGGATTGCATGAACATTTCAAATAACCCGAAGCGTCAAGACGGCAATTATGTGCGTTTAGATTTAGACTCGTCTGTGAAGAAGTACGGATCGAAAAGGTCAGGTTTTTGTTTTCTCAACGTTTAGGGTAAGTACATTATCATATAGCCATCTCTTTACCAAATCAAAACCCTTTTGGGCTAGCTGGTAAGTCTCATTCCATGTTTTAGCAGCGAAAATGAGGGCAGTGTCATCTGCATATGAGATTATTTTTCCATGAAATAAGTTAAGACAAAGGAGATCGTTTATGTAAACGAGAAAAGGTTTGGCCCAAGAATACTACCCTGCGGAACGCCATGGGTCACTGGACGATCAGTACTAGTGTAGGGACCCACCTTAACAACACATTGAGTTCTGTCGGTTAGGTAATTGGTCAAAAGGCTAAGCTGTTTCCCCCTAATGCCAATTATTTCCAATTTTTGTACAAGGATTGGAATAGAAACCGTATCGAAAGCTTTTGCTAAATCTAAAATATTGATATACATTTATTACCTTTATCCAAATTTGAGGTTATAAAATCTGTTAAATTGCTAACTGCGTGATCGGTGGATTTACTACGACGAAAAGCAAACTGTTGGTCAGATAAAATGTGTTTACTTTCGAGATAATTTACTAAGCGTCTGTTAATATTTTGTTCTAGAATTTTTGAAAGCGAAGGTAATATTGAAATAGGTCTATAATTCCCGATACGGTCTCTGGCCCCACCCTTGTGAAGTGGTCTGATTTGAGCATTCATCAACTCATACTATAAGTCTAGAAATGGAAAACCATGAAAAACCCCATTCATGCTCAAATTATTCAACAGAGTGATAGTGAAAAAGAGTTGAATAGGAAGGGCTTAAAAATACTTTTGAGATGTTTTAATTTTTTAATAAAGGAAAAATAGCTCACACTACTAAATACGAGAGTTTGATTAAAATAATTGAATTCTTGACAAAATGAATGGCGAATTTAAAGCATGGAGACATGCGCTAAGTGAGCGGTCTAATTATAGTAGTAAGGAAACAGCTTGTGACCTACTAGAATGTGTGTGGGTGAAGTTTTAAGAGATGAGTTAAAGGAAACATTAAAAAACAAGAAGTTCTCCGTTTTAGCTGATGAAAGTACTTCGAAGAAGAAACGAAATAGAGCTAAGTATGATGTTCAGAGTAATGGAAGATAAAGTCCCTGTTGAAAAGTTCTTGGCAATTGTCAAAATCCCCGATGGAAAGGCAGAAACTACTGCAAATGCTATTGACAAGGAACTCCCTGCTCTTAATTTAAATTACAACGATATGATTGCTTTTGGATTTGATGGTGCTTCGAATATGGCTGGAAACGTAGGTGGTGTGAGACGAAAGCTATCAGAAAAGGCAAATAAAGCACACATATTGGCTCTGGCAGTAGTTTCCTGCAGAAATAAAAATACAAAGGATAAGAGGTTTTTTCATGTTTTAAAAGACATAATATATGTATAAGCTGTTTAGCAAGTCCCCTAAAAAGGAAATATTCTACATGAAATTCAAGCAGTGATTAACGATCCCATTCTTAAGATTCCAGAATGAATTGAAGTAAGATGGTTATCACACTACAGGATAGTAAATGCTGTTTTTAGAACTCTTAAGTCAATTATAATGGCTTGTGAACATATTCACAAAGAAGGCGCAGATCTTGCATCACTGGCAGGGGGCATCTTACTGGAAATAAGAAATGAGAGTTTCATCGTCACCTGTCACGTAATGAATGAACTTCTCAGTGCACTTTCTTACCTCAGCAATGCTTTGCAAAAGAAAGATTCGTGTCTCGCCAAAGTAATTCCTCTAATTACCACCACAAAATTACACTTGCAGGATATTACAAAGCAGCGCGAAGATGTTAATAGCCCTCTGCAAATAAAAGTTCAGCTCAAAATAGAGCAATTAAAATCTGAAGTGGACCTGGTTGCTGATGAAAATGCAACTAAAACATTTAAAGGGATGTATTGTGAAAGCGCAATTAATGAAATAGAAGACAGATTCAATGACAAATCAATTGATATCATGACATTTTCAAGTAGTTTTGAGACCTTTCAATCATTAATAGCTTTACAAGACACAGAAGTAAGAAAGTTTTGTGACAAATTTCCTACGCTTAATGCGGGAAATGCGATAGCAGACCTTAAATCATTTAAATTTTACATGAAGAAAATGCTAGAAAGCGGAATGTACAGTACCGACCAAAAGTCCATAAGCAATCTCACAAAGCAATAGATTGAAGCTTCGGTTTGACTTACGACCTTCTTCTATAAGTTGTTACAATATTATAGACACGCACAGTACACATACACACACTCACTTTGTCTACAACCAATGACTAGTTCGATAATCATTAGTTTTTTGTTTCATTCGTCTTGTTCACATAAATATTAAAGTTTAGCAGGTAGACCACAGAAAACTAAGTAAATTATTTAGATTTCTGTGGGGTAGACAGCGAGTATTCACTTAATAGAACTTTTTTGGTTCGTAGATAATGTTGGTGACGAGTATTTAGCTATTAGCGGTGTTGTGGTTATTATTTTCAAAATGCAGTCAAAAAATATTGAAGGGAGATAAATATTACTGCGCTGCGTAAAAGTGAATGTTATTTACACAAGATATGAAACCGAACTAAGTGTGAGTGTTATCATTTAAATATTTCATATTTTACTAAACATACATCTTAATCGAAGGTATTGTTGATAGAACAGAAGTATTGTTGAGACAGAAGATGCCTTTAAAGTTTTAAATTCATTATGAGGTTTAATTCGATTAGTGAATGATAAATAATTAGGTAGTAAGTGTAATAAATACAATGTTATTCTTTGTTCTAGAGAAATACTGTGAGGGTTAAGAGATATGAGGAAGAGGCTTATTATCGAGGTGCAGCGACGTCAAATGGTGAATGAATATGAAACAAATGGTTTCAGACCAACGAGATATTTTGCTGAATTATTAAACAAGTCATTATGAACCGTTCGCCGTGCACTCTGAAGGCTTGCATCACTGAAGACCAGCTAGAAAACCGTTTTTGACTTTAAAATATTGATCATACCAACTTAATAAACAACAAATTCGTTATTGCATGAATTTATGGTAACGATTTTTTTAAGCACGTTTCAAAATGGTGTTTGTCGTATTTCTTGCAGATAGACCGAAAATGTTTAATATTATTTTAGTAATATTATTTCCTATTTCATTATTTACATATAAATTATATTTTTAAATATTAGAATAAAATTATATAAAAACATTTAAAAATATAAAAAATAGTATCCCCACCGGTATCGGGAACAGGGTCCAAGCTACCGGCGGTCAGGGCTCCAGAGAAAGGAACCTCCTAACAATACGAGCCGTGTCCAGGAGTACCGCTTTCTGAATCAAGCCCTTAATCCAGCTGCCCAACGAGAGCCTCCTTAGGTGTTGGTCGAGGCTCTTGGCAATTAAGCCATTGGCTGATATGACTATCGGCACAATGATTGCTGAGTCCACATCCCACATGTCGACAACCTCGCGAGCCAAGTCAAGATACTTGATTTGTTTATCTTTCTCGGCTTTCACGAGGTTCCCGTCGTGTGGGACCGTTATGTCAACAATCATTGTGCGCCGCTCTCCTCGATCCACCACCACTATATCAGACTTATTGGCAACAATAGTCCTGTCAGTGATGATGGATCGATCCCAGTACAATGTGATATTTCCATTTTCGAGAACTGGGTCGGGCACATACCTGTAGTACGGCACTTCCGATTCCACAAGGCTGTATTTCAGAGCAAGTTGCTGATGGATAATCCTGGCTACAAGGTTATGTCTATGCAAGTACTCTTCGTTAGCTAGACGAGAACACCCGGAGTTAATTTAGTAATATTATTATTTTAGGATTAAAATTTGAGGTTTAGTTTCAATCTTCTTTTCGTAAAGAAAATGAATACTTAAGCTATAACCTCAATACCAACCAATATTTACTAAAGCCAAATAAAAGAACATGGCCAGTTTTTGTATGAACGTCGGCATAGTTATCGAATTGAATGTACATCAATGATTTTTTGTGTTTTATATTTGTGAATATTGACACATTAAATTGGTATAAATAAAAAACTAATAGAACTTGTCATTACAACAGACTAGACGTAAACAGTTTAATAAAACCTTTTAATCAGATCGCTGGCGATAAGTGTATAGATTATAATTTCGCTATTAAAAAACTTATGGTGCTTTAAAATAGCGAACAGTTGTGAATTATTACGGTTAACTGATATGGTTTTAGTATTATTTATCTCAACACACACACAAGGCGGGTGCGTATGGGCGCGGGACGGCAGTACGGCGGGCTTGTACATTGTAATTCCTTGTATTCAGTATGGCGGGCTAGTATATATTGTAATTCCTTGTATTATAATTTATGTATGTCGGCACACGATACGCGTGCGCGCGTCGGGCGCGGAGCGGGACGGTTGCGGAGCGGGTCGGGCGTGGAGCGGGTTGGGAGCGGGAGCCGCACACGTATTTCGTGTGCTGACATGTATATTATAATACTTACAAGGAATTACAATATACAGGGCGTCCCAAAATTATGGGACATGAAGAGAAAGTACCTTAAATATCGTAGATAGGGTATTTTGCAGAAAGAAGACTTTATGTTATTTTTAAAAGTTAGTAATTCTGCATTCAAAGATTTTCTAAAAAATACTTGCCTCGTCTGGGAATCGAACCGACTTAAATGTAAAAAAAAACACCCCTACTTTTATGATGCCAATCGAAAGAATGACCAAAAACTAATAACTCTTCTTAAGTAACATAGTATTTTAAAAGAAACGAACAACGTAAAATGTTTGAGTTAAACTTCAAGAAAGTTATTGATTGCCGACGACGACGTTCGAAAAGTAGTGAATGTTTTCCTACTTGGATTGGTACGAATGGACCGATTAGATGGCCGGCCAGATCCCCGGACCTTACACCATTAGATTTCTTCTTTTGGGGATACGTGAAAGATATGCTATACAAAAAGCGATACGAGAACGTGGGCGAGTTACAAACAGAATTGTGCCATATCATATCGAGTATTCACCACAAAATGATAAGAAAATCAACAGGCAGCGGACTCATTAAAAGATTGGCGATTTGCGTAAGACAAGAGGGTGATCCTCTTGTCTTACGCAAATCGCCAATCTTTTGAGCATTTAATTAATTAATTTACAAAAAAATACCCACTTAATTGACTACGGCAGTTTCATGTATGTTTTTAATTTGATTAAAATGATTAATTTCACGCTGTTACTTTCTTTTAAAATACTATGTTACTTAAGAAGAGTTATTATTTTTTGGCCATTCTTTCGATTGGCATCATAAAATTAGGGGTGTTTTTTTTTTACATTTAACTCGGTTCGATTCCCAGACGAGGCAAGTAATTTTTAGAAAATCTTTGAATGCAGAATTACTAACTTTTAAAAATAACATAAAGTCTTCTTTCAGCAAAATACCCTATCTACGATATTTAAGGTACTTTCCCTTCATGTCCCAAATTACAGTTTACCCTTATTTTTTTTAGTTTAATTACCAATAAACAAGGGAAACACAAAATGAAACAAAAAAGTAAAAACATTTATTTATTTATTATAGAAAATAAAGAGAAACATTTTGTTAGATTATAATATATCTTAAATGCCTACCTAGATAACTCAATAATATACATTAGGTATAGCAATGCAGCGCTAGTGTTAAAGAAACCGACGTCAACCAGGAGCATTTTTATTTCACATATACACTAACTTGGATTAAGTGTAATATATAAGTATTGTAGTGCTGCAGTAATTACATAAATAACTGCTTTAAATATAACCAGACATGTAAAACAAATACAAGCGTTGATGCATAGGTATATTATTTTACAATTGTAATTGTGGTTTTTAACAAAGATTAGCCTTTTGTTAGATTATTTTAATATTCTTGAATTGTTAATAATATGTTGACTAAAAATCCTGCTGGAGCTTGAATATTGTTTTGGTGTCTTACCCAACCAAGGTACCAGATTATTGTCATAACGTGACAACAACAACCAGCGGTTCTGTTCCCTACAAAGCAATTACAATAGTACCCTAAAATAGCTTCCAAGGCAGAATCACTATCATGTTCAGTGTCAAATAAAACATAGGAAAAGTAAATTATCTAGGAAACATGACGAGACTTAATACATCCTCTTAATAAATAAGGATTATTTCCACCAACCCGTACCTATTATCATTTCTTGGGAGTGTTCCAGTTCCGGACACACTTCAACAACATAGATACCATTATCCCTAACATGTTCACCGAAGTGGCTGGTGGATTGATGTCTGAAGCCAATTCCGTTTCTCGTGATGAGTCATGCACTGCCTGTCTATTTGTTTGCATCCAACACACATGAAAAACGTAGTTGTTTCTTGAGGGCTGAAAATAAACCAGTTAGATTAAACACAGATATTACAGCTTATGTTATTATTATTTTTAGCAACAAGGGTACCTTGTGTTCTGTATCTGTTTACGTTTTCAAGTATAATGTTATTGTGTTTACTATGTTACAACATGCCTACTTTAGGCAAGTATTTAAAGATGGAAAATATCTAAAACACAGATATTACAATCATACACACAATATGAAAACTCATTTTTTATAGATTAATTAATACAACTACCTAGTTATTTATAATAATAAAAAAAACAAAATGCTTACCACATAAGTAATTAGTATTTTGTAATAATAGG
Organism: Agrochola litura; assembly: GCA_949152395.1. Lineage (NCBI taxonomy): Eukaryota > Metazoa > Arthropoda > Insecta > Lepidoptera > Noctuidae > Agrochola > Agrochola litura. Next base: position 27,130,124 of record OX424494.1, on the reverse strand, counting down.
ACAGCCAGCAATGGACAGTCCATACTGACATTATGATGTCTTATTTTTCTCACAACCAAGGCAAACCATGTTATGCCCCAATAGTCGCTTGTGTTCACCAGCTTCGGTACTTAATAATAAGAAGCATGGATGGCAAATAAATGTATCCAGAGGCAACTGAAAATAAGATACACTAAGTTAATATCGCAAACCATAAAATATACCAGAATAAGGTATGTAAAAATAAATACGATTAAGTTTTTTCTACTCCAATATGGTAACGAATTTTTTAAGCACATTTCAATATGGTGTTCGTCGTTTCTTGCAGATAGACCGAAAATGTTTAATATTATTTTAGTAATATTATTATTTTAGGATTAAAATTTGAGGTTTAGTTTCAATCTTCTTTTCGTAAAGAAAATGAATACTTAAGCTATAACCTCAATACCAACCAATATTTACTAAAGCCAAATAAAATGTAAAATAATTAATGTAAACAAACTGCCTATACTTAACCTTAAAATTACCTATTTTGTCAGTAGTTTTTTTTTTTACATTTTAAGTAGTCTAATATTCTTATTTATTGCTTAAGTACTTCGACCATGATCAAAGCTTTATCTTGGGATCTCCTGAGCGGCGTGGCCTGCTTCGAATTCCCTCTTCTGTCAGTGGGGGCTGTATTGGAGTTTCGAATTCCCTCTTCTGTCAGTGGGGCTGTATTGGAGTCTGTTTTTCGCTACTGCATTCATCCCATATACTTAGAAATGCCACCATGTTTCTGTAAACTACGGTTAAACCAATTTAATGATATATTTATTAATTCCAATCTAATTTCATTTATTTTTAGAGTAATAAAATTTCAATTTAATGTATTTATATAACTCCAATCCAATTCCATTTATTTTAATTGTAATAAAATTTAATAAAATCTCGTTGATAAATATAATTATTTTACTAGCACTTACTTGATCTCGTATAAAGTCACCGAGTTTGTCATCTACACCTTCCAACACTTTCACAAACACTGTTTACAAAAATCACAGCTACACATTCATCTAATACATCCTGGGTGTTTTGTTCTTATTATGCTTTGCATCATATTCATAACATTCATTACCTAATGCGCCATGTTATAATTATTACGTAACCAGTACATGTAATAATTAGCCAATAAGTCAAAACGTCAAGCAAATATTTTATGACAGCTACACGCACACATTGTAATAAGTCTGCAGCGCGTGAGTCGCCGACGGCACAGAATATTGCCATTTTAATTATTATATTTGTATAAACATTTAGGATAAGTATTGTTTTTATTTTATTTTTTGTTTTGTTATTTCATTATATGCTGCACCGGTTGACGTCATCACGTCAGCGCCGGCTATCGCTGAAAACCAGCGCTGGGGCTCTGTCTCGCATGGGGTCGCAGTTTTATGCTGAGCGATGGCCGTTTTGCGTGGATGTGACGCATATTTTCCCCTGATTTGTTATTTACGTGTTTTTTTTATCTTTCTTTGCGTCATGTTTACCGCAAATAAACGAATTTTCTTTCTTCTTTCTTCTATATTTATGGTGAAAAAATCCATTTAAAATTTAAAAGATTTAATAAAGTTTTAATATTTCAAAATAATACAAATTGCTTCTAAGTTTCTAGACATCTATTTCACATCTTATTCAGCTGAAGTAATGATAAATAATTGTAGCAGTTTTTTAACTAAGTATACTTAAGTAAAATAAATATAACGAATAAATATTTTTTTTATTTTATTATCACATTTCACGCATTTTTTATTTTAAACCCTTTATTGCAATAACAACATTAATAAAGAGGCAGCAATATTTAAAAAATATTATTATTGCAAACAAAAATAATAATATTTGCAAAAACAGCGCTGTGATTTACGAGATTAGAACCTTAGCCATCTTGAATCTAAGACCAACGTTTAACGCCTTCTATCAAATCAAAATCAAAATCAAATCATTTATTACTTTGCAAACATGGGTTATTATTATTGGGTGGTTATTATTATTATCTGCACATATAATTTAATTTCCAATTTTAGCAATGCCATAAACTGGCCAAGGTCACGCGTATGTGTTACCGTGTCTAACAAAAGTGATGGAAATATATTTTTGTTTCATATAGCGCGGCGCCCGCGAACCGTGACGATACGACGCGACAGTGTATAGTGTATAGTGCAAAACTGCGTTCTCTGTGGTGTGTGTACGGTACACACACCACAGACGTCTGATTGTTTACACATACACATGTATGGACTATAACGCGTGTTCACAGCAATACGACTCTTAGCGTGCCTATCCACTTTTGAACGCTTACTGTACAAGGAGACAGGTGAAAATCTAATAGCAAAAATCTTAGACTTAGGGTACCTATTGCGAATTACAGAAACTTTGTGAAATCCTTGTCATTCCCGTAACCACTGTCTCCGTCGAAAGATCGTTTTGTACGATGAACAGAATACTAGATAAGGCAAGAAACAGAATGCTACCTGAAACTTTGATGCATTGTATGATGATTAGCATCGAGGGACCAGAGACTCCAAAAGAAGAATTTCTAGAAAAAGTTGTTGATTTGTACGCATTCTTCGTGGCTTTTTACAATGTTACTTTGACAATTTTGGTTCAGCTTATAGCATCTCTTATTCATTAAAATGTTAATAATAATTGGAATTGATTTTAAATATTACTTTATTATAATATCGGCCTATAGTTGGAGATATTGGAGGCGTCACCCATCTTATTTTTGATTACTGGCACAACGATCGTATTAAGTTCCACAGGTAAGTAACTATGACTTAGACAAAGGTTAAAAATCATAGCAAGTACTCGCGGTAAGTGTACCCCAGCGTATTTAAGATGTTCTATGCTGAGACCGTCGTGACCGGGGGACTTTCCCCTCACCATGTTCTGTATCCTTCTCGAGATCTCTTTAGCGGAGAACCTGACAGGGGGAGCCACGGTCACGGCCACTCAAGCGCCGCAAATTTGACGGCTCGCTAAAGCCACTCAAACGCGAGTTTACATTAAAATGTTTTTGAAAAGCATTAGCTATATCAGTGGGGTCGCTCACCGACCTATGCTTTAATTTATTAGTTACTAGCTGCGTCCCGCGGTTTCACCCGCATAAGTCTCGATCCCGTGGGAATATCGAGATGAAAAGTATCCTATATGTTAATCCAGGTTATAAACTATCTGTGTGCCAAATTTCATCCAAATACGTCCAGCCGTTTGAGCGTGAAGAAGAGACAAACATACATACACACTCACAAACTTTCACCTTTATAATATTAGTGTGATTTTCCAAAACTTATTAAATTGTTTACTTTCATGACAAGATGCTGGCATATCCATTTTAATTTTCTCTTGATTGTTTTGACAATATTTTAATTTGGTTTTAAAAAGATTGCGCGATGTTCACATATCGTCGACCGTAGGTTCAATTGAGGTAAGGGACAAAATACGATTTTTCAGGAGAGGCCGACGAAGTTTTGTTTTTGGACTAAATCGCCCATAACTTTTTTCTTATTAACCTTTTTCGGGTCTGTTTTTCTTACGTTAGAATTTTTTCATATTCACCATTCGATAGAGCGAAAAATTCTGAACAAAACTGAATACTAAACTCATTTTGGGTATTTTGTCCCTTGCCTCAATTGAACCTACGGTCGACGATGATTTTCATAAATACATCCAGATGACGTCGATTTTCATAAATACATCCAGAAGTAGGTTTGTTGTATAACAGCCACATTTGATAACACAGTCGGGCATCACGGTGAGCCTCGCGAACGTGTTTGTTCCACCCTACTACATAATTTCCTTTATGATGCTTTTTAACCGATCCTGCATGAATGAGTTCGGCTCCCCTTTTCAAAATACAAATCAATGCATTATCACCAACCGATGCTCAGGTTTGTGACACATATTATCAGCACATTTACAAAATTCTGGAGGAAAATTTATTTGTTTTAAGTTGCTATTACAGTAATCATAATACCTACTTATTGATTTATTCTAAATCCCTCTCACCCCAACAACTTTGTTACAAGAAATGTAGGATCCAATGATATCATGATAACGAGCCCTGGGGGCCGATTCTACTAAAAAAATTGTTCAAAAATCGCAATAGAACCGCAGCTGAATCACGGCTTTTAAGCGTTTTCTCATTCTACTAATGAACAACGATCCAACTGCGGTTACGTTTCAGTTGACGCCAACGATCGATCGAAACAATCTCAAAATCTATTCTGTTAACAAAATCGATCATGAGCGTGACGTTTAGCCGTATTCTACTAATATTTTGACACTTGTTAGAATCGAATCAAAGCTGAACTTCGGCGGTTCATCTGTCAAAATTTGCGGTTGAACATAAGTTGGTAAAGTGTAACTTTTGCCGCATCGGTCTAAGATTGCTTTCGTTTCCTTTCCTAAAAATAATGATGTTCTACATGGATTTCGTTGAACTTGCCTATGAGGTTGACCTTGGAAGGGTTAGAGGACGAAATTTATCGTCAAGAGTCTGCAATTATATTTTTGACTTTACGCATCGACAGTTCGTGAAGACGTACCGACTCTCCAAAGACCTCGTAAGAGCTTTGATTGATAAGATCAGTCCTCACATGCCCGTCAATCGTCGTTCTGACGGTATTGATACGGAAACATATTTTAGAAAGAATACTCACTTTAAATCAACCATTATTTACTCAATAAAAGTTTTTGCTTTCCACTGTTTATACAGGTATAATTGGGTCTGTCAGGGCTGCCACTCTGTCAGGTGTAAAAAAGGCGTGATCGTAACAATCTAAATCACTTAAAAAGTTTTTATTAAAAATAAGTTATTTATTTATTCCGTTATTTAAAACTATGGAAACACATTTGGTGCGGATTACTACGTTACAGTTGCTATGAACTAGTAAGAAAGTATTACTAAAGAAATGCATATTTTTATCAATAGGCGCCGACAACATTTTACACAACATTTTTCTTCGTTTACATTAAAAACATTTAGAAATAAGACAATTAACGGCGACGGCCGGCGGCGACGTTCGGCAATAAATAAATACAATACGTGACCCAAAGTTCTCGAGTCCTACATCTGGCTGACAGCTGACTTTCTACTTTCACAGGATCGGGATAAGTTTGAATGAAGAAAATAATCAAAAACCGCAAAATAATCGTAGGAGTACGATTTAAATCGTACATCTGGCAGCCCCTGTCTCTTCATGACATAACCGAAACGTTTCGTTTCACAGCTTCGGCCAGCTAGAGACGTAAAACGAAACGTTCTTCTGAGTTTTATTATTTAAAATGTTGTATGTGTAACAATAAAATATACAGGACAAAAGTGTAATATTGGTCTAGATAACTTTTTGCATTCGAAAATAATTTTAGTGACACTTATTCGTATTTAGTAACATTTTAAGATTCAACTTTTTTTTCTGTGGTATTATTAAAATATACTATTTGGCATGTTGGTAACACAGGTTACCGCTGTTATGTTCCCTTTACGATTCAGTTGTGATTCGGCTTAGGTTTAGTTTCCAGTTTGATTAAGAAATAGTAGAATGACAATATAGGTAACTATCGAACGGCGATCGAAATCGAACTGTTGTTGAAACACAATTGAACGTGTAACGTTGCAGATTAGTAGAATCGGCCCCCTGAGCCTGATGGAATCGGCGAAAGTGACGAACTTCCATACTAACTTTCGTTCCATATTTGGCCCCTTTAGGGAATTAATTTTCAAATATCCTTCCATACTAGTGATCTATATCATATACTAGCTTTTGGCCGCGGCTTCGCCCGCGTAGATTTCGGAAAATATCCCTCGGGAACATACTACCGGGATTCAGAGTATCCTGTGTCCTAACCCAGGTCATGGCCTATCCATATGTCTTTCATCTAAATCCGTTCAGCCGTTACGGCATGAAAAGGTAACAGGCAGATAATAAATCTGTTTTAGAGTTCCGTACCACAAAATTAAAACATGAAACCCTTAAAAACGACTTCGCGATCTGTCAAGACCCTTTCTCGGGAACGCATGGAGGCATCAAGTTAAAATAGAAATCAAAAACTTAGATCTACGGTCTCTTGGAGCTGTAACGAAAATCAAACTTCCAAGTCAACGCAATAAAAAAGATGGCCATTTATGCCTCATATTTTATCACGCGCAAATAAACCAGTCTACTTGGTACTTCCCGTTGGCCCAGCAGCATGAAGTTGGGTGAGAAGTAAGGTCAAGTAAAGAGGAAAATCCGAAAATTGCTAATTTATAGTTATATATGAACTGCAAAGTTAAGTTTTTCTTCAAACTGGTATCAAAAATTTATAAGCCATCTTGAAGTGACATTTAGTCTGTATTTCATTACTCTACTATAAGTTCTTTTTTAATTGAAAATTTAAGATTGTCCTTCAATCCGGAAATTTGGGCAACCGAGCAACCACAGCTTTGAGACGGAACCCTCAGGGCGCAAGTCCTACTCAGACTTGAACGGTTTAAAAAAAAAGAAAAAAACACAGGCTTATATGATTCTAATGCATTTCTTAAAATACTTATTATTCATTTTACTATTATTATCACCATTGATTTGTAATACCTACTCTTACCGCCATTGAACATAATACCTACATGTTAGAAAGGTTAGTTTATGAATTAAATTGTAATAACTTTTGACCGAGTGGGCGATTTTAATGAAATGAAGACTGAATGTTGATTCAAGATACGGACTATAACTATATATCCAATCCCTTTAATCGTTTGAAAAAAGACACACCAAAAAAAACAATATTACACAATGAGAATTTTAAAATATGAAAATCGAAAAAAAAATCCTGCTAATTATTGCTCTCTCTATCTCTCTCTCTCTCTCTATCGAGAGCTAAACTGGGTGCTAAAGTCGATAGTAAGATCAAAATCGTCGCTTATGTTCTAAGCTCATGTACGCACGGACGTAATAAAATCGCGCGGAATAAAATCGCGTGCCGCGCTTGGAATGGAATAAATAGAAAACGGTAGGTGCATTATGTACGCACGGCCGCGGTTTTTTCCCGCCGCGATTTTTTATCGTGCCGTGTTCGATTTTCAGCGCTCGGCGTTGAGCGTTGAATGAATGCGACATACGAAGTTCTGTACGGAGTTCTGTTCCCACGGAGTCACAGACGCGAAAAAATCGCGCGCGTTGGTCTGTCTGTCTGGCGCGCCGACTCGTAGAGTGCGGGCGTGCCGCGTGCTAAAAGCCGTAATAAAACATTGGAATAATCAGTCAGTTCTGGGCATAGGTAGGTATTTAGGTGGAGTTTATCATTAAGAAAGTAAGTAAACATTAAACTGGTATAAAAGAAAATACAATACAAGAAACATGCTATTTAATTGATAATTATTTTATAAAAATAAAATATATCCTTAAATCATTGTAAGGCGTCAACAATTTGCCTTTTAAATACTGTTTATTATCAAGGGATGCATCCAAACTTTTCTTGGCATCTTTTGCGGTCTCCTAGCCTCAGAAATAGTTATCGCTAATAATTTTGCAGAACACATCGTACGTCCGCACTGCACGAAGAGTCAGTTCCAAGTATGTATGGGCGTTATTTCACGTTACTAGTTACAATAACTGGCTACGGGGCATGTAGCCGAATAACTAGTTTCGAGTCACACATAAACAGGTGATTTTTGTAACCAGTTACATCACAAGGCAGTGATCGAATGAAAAGAGTGAAACGAAACAAAGTACGTTGCGACGGCGACGTTGCGAGCGCATGTTGTTTCTTTCGCGCGTAATAACTTTAGTATTAAGTTATTAATGTAACTGTCATCTTATCAATATGTGCATATGCCATGGTTACTTTCCAGAAGAATTAAAAATAACAATTATAAAACCTCTCTTCAAGAAAGACAGCAGAGAAGATATGTCCTGCTACAGACCTATAGCGTTAGTGCCCATTTTTTCAAAAATATTCGAGAAAGCAATTTATAATCAACTTACTTCATACTTTGAGAAAAATTGCCTATTCGTTGAAAACCAGAAAGGTTTTAGGAAAAACAGATCTATTGACATGGCCATCTACGATTTCTTACATATGGTTAGCGGCAGAGTGGATAAGAGACTACCAACTCTGGCGCTTTATATGGACATGTCAAAAGCTTTTGATCGCGTAGACCATAAAATACTGATAAGTAAACTTAACGCATACGGAATAAGAGGAAATATTTCAAATTTATTAGAATCTTATCTTTGTGATAGGCAACAAATAACAAAAATTAGTAGAATTTCAAAAAAAAACGAAATGATATATAAATCTAGCCAGAGAACGGTAAATTATGGAGTACCACAAGGTAGTGTACTGGGGCCGCCCCTATTTATTGTTTATATTAACGACTTTCCTACAGCATCATCATATCCTATGACAATGTTTGCAGATGACAGCACTTTACTTTTTAATAATGACGAGGTAAGCACCTTAGAGGCTGAGATTAATTCTACATTACTATCAGTTGTGAATTGGCAGCAAAATAATAATTTGGTTATAAATCTTGATAAAACAGTATTAATGAAATTTCAACAAAGAGTAAATTACAATCTGGACTTAAATATTAAATACAAGGACATAATTATTAATGAAACAAATGTGACTAAATTTCTTGGACTTAACATAGAAAACACTTTAAAATGGAATTCACATATTGACAAGGTATGCAGTAAGCTAAACCAACATTCCTATGCTTTGCACATGTTAAGTAAAACGGCCAATCGAGCAACAGTCTTGACGGCGTATCATGGTCTAGTAGCCTCAACATTGAGATATGGAATTATATTTTGGAGTAATGCCACGGGTAAAGATGTAATATTTAAGTGCCAAAAAAGGTGCATAAGAGCTATATATAATTTACGGATAACAGACAGCTGCAAACCGTTTTTTAAAAATACGAAAATATTAACTATGCCGTCGTTGTACATCTATGAAACGTCAATGTTCGTCAAAAATAATTTACATAAATTTGCTCGAGTAACTAGTCAGCGCCGTTGTGATCGGTTACAAACAGTCGGATCTAGTACTGCACTATACAGAAACAGTATTTTTGTAATGGCTCCAAAGGTCTATAATAAATTACCAAAATGTATAAGGAGTGAAGATAATGTCCGCAAATTCAAAAGTAAATTGTATTTATTTCTAATAGATAAGACGTATTACTCTATAGAAGAATTTTTAAATGATAAAATATGACATTACCAGCCCTTTAATATAATTAACCATTGATATGCATGTAAAAATAAATTATAATTGATTAATTAATTACTAATAATACATTTAATTGACATTATTTACAATTATGATGAAATATGACATTACTAGCCCTTTAATATAATTAACCATTGACATGCATGTAAAAATAAATTATAATTGATTAATTAATTATTTATTAATACATTTAATTGACATTATTTACTCGAACGTGACTTTGTATTGTATAAATTCAGAATTATTGCTAAAAACTTAATATATTTGTACACCAATTTCATTGGTAGGACATAGAGCTCGACTAAAATGTATACATAAGACCTTTATTGTAATACCTGTGTTCACAAATAAAGATTGATTGATTGATTGATTGTATAATGTAGCTACAAAAACTTATTCGTTCCAAAAACTTAAAACTAGTGATATGTAACGTATTACGCAGGTTATCATTTATATTTTCGTTTCGCAAAAAACTCTAATACTTCGATAGAATCACTGAGTTGGATCACCAAATAGTATTTGAAAAATAACTAGTTACTAAAATCACTTGTTTTCAAAACCGCCTTGGAAGTCACTAGTTATGTTATGTTGTTATGTTCCAAGTGATTTTTTAACACTCGTTCGAACACTCTGTTGAAGGCGGGAAAAAATTACGCTAGGTGTTTTTTCTGCCGCGATTGAAACAAATTTTTTCTCTTCTGAAAAGTTGCGTATCATCCACTTTGTTAGAACTTAAAACCGACGAAATGTAAATCCAAAATAAAGGCTTCGAAAATTTTCTAATTTTTCATCATGAGTATCGTTTCCATGGTTTTCGAGGGTGCTAAAGCCGATAATGAAGTCAAAATAAAAATCCAAGATGACGGCTGTGATTTTTTTTTATTGTTCATCATGTTTTCATAGTTTTCCGAGGGTGCTAAGTGCTAATGCCGATCGTGAGGTCAAAATGTAAATCCAAGATGTCGGCTGCGAAAAAAAAATTTAAATTTTTCGTCATGGGTGTCGCTTTCATAGTTTTCTAGGGTGCTAAAGTCGAAAGAAATGTCAAAATCTAAATCCTCACTATCGGCTGTAGCACCTTCGAAAAGTATGAAAACGACACCCATGACGAAAAATGAGAAAATTTTCGCAGCCGCCATCTTGGATTTTCGTTTTAACTAAATTCACACTTTCTCTCTCTCTAATGAATTAGAAGAAGACAGTCGCAGTATGAAGCCGTGTTAAAGAACTTTGTTGCAAAAACCCGATTACTATGTCACACTATGAAGTCAGCAACAAAAAAAGACATGTCGTGCCTCTAGATTATGTCACATGGTTGAACCGTGCTAGCATTTAAGACAAATGTAAGACATGATAAATATAATTTATCATGTCTTGTCACAAACGTCTTGGGTACGCTCGTGCTCGCCCCGCTGAACGGCTAAGTACCTCGCGTGAGTAATGTGCGTGTTTGTGCAGGTCGGCGGAAGACAACTTCATCTCAGAGGTGGAGGGCGGCGCGCTGTGGGGCTGCCGCGCACTGCGCACGCTGCGCCTGGCGCGCAACCTGCTACGCGACGTGCCCACGCACGCCCTGGCGCCGCTGCATCACCTGCAGACACTGTACGTGCACATACACATAATATACATTTATACACATTTAAGTACAACGAGTAGCCCATCATTATCCTCGTTGTGTAATATCGGGAGTCGTGTGCTGTGGCGCTGTGGGACACTGAGCAATGTGCAACCACATTTATTAGCGCGTTTTTATTAAGAAACAAACAAAGTTTGCCAACATACGGAGCTGACCCAATTGCAGTCGACGCTAAACTTCGCAGATAAGCACTTCAGTTAGCTTGGAGCTCTGTTATCTTTCGAGAACTGCCCCTCCCCTCCTCTTTACTATTTAAGTCACACTCTACAAGCTCAGCAATTTTTATTATTTATTTCCTTGCAAATAAACAACCACATTCTCGTCGTTCTCTCAATAACAATAACCGAAACCAACATGAAAAGTAGATGACTTAAAACTAGTTTCAACCAATCAAATGGCTTGAATCTAGTTTTAAGTAATGCTTGAGTATTGAGTGACGTTCTGTAATACGGGCCTAAGTGTTTGAAGGCAAAGTAATATGTCTGCACTGCTTAAAATTTTACTCCAAACCTAAGCACGGGGCAATCGCAACGCAAACTAAGCAGTAGATGAGACGAGTGCAGCGATGCCCGGCAGTCGGGCAACCGCACGGAGCAGGTCTCGTGTGACACACTTTCTGCTATATATAGCACATCATAATTCGCGGTATTTATAATTAATTGCGAGTGGAATCGGTGTCAGCGTCTGTCGGCGAGCACGGCGAGCACTGCCGCCTGCGCTGGGGCTTGCGGGACGGTCCACTTGACGAGCGCCACACGGCTCTACTAACAACTTCACAGAATTAATTTATTTAAAGTCAACCAACAACGTTGACATTTTCACTTGCATCCACATTTCAGGGTTGAGTAAAGTAAGCAGAGTGCATTATAACACAAACTTATAAAAAGCTTTCTCAAGTACAAAGTTTCATCTATACTTACTACATAGATCGGAAGGTTGGGCTACAAAAGAAACGAATGAAAGACAGTTGCATACTAAGATGGAGGTGTAGCGCCTATGAGAGAACAGCTGAGGAGTAACGGATGTCGTGGTATTGATGTGATGCGGAGGAACGAGGAGCATGCACAGTTGCACACACAGCAGTTGAATAAGTATTATGAATTAGTAATGCCGCCTGGCCTAGATGAGCCTATGATGCCCGACATAGCCGCGCCGGATACACGGCGCACTCATTTGTTGACAACGTTTGAAGTGCATGCACTCCGATAAATAATATGGAAAGCGCCACGTCGAGCTTGGCGTGCGCTTATACATGCCGAATGACGGCCACTAATTACTTTGCTCTAAGGGCCAATCGCACGTGGGCTCACACCAACATACATAAATACAGGGTAAGTTTTTATCCAGTGCGCAAACTTTAACACGTGATTTTTTAGGTAGGGTATCTCGTAGTTGACCTCTGAGATCATGACTACTTAACCGGGCTTTCCTGTGGGTACCTTAAGCTACTACACTTAAAACCTTCAGCCAGGGGTTATTCAACTATGCTAATTAAAACTAGGTGAACGCTCGCTAAGGGCACCCTCCGTGGGGTACGAACCTCGGCTTAGGGCGTCAACCGGAGCACCCGGAGGGAGGACATCAAGGATGGGACGGGCTGGATCAAAGTTTTGATCATGATTATTACTCGGGGAATTTAAAGCTACGTGCTCAGCTGCAACAACTGCTGGCACCTCGTTATCGAGCAAGGGTCGGGGGGAGTATCATTTACTCGGGGACGCGGTCGCGATGGCAAAGGACCTCGGCGACGAGGTCGGAATGACGGGTGACGTCTGTTTTTGTACACTGTGCTGTTTTCCCTACCGCTCTCCTGGAGAAGGGTAATGGGGTCGTCAGGGTCGGTAAGGATTCGCTTAGGGCGGTGAGTTCGCTTGATACTACTAGAGGGAGTGTAACTAGCGGCCTCGACAACCAGAGGGTTGTGATGTTTGGCAGCAGTATCGAAGTAACGCTTGGAAGAGAGTTTGAGAAATTGGTGGATGGTGGGGTTTACTCATCATTATGAACAACTTTTACTATGAGACCAAAACTGAAATCGCGAAAAATAATCAGCTGTTCCCTACATTTATGTTCGCTTACCTCGTCAAAATGTAGGGAACAGCTGATTTTTTTTTTTCAGTTGTTCGTAATAATGAGTAAAGTCACGTGTTTAAGTTTGCGCAGTGGATAAAAACTTATCCTGTATAGGTATACATACCTTTTACAATATTTTTGTTGAGTAGCCGTACAGTGCGTGAAACTCGCTACCTACTACTTATAATACAGCGATATCGACCTACATACCTCAATCCTCGGGACGCTGACACTACACGGAGAATCTAAATCTGGAAAACATAAAAGATATTTTTAGTTGAAATAAAAATATTATATTGTTAGTAATATAGTTTTAATTCTATTTTGGTATAAAAAATATGTACTGGTGGTGCGTATCATGCAAGCTAAAGAAGAGTAAAAAAAGAAAGAGAAAGCATTTATTGTGACTCGCACGGGAAGATCACAAAGTAAACAAAATTATATAATAGAAAATAAAAAACAGAAGGTCATGAACGAGGCCAAACGGAGTAAAGTCAAAGTCAAATGATTTATTTCAATTAGGCACATAAAAGGCACTCTTGAAAGTCTTAATTTACAAAAAAATTAATTGAATTTAGTCGCCCCTTCCAAAACAGTTTTCGTATGGAGAATAATGGGCAAGGAACTCCACCGTTACTCTTTTAATTTTTTTTACAATTCTTGTTTGTTTAGTTAGGTATACTTAGAGAACCACGCGGCAGTGATGGCAGTCAGCCTCCCAGTCGAACGCGCGGTGTCACCAGCGCTACACACTGACAGTGCTCTCGCGGGAGCGCGCGTCCAGCACTCCGACTAGACACACAAACATGATTGGCTCTATGTGATGTGCTCTAACGTACAACTCGTTGCAGGAACCTGGCGGGCAACCTGATCAGCGAGCTGAGCGACACGGCTCTGCCGCCGCTGCCGGCGTTGCACACGCTGTGAGTTCATAATTCATATACACCACACGCTAGTGCTACCGTCACCGCACTGCGTGGCCGCCTTACGGTACAGTACATATTGTGACGGAAACGTTTACGTGGGGGTAGCATAACACCAACGTAACCTTGTCAACATAAAAAAATTATATTTATATAAAATACAAAAAGGTGGTAGGAAGGTCTATGGTCACAAGATCCCTTAATTCCCTTGGGAGTAGCGCAGTACTCTCCTGGCTCAGCCTGGTGCGACGATGACCCCAGCGGGTGTGCCACGCTGCAGACGCCAGGAATGGTGACGGTCGGCGGTTGGTCGCGCCTGACCCGTAGTTGGCTCGACGTATTCACGCGGATAAATATATACCCTGCACGGAGCACGACAGCAAACGTAAATGCCGATGTAGATAGAGGTAAGCCGGAACTTTGGACCCTAGAACATAACGTCCAGCGTGTCACAAGATGACCAGTAGTCATCTCCAATGATTGTGACACCAAAGCATAAGCAAAGCGATATGTACTAGTGCGCTAATGAAGGTGGTGTGTGGATGTCACAATCAGTACGGAGTTTACATGGAGTGAGAAGCACGGCATGACTTGCACATTTTGAGTCAGTGAGAAATACTTACAAAATGCGCAGAACTAATGGCAAATAGAATGGCACAGAGAAATAATTAGGCAGAAGGCATAATGGTTTTATACTATGGTAGATTACGAGCAAATAGGCACACCCCCTAAGTTGACCTATTCGTAGGTGGGTAGGCAGTGTAGGCACACACAATATAAAAAGCGACATTGTTCAACACTTACCCAATATGGGGCATGGGGATTACACTGATTTTAATGGACGGGCCACACCAACGGGAAACGCCGTTGATTATCGCGATGATGGACTTTATTCCTACGGGTTAACGTCCATCATCGCGATAATTAACGGCGTTTCCCGTTGGTGTGGCCCCAGCATAATACATAGATTTATGACTATACAATACATGTAGTCAAATATAAGAATACCGTTGCAAACGAAGACAACCGTGGCTGTCGTGGCTGTCGTGGCTGTCGTGGACGTCTCACGCGCAACGCGAAGTGTCGCGCCGCTGAGAATAAGCGACGCGAACGTGAACCTCCCTAGCCAGCACATGACGATGTGTCGAACCGGCGCACAGTGGGCTGAAAATCGATCTTCATAGACTTAGGGATCAACATAGTATTTTTTTTTTTGGCAGAAATTTGTTTAGGCATCGTATATTGATCAATTTAATGCTATTTCAGTTTTTCAATAAACATTTTTCTTTATTTAATAGCACTTTGTTGAAAAAAAATTATGGAGAAATATGTAAAAAAGGACTTTATTCGACTTTGGCACAAGTACGACTAATTTCCTTTAGCACGATTATACCTACCCCTTATTTTTCTGCATTTTTTAGCATATCGCACAGTGCGCGGACGTGGATTTTGGGAGAAAAAATATAAAGTGTGTTTATAGAATATAAAAAAAGATTTTAATCTATTTATAATTGACACTAGGTATTTAAATGGTTATTAATAAATTATAATGAATATCAATTTAGTAGTTACCGGTTAAACATAACAAAGATAAGCCGCCTCATCAGTCTTTAAATTTATTGTCAAAATGGGGTTTTGATGGGTCATCAAGCCAAAGTAGATATAAACAAAAAATGGAAGAAGGAAAGACTGATGAAGCCATTTTTATGACAACTTTAGTTCCCTCAAAATTAACTGCTGCAGTTGGAAAGGAAGTAATTATATGAGAAAATCTTAAGCCGTGTTCTACAATATACTGTTGACCTGTCCAATTTATATTCGTCAAAGAAAGTGACTTGGTAGTGAAAGATGAAATGACTAAAATAGAAGCAGAAATAAAAACTTTAAGCCCATCCAAATGTGTTGATGGCATTGAAGTTGAACACAATCTCGTCCTGACGATGATTGATGGAAAAGTGTGCACGTATGTATCAGAAGCTCGCTCCAGTGCTGTGTGTTACTTGTGTTTGGCGAAACCATCTCAGATGAACGATCTCGATGCAGTATTGCGTAAAGAAGTGTCATCTGATATGATCAAGTTTGGCTTGTCACCTTTGCATGCTCAAATTAATAGCATGGAGTGTCTTTTACACATAGCATACAAACAAGATGTTAAAACTTGGTCTGTCAAAGGAGAACACAACAAATCCGTGATGCAGCAGAGGAAGAAACAGATACAAGAGAGATTTCGAAAGGAGTTAGAGCTTTTGATAGATATCGTGAAGCAGGGATCAGGGACAACAAATGACGGAAATACGGGAAGGAAATTCTTCGAATTTCCTCAAAGGTCGGCAGCTATTACTGGCTTGGATGAAGAAATAGTACGCAGATTCGCAGTAATTTTACAAGCAATTACATCAGGTGAAAACATCGATGTTGAAAAATTTCGAGCTTATACCCGTACGACCGCAGATAGATACTTACAGTTCTATCATTGGTACTAATTGATTAGCATTCGAAAGTATTGTTGCAGCTGCTGAAGACTGTAAATCTATCTTTCCTTTGTATAAATTCAATCTCTTTGTACTGTATAATTGCATATCACATGTGTGAGCACTGTGACCATGTTGTACATTCCAT
The DNA here is from genome assembly GCA_949152395.1 of Agrochola litura. Classification (NCBI taxonomy): domain Eukaryota; kingdom Metazoa; phylum Arthropoda; class Insecta; order Lepidoptera; family Noctuidae; genus Agrochola; species Agrochola litura. The sequence goes on along the minus strand of OX424494.1, from coordinate 27,113,636 downwards.
AAAGCTATCATTTACTGGGTACGTCTTTCATTGACTTGAATGTGCCCTGGCGGCTGAGAGTATGTCATGCTCACTCAAATGTCTCGCTGATGGTGGCGTATGTGTTGGATCATTAAGTTCCCTTCAAAATGGTTGAGCTAAATGGTGCTGATCCATGCGTCATGTTCGTGAACGGGCGCCGTCAGTAGGGACTGGTCATCTCTTAGCGGCCACGGTTTATTTTAATTTATGAATTGTTTTTGTTTTTACATTTTTATTTCGGACTTAACGTAAACGTCTTTCTACATTGTTCTCACATGTATAATTTCAACATGAATGATGTTAACAATATTTTGTAACAATAGATTTTTATTTAAAAGAGTGTCCGTGGAGTTTCTTGCCCGTTCTTCTCCATAGGTACCTACTACGCTTTGGAATGGGCAACTAGCTTCATTTTTCTGACTGACCGACCCCTTGACAATTCAAAAGTACCTGTAATTGGTTTATTTGAAATAAATGGTTTGAGTTTGAGTTTTTTTAATTGTGAGTCCGTCATTCACACCTTTTTTTATCTAATCAATATTAATTAATTCTTTTTTTTTTGTATTTTTCTCTATCTTTAGATAATTACCATGTACCTCGAAAGTAGTTGTTATGTGGAATCGATTGCAATTTCATTTATATTCATATATTTTTTTATAGATAGATAGAAAGATAGAATATTCTTTATTATGCACACCAAAAAAATTACAGACATTAATTTAGAAATTTTAAATCCTTCAAATTAATTAATTTAATTTTTTTAATCCTTTTATGATCATTTAGTACCTAATGTCAATTATAAACAGATTAAAACCTTTTTATATTCTAAAAAAAACACATTTTTTTCCCCCAAAATCTAGCGCGTCCGCGCATTGTGCTATATATGTCAAAAAATGCAGAAAAAATAAGGGGTATAATCGTGCCAAAGGAAATTAGTCGCACTTGTACCAAAGTCGAAATATATCCTTTTTTATATATTTCTCCATACATTTTTTTCAACCAAGTGCTATAAAATAAAGATAAACGTTTATTGAAAAACTGAAATAGCATTAAGTTTATCAATATACGGTACCTAAATCCATTTCTGCCGAAAAAAGAAAAAAATTACTAAGTTGATCCCTAAGTCTATGAAGATCGATTTTCAGCCCACTGTGCGGCGCGGACAGATTGACGGCCGGGTTTGCCAGGAGCGCCTCGCCAACGGATTTTGTCAACGACTCAAGGTCACGCGCATCGCGTTGAATATGATAGAACTTGGCAATTTGGTTTCTTTATCAGTAAACAAATACTTAAAATAAAAGAAGCCTAGTTTTAAAGTTTTATTAATTACTAGCGGACGTCACGCGGTTTCACCCGCGTAGTTCCCGTTTCCGTGATAGTACGGGGATAAAATATAGCCTATGTTAATCGCTGATAATGTAGCTATCCATTACTGAAAGAATTTTTCAAATCGGTCCAGTGGTTTTTAAGTTTATTCGTTACATACAAAAATTCAATTCATTTCAATTCAAAATACTTTATTTCACATAAACCTACAAGGGCACTTATGAAACGTTAGAAGCTAAATCTTTCTTCCTTATAATATTATTACTAGCTGTGCCCTGCGGTTTCACCCGCAGAAGTCTCGATCCCGTGGGAATATCGGGATAAAAAGTATCCTATGTGTTAATTCAGGTTATAAACTATCTGTGTACCGAATTTCATTCAAATCCGTTCAGCCGTTTGAGCGTGAAGAGGAGACAAACATACACACACACACACTCACAAACTTTCGCCACCGCTGTATCTCTACGTTGGCGTCGTGGTGGGGCTTGCGCGCTCCAATGAACCCTAGGTCTGTGCCGGTAGAGTTTACTTTGCCGAGACAGATCTAGGGTGAGGGGCCAGACCAACAGAGATACAATCCAAGCCAAGGTCGCACATGCCGAGGGCTGCATGGCTAGGAGAGAGCACTAGTCGTTAGTGTGCCAACTCTTTGAAATAGGGGACCTCCAGTTTTATTTACCCTTGCCACAGTGAACGCAGGGCTCTGCTGTGGTCGACTTTTTGTGTCCCTAGCTTCTCGTGGGAATAATTATGATAACAAGATCAAAAACAAAAAAAGGTATTCAGGCAAATATGCCTTCTGTGGATGATGAAATATCACCGGTTTCATCATCATCCTCTCCGAAGTCCATATTTTCATCAAAAGAAATGGAGTAAAGAAATGAACGAATTCATTTGGCGTACCTACCTTATCATCACAAATTTAGAATCTGACATAAACGCATACCTATCTTCATTACATCAACAGTTCACAGAAAAATTTCCAAACATGAAAGTCTCCAAGCAAAGAATTGGAGATCAAAGGAGAGCAATAGTGTCCAAAAAGTTGTTACCTTCCACTACACTCGATTCAATTAGGCTAGAAGTAAGAAATAGTTTACAAACACCCAATAATGACTTACAACTACAACTGCAGACACCACAGGAGCTTCTTTTATCTCAAACGAACACACAACCGCACTCACAATCAGAACCTAAACGCAGGATGAAATGGTCAAACGAACTCAATGAAACACTTATGAAATGTTATTTTAGGGCAACAAAAATGGAGACCGATATGACAGTATGGCGGAAAAATTTAAAAGAAAAATTCATAGAGTGTTACCCTCATTTGTCACATTTATCAGAACAGCGCATATCGGACCAAAAAAGGGTAATAATTAATAATAGTATGATTTCAGAAACACGGCTACAGATTCTAAAAACAATAGTTGAGAACGAATTACTTGAGACGGACTGTTTTCATTGGCAATCTGATATTATAAGACCAAATACAGAAAATTTACACTCACAACCACCCACAAATACACTAAATTTCAATATAGAAAATACAGAGGTGTTACCAAGGACAGAAATAGGAGAAGATACGGTAGTTGATAACCCCAATGACATAGGGTCAGAACACCCCCAACACCTTAATACACAAACAAGCCATGAAAGAAACCTTGAAATATTTTTAGAAACACTACAGTACTACAGAGACACCAATCCTACAGAGAGGAGTTACATACCCATGCAAAAGTCATCAAAAAGGTTAGCGAATATAGTTAGTTATATTAACAGAGTTATTTTACCAGAACAAATTACCAGAGATACAGAATTCAATAATCTTCAGACCGTAATATACTGCGCTGCGTGGACAGCTGCTAAGGCCAACGGTAGTAAAATTTCACTATCACCGCCTGAACATAGAAGTAGACTCCAACAAAATCACAAGCCTAAATGGCATAAAAGGTTAGAACACAAAATAGAAGTTATCAGAGCCAAAATTGGAAGATTAACACATTACATGCAAGGCCATAGGAGCAGAAAACTAATTAAAGAAGTAAATATAATATTAAGAGACTACAAAACACATACATCGCATGAAGAACCAAATACACACCTTACACACTTTCTAGATACACTTAAACAAAAACTAACAGTTGTTAAAAGCAGACTAGATAGATACACTAAATGCACACTCCGTAAAACACAAAACCACTAATTATTAATAATTATTTTACCGAAAATTAAAGGCATCAACAACGAACCACACTACACCGAGCAATAACACACATACAACGTGGCCGGCCACAGACGAGTTGCAGCAATTCTGGGCTGGAATTTGGGAAAATCCAGTCTGTCATAATAATGAAGCAGAATGGATCAAAGAAGAGGAGGCCTATCAGACAAACCTTGAAACGATGAATTTTGATCAGGTTGAGGTAGAAACTTTTCACGATGTCCTTAAAAAGATACATAATTGGAAAGCACCAGGCTCTGATCACATACACAACTATTGGTATAAAAAAATTACGCACGTACACCCACACCTCTACAACTATATTAACGATTTTATAAAAAACCCAACAATTATTCCGTCATACATTACAGAAGGCAAGACTTACAAGCTTCCGAAAGACCCTAACGACACATCTAATCCAGCAAAATATAGGCCAATTACATGTCTGCAAACCTTATATAAGATATTGACATCGTGCATTACTCACGTCATATACAAACACCTTGAAACACAACAGATATTAACAGAAGAACAGAAAGGGTGCAGGAAGTTCAGTCAAGGTTGTAAAGAACAGTTAACAATAGATGCAGTAATACTTAAACATGTCCAACGTACTAAGAAAAATGTATGCTCTATGTATATTGATTACAAGAAAGCATACGATTCAGTACCTCACTCGTGGTTACTCAAAGTTTTGAATTTATACAAGATACATCCACAACTCATCAACTTTTTAAGAAATTTAATAGACAAATGGCAGACTCGATTACACTTGAATACATCCACAGGAATAGTTGAGACAGAACACATTAAGATGCAGCGAGGGATATTCCAAGGAGACTCACTCAGCCCACTGTAGTTCTGTCTCGCACTAAATCCGCTTTCAAATAAACTCAATGCCTTAAATTCCGGGTATCAACTTCAATACAGTGATACAACGACTGACATACTGACTGACCAGCAAAATTGTAAAATAAACCACTTGCTCTATATGGACGATATCAAATTGTATGCATCATCACCAGACGACTCATATGAACTAGCTAATGCTACTGAACAATTTTCAAATGATATCGCTATGGAGTTTGGGATTGACAAATGTAAAATTAATTCAATCATAGCACGCAAAAGTTATTCACATTCATACCCCATGCAGACAGGTGACACGATAGAATCATTAGACGAAAACGGTACTTACAAATATTTAGGTTACATACAGGCTAAACAGATTCTTCATAAGGAAATTAAAGCTACACTCACTAAACAATTTAAACACAGGTTAAAAACAATATGTCATACACAAATAAACGCTCGAAATACTATAAAAGCCATAAACACTTATGCCATCCCTATTCTAACCTATTCTTTTGGTATCATAAACTGGAACAAGACTGAACTCAAATGTTTGCAACGGATTATAAATACCACTTTGACTAAACATAGAAGGCATCACCCTAGGTCATGTGTTCAGAGACTCACACTGCCAAGGAACGACGGTGGTAGGGGAATAATAGATATCACTAACCTACATAACAAGCAAATAACTATTTTAAGAACATACTTCAATGCTAAAGGTACTACTTCAACTCTATATAAAGCCATAGCGTTCAATGATAAAAAAATTACCCCTTTAAACATGTTGGAGAAGATAGCCCAGAGTAATGAACAACAGACAGACCGACAAACTAAAATCGCAGAATGGACCCAAAAGTCACTGCATGGGAGACATCGACACGACCTTAATCAACCTAACGTTGACAAGTTAGCGTCGAACGAATGGTTAAGGCGTGGAGAACTGTTCCCTGAGACAGAAGGATTCATGATAGCCATACAGGACCAAGTAATAGAAACTCGTAATTACCAGAAACATATAATGCGAGTTCCTCAAACAATAGACAGATGTAGGCGATGCAATAGTTGCACCGAAACCTGCATTCAACACATCACGGGTGCGTGTAAAGCAATAGTCCAAACTGATTACAAACACAGACATGACCAGATAGCGAATATAATCCACCAAAAATTAGCAATAAAATATAAATTAATTCCCACACCACCGGTAGCTTATTATAAATATCAACCTGAAACTGTTCTCGAAAACTCCACTCACAAGCTGTACTTTGACCGAGCTATCCCCACCGACAAAACAACACACTACAATAGACCAGACATCACGTTGTTAGATAAAAATAACAAAACTGCACAAATCATAGACATAGCCGTTCCTAATACACACAATTTGCAGAATACTATAGCGGTAAAACTCTCAAAATATATAGACCTGAAAATAGCAAACAGCAGAATGTGGCGGCTTAGCAATGTCACCATAGTTCCTATAGTATTATCAACAACAGATGTAATACCTAAACAGCTCCACCAGTCTTTAAAAACACTCGATTTACCACCCTACACATATCAGACTCTTCAGAAAGCTGCAATTTTGAACACCTGCAGGATTGTCAGAAAATTTCTGCAAAATGACAACGACACATCAATCGTCACCTCATACACGAGTGCAACAACCACCGCACGAACACAGCCTCATGGACAGACACAATCACCATCACAAAATCAGAACACACCATCATCTCATCATAATTTAACCAATCTCCAGGAGTAGCACTTGGCTTCGGCCCGTACTATCCCATAAACCCGGCGCAACGCTGAGATACGCAAAAGTATAAAAAGAAAAATAATAATAAAGTTCACATGGTTGTCGGGCACAACAATTACATAAAATATGAGTAGTAGCATGATTTAAAATAAATGCGGTAAATATAAATTAAAAATAATTATCACTAAAAAATCTAATAAAATTACATTATATAATATCACATTTAAAGGAGAAACCCGTTTCTGGGCCTAACTGTTCCACGAATCAGATATGTACCAAAAAAATCGTCTATTTTGCTTAATTAACCCATTTTAATCTTAGCCTCAATAGCAATGGCCAAGTGTAGAAAATAAGTAGTTTTCTATTTTTTGTTTTAAACAACCTTTGTACACCATTAAAACATTTATTTCGTTAAACATCACTAACTTCACAAACGCTGGCATTATATCAATAGAGCGTGCCATAAGAATATAATCGATTTAGTGGAAATCGATACTGTTACAAATAATTAAATAATACTCCCATTATTTTATTATAATTGTTTTTTATATTAAAATCATTGTAAAATAAAAAAAATCTGGAATCTAATTGATTTTAGTACCTAACCACCATAAAAAAATCATTAAAAGAAATAAATAATCGATAAAAGCGATTGCACCACGGATTACACTAGTAAACGGCAAATGTCAATGTCAACGTCTGTCAAATGTCATGTCATTGTTGTCATTCGCTTTTATTGTTTTTTCGTATTTCTCGGGATTTATTATTTCTTAGAACCGCTTCGAATACTGAACTCCGAAATTGATTGCCTTCCGACTGCCCTCGCTTGAACATTGGACGCCGTACCCTGCCACCCCTGTAGACCTTTGCTGGAAAACCAGATCTGTATAATGATCTTTTGAAGACTGGTTAAATAACGACATCATGAGCCTGTACATTAATTGCGGAATAGCAACAGACCGCTGCAATACAATAGGAAGGCAAAAATCGGAAGATGAAAATGATTCTTTCAATTTACAGGAATGGGTCGCGCCTCAAACGGTTAGTATCCGATATTTTTATATCGTAACATTTTTGTACCATGTAATTATTTAATGCAATCAAACTAAATAGTAAGTATTATCGTTTGTGTCCAGTTGTCTGTTGATAGTTGTATTTTATAAAATGATACCAGAATGTGCAACAAATTCATATTCGAAGCCATATCTGACATCGCCAATCCGGACTGAACCTGCATAGTTAATTACAGCCTATTCCATCTTCAGAGAGGAGGTCTGTGTCCCTGCAGTGGGAATGTAATCAGGCCGCTTATGTTTATAGATTGTGCAATCCACGAAGACGCGCCCCACTGATTACTGTACTGTAAGTTATACTTTAAGTATGGAGCGGAGCGGAGTGGGGCGCGTCTTCGTGGATTGCACTATCTATACCCAAATGTGCCACTCAGATGTTTCTTGCTAAATACTAGTGCTAGACCTAATAGTCAAATGATAAATGTTTGTTTCAGGTACTTAAATGAAAATGAGTTTATCTGCCAAGCTTGCCGAAAACATGCCAATGCTGTATCTCTTGATTGAAATAAGTAGACCAGAAGAGAGTGAACAGACACCTATAGGACACTGATGAATGGAAGTGTGTAGAGAGGTGGACGGTGGCCTACAGCAAGAGCTGTCAACATCGGACTCAAACTGGATGTTGAGAGAAAGAATAAAATCAAGCATATTAGTAATAGGATGTATTTCGTTTATATATTAGTCGACAGCTCTCTAAGTGGGAGGGATCCTATACTTCAATATTATTGCACCTGTTTTGTTGGCAAAAGAACGGTTGGTAGCCGTACCCACACGATGAGGAGAATTATGATAATTATCTTGGTTAGGCACGGCACCAGGGTAGCCAAATGCCTTCTGCACAATTTCTGGATACTGTATTATTATATTACGATAATCCTAATGTAGTTAGTGATTAATAAAACCATTTATCACAATTATGTGTTTTTACTTTATTTTACTTAATATATTATTGCAATCTCAGATTACTGTAATATGAGATTGCATTAAATCCCCTAGTAGATACAATATTAACAAATGCAAGCCAGTAATGTTGTAAGTGAGCCTTGTTTATTTAAATATAGTTTTCAGTAAGATCAATCAGATAAATCTAAAGGTCACTTTAGATTCCCCCCCCAAGCACTTTTTGTGTACCTACCTAAAACCTCATCATGATAGACTGCAGGCGCTGCAGCACAAGCCTCAAACATATTTTTTTTATTGAAATAACTCAAATAATAAAAATAACCTAAAATGTAAACATTGTCTGATTTGACCAATTTGGCCATTGCTGGGAGACGTGAAAATTGGGGTCATGAATCCTTCCTAAATACTCTAATTTATGTCCAAATTCCAGTCCTGGAACGCCAGGCCCAAGTTTCTATGGAGTTTGGGTTTCTCCTTTGTGATATACGTCTTTGCAAATTTTACCTCTAGAAATCATTAGGAAGAATCAATCAATCAAGCATCAATATTCATTTCAAGTAAATAAGATCACACACAAATTGAATGTAACAATCCTTAACACAAATTTAAATGATAAAATAAAATAAATGAATAATTAGGAATTATTCAAAGTTCAATTAATTTGAAATTAATAATGTCACAGATTAAATTCATATAAAAAGTAAAATATAACATTAAAAAATTCAATACACACAATAGATATATGTCACAGGTTAATGTCAAAAAGTCAAATCAAATTGTAATAAAAACACAATTAATTTAAAATAAATAATGTCACAGATTAAAATAGTATCATAAATTCAAATAAAAGTCAAATAAAGTATAATAAAAATCAATGTCCAAAACTGAGTAAATGGTGGAAGTCATCCCATTTTTATGTCATCATTAAGAAATTCGTTTAGTGAATAATAGCATTTATCCACCAGTAATTTTCTGAGCCGTTTAATAAATATTTTTTCATTTTGTTCCATTTTTATGTCGTTTGGTATTTTATTATATATTTTAATCACAGATTACCTGCTACAGGGACACCTCTGCCCAACCCTTCGGGGAAACAAGGCGTGATGTTATGTGTTATTACATATACCTACTGTATGATCCAGAAACGAAGCGTCAGTCGACCGTGTGGCTGTTTCAAAATGAACCAACGCCTACTAAAGTGAAGCGAGCCAGAAGTGCAGGCAAAATTTTGATCGCAAGTTTTTTTTCTTTGACGGGTTATCTGGTGTCAGTACACTTACGAGATAAAAGGAGCATCAATGCTGAATGGTATGTTACCAAATATTTGCCAGAAATTTTTACTGTTGCAAGCAGCAAGCGACCGAATACTGGCCTCCGTGGGCTACTGTTTCACCACGACAACGCGCCGGCTCACTAGGCACTCAAAACAAGGGACTTTCTGGACTGCACTCCGGTCAAATTTATAGGTCATCCTCCTTACAGTCCCGATTTAGCTCCGTGTGACTTTTACTAGTTCCCCAAAATAAAAAATCAAAGGAAAACAGTTTTCATCACCGGAAGATGCACTGGCTGCATTGAGAAGGAGATTGAAGAGGTGACTGATGCGGACTGAAAAACGTGTTATGAAAATTGGTTTAGTCGTATGAAACTGTGTATAGACGTCAATGGAAAAAAATAAAAAATAAATAAATAACCTGTAGTATATTTTTGTGAGTGCCCCGTGTAACTAATCATAAATTACAATTAGTCACAATATTCAATAAAAAATCATTGTTTCTCCAGTCAAATAAATAAGTCTATCCAACAACTTTGTCATAAATTACGTAACTAGTTAACTAACAACATTTTATAGTGACCGTATCAATATTAGACATCTTTATCCAATCTAATCGATACCAAAATAAAGTACCTAAGTGTAGGTACAATATGCGTGCCGCTAAAACTCAGAAACGAGTGCCGGTACGATCAAGGGAGTTATTATGATGTGGTAGCCCTCTATCACCCGTCCATGAAGAAGGTTCCCGTTTTTACCTGAAGGGCGTGCTTTTGAAGATATAAGGTCTGGAAGTTTCGCCCTCAAGAAATTTCTAGAACAGTCCAGAACATTCCAGAGTATTCCACAACATTCTCTCTGGAATGTTTGAGAACATCCCAGATCATTGTGGAAAGGTTTTAGGTAGATGTAGGTAGGTAGGAGGTAGGTATGTAGGGGTAGGTAGGTAGGTAGGGGGGGTAGGGGTAGGTAGGTTGGTGTAGGTAGGGTAGATAGGAACAACTTTTAATATGGGACAAAACCTGAAATCGCGACAAAAAAATCAGCTGTTCCCTAACTCGCTAGTTCGCATAACTCGTCAAAATGTAGGGAACAGCTGATTTTTTTTCGCGATTTCGGGTTTGGTCCCATAGTAAAAGTCGTTCATAGATAATGATGAGTAAAGTCACGTGTTTAAGTTTGCCACTGGTTAAAAACTTACCTGTATTATGCTCTCTTTACCACAAATTCAGGCTTCTAGCTTTATCCACAACGAATTTACAGGGGGGTCGAAAATGTCCTGAATGGCTTCGAGAAAAGGATGGTACGGCTTCGCCTTTGTTTGTTTTTGCTCGTTATTGGCTCAATTTGTTTGCTCTGGTTTAAACTGCGGAAGGCGCTGAGACATTAATTCAACCGATTAAAGGGATCTCCGCAATCGCGGCGCCTGCCGATTTATATAAGTGATGCGGGTCATTGAACGTGCCAATACAAACTGTTTGTTAATATTCTGAACATAAAAAGTGCGCTCCACTAAAGTTAGTTATTTGTTAGTCGGCGACCGCACGCGCGCACTAACAAGTGGTCGATGATCGCGGATGTAGCGCACGGAGCTCGGACAGGACTTACTTTTTTTGGAAGTAAGTACTTACCTAATCCAACACCGAAATACTAAAAATTAGATCTACTAACACCAGGTATACTAATGGAACCCTGATCATTTCAGTCTGCGTTAACAGTAGTCCGGCGAGTGTGATGTCTGCTCGTGTGACGTCAGCCTGTGAGCCGCAGCTACTCGCTGTTCGTGCAGCATGGCACTAGCGTTATTTGCAATAATAATGTCCTCACATTGTGTTGGCGAGTTGGGTCCGCGAAAGGACGGGGCGGGGCGCGAGGCGCGGGGGGCGCGGCTCGTCGGCTGCCCACTTAGATTTATGTGCTCATAAATACAATGAGATGTCTGCGTGGATCACTAACTAGGCGCGAGACCACTAATCCTCGATATAAACATGCTATCCATAAAGTTGTCGACTTGGAGCGATCTATTAGTATTTGATATTGGTTTTATCATTCTGTTACTGGTGGAAAGTGTTCAGACTCCGGTTGTATTCGGCTGTGAGTCGCCAGTGATCGGGTGGCGGTCTCTATAAAGTGTGTTCACAGTAATATCTGCGTGCTCGGTATCGAGGCGCCCCTCCCCCACCCCGCTCCCGCAACCCCGCACCCCGACCCTCTACACATAAAAAATACATTAATCACGATGCATGAATGGTGTGGACAGGAGAACATAACGAGCGATTTATTTATTTTTGGAAGGAAAAGGGAATTCGTTACGCTACCTACCTACACGAAGATTACTTTTTCAGTGTTATAGAGGTGTCAGTTCCGAGAATCCGAGATGGGTCGCATTCCCATCCGAAGCGTAGGCATTAGAGCTGGGTTGTGAGTGTGTACTTGTGTACGAAGCAGGCGTAGCAGCGCGATCTGCAGTAGCCCGGCTGCAGCACTGGCAAAGGCAACACAAAATGACGTGATACATTCGTAAGAGACAAGCTAGCTGTCTGAACCACGACACGACGAGTCCTGGTGGACTGGTGACGTGTCGGTGGTCGTGCAGCGTCCTGGCATGCCGCGATAGAGTGCACATAGACCTATACAAGCTTTGGATGAAACATAAATATACCTACCTACGCAATCAAAAAGTTTTTGCAAGATATTTGGAACGCAACATATTATTGTTTAAAACGAACTATTACATAAACGAGTTTCATACATTTTTTATTTTTTTTTATAAAGTATAATATTAATAAAGTAATAAATAATGTATGATATGGCTTATGCCAACGCTTCGCCGGCTGCGTGTCGGTAGATACCTAGCCCACGGGAACGAACACTACCGGAATGAAAAGTACCCTGTGTTAATCCAGGTGAACAATGTATTAATTCCACAATACATTGTTTTCATATAACTCTACTGGTTTACGCAACGCACGTTAGTAAAGCTCCCATTCAGCATGACATCTTCAACAATCATTGTCATAGATATTTCAGCCAATTTACACAAAACCTAATGAATTATAAGTACACCTAATCCTTCCTCGTGAATCACTCCATCCATTGGTGAATACCGTATGAAAATCCGTTCGGTTGTTTTTGATTTTATCGCGTCCAACAGACAGACACGGCGGAGGCACTTTTTTTTGTTTTATAATTATGTATCTTTATTGCATGTACTTAGTGATATGTAAATAAATATAAAACGCTGCATTTTCCGCATTAAAATGAACCGAATGGTTTGTTATCTGTATCGCAGTAGGGATAGCAAAACATCCGTTAGTTACAAAGCGTTAGCATTCTTAGAAGTGCTCCTTCCCTTCAACATTTTATTTGTCGGCGGCTTCGCATTAATCATCGCACGATAAAAGAAGTGCCGTGTCTGTAATCTGACGTTCAGAGAAGCGGATCGCTTTGCTGCGTGGAGTGACTGACTCACATACGGGTACACTTCCTAGTACCTCATGTCACTTGTGGGTGACGAGAGCGCGTCCATCGTCAGACTCGTCAGTGTCAGCAGAGTATGGCTGGTGTCAGAAGGCGACGGTTGGCGCGGGCCCGCGGGCGGCCACCGCACCGCTCTCGCGCGGGTCATCGACCGCGTTCCCTCCATTCCCCCACTTCCCTCCCCGGTGACCTCACCCCACAACTATTTGAGATCTCATTTGAAGAAATAGAGTGACTGGAAGAGCGTTTGAAACATTGATTGGTGCTCCCTGACGGTGAGACGTTACACCAACCAGTTGGTGTTTACTGAATCTGATATCAATCCTCACCTCATGTGAGTTTAGTTTAGTGTAATTGTTGGTTATTAATTCAGTAAATACTTCAGCAGGCTGATCGCTAATCATACATTCATCTAGCAGTTTATGTTCTGAGTTCTGGGTTTGTTATTTTGTATTTAGTTACCCGGCCCCGCTGACAATTCTTTATTCGAAAATCCTTTGAAAGCAAACATAGATTTAATATAGGTAGTGTCACACATAGGACTAGGGAGGGCCAGATCTGACCAAATCTATTTCACTTTGACATATGATGTGGTGTGGGGTGCGGGGGGATTGAGCGACCCGCAGTGAACCCTTCTCATCGGCTGCCATCTGTTAGGTGTCAGTGTCCACTCGCCTCGGTGCTCTGAGGCCTGTCAGGCCTGAGCCCTGTCTTGTCCTATTACTCACCTTCGATCGAATTCGGCGGTCACGACTACTTACTTAGACACTCTCTGGGACGTTTGCGATCTCATCGTACAGAATGGGCCAGACTAGACAATGAAATCAAAACCGAGTAACAAATTGAATCACCTAACAAAAGAAATAAGAACGTTTATCAGCCGAGCCGCTGAGCGTAAGACATGTGCAGGCGACTGCAGCTGTACCGTACACAGTGTAACTGTGGTCATGTTCTGTCGTGGCTCACGTCTCGCTGCGACATGTGTCGTCGGTCGTACGTCGTCACCACCACTTCGCCACGATGATTGCCACCTCGTCTTCATGTTCATTTATCGGCCGTTATTCGCACAGTGTTCGGTGATCAATAACAATCTCGTTTCGCGTTGTAAACCGCTCAACGAGGCAGAAAACCAGTGGCGCGAAGTGTCCTGACATCTAATGGAGTGTCTCTAGTGGCGCGGCAGTGTCGGCCGGCATGCGGCACGAGCGATCCCCCTGCCTCCCCTGGCTGTTTGTGCAGTGCCTCACTGTTATTATACCGCAGTCTCGGCGTCATGTGATGGAATGCCCCTGTACCACGGATATCTATGCCCTCTACCGATATAAAGCTCTGGTGTGAACAATGAACTGTGTTACTTGAACCTGCCTGGCGATGCCTTAACAACTCGTGAGCCGACTGACGAAAGCTTTTTGTCGCCGTCTCTGTATAGATAGTACAATCCACGAAGACGCACCCCACTCCGCTCCGCTCCGTACTAAAGTACAGCTTACAGTACAGTAATCGCGGAGTGGAGCGCGTCTTCGTGGATTGCACAATCTATAATATTAGCAGTCAAAATTGTGTAATTAATTGTGCGGTTAAAGCACCCTTTATAATCTGCGAGCGGACCGCGCCGCCGCGCCACGCTCCTCAGCGCCCTTGAATTACTTCAACAAACAATTATTATTTTTTTATGTTAATCTCTTAACTAAATCTTTAGGTTGTTTAATAAAATTTAATGAGTTTTTCTTTTTTAAATCCAATTAGCCGAAAGATTTATTCCACCATCAGAAGTTCAGAACATCATCAATACCTATCCATACCGTCTGATCACTCCAGACATTGCGTGGTTGTTAAAACTTCACCTAAAATTTAATTCTAGTCTCTACGCCACCAGTACTTACTGTGAAGTTGAAGAGGTATGTACTTGCACCCTAGTGGTATGTACTAGCGCCCTAGTGGTATGTACTAGCGCCCTAGTGGTATGTACTAGCGCCCTAGTGGTATGTACTAGCACCCTAGCGGTATGTACTAGCGCCCTAGTAGTATACAGGTTGTCCCAAAATTATGGGACATGAAGGGAAAGTATAAATATCGTAGATAGGGTATTATGATGAAAGAAGACTTTATGTTATTTTTAAAAGTTAGTAATTCTGCATTCAAAGATTTTCTAAAAATTACTTGCCTCGTCTGGGAATCGAACCGACTTAAATGTAAAAAGTAATAACTCTTCTTAAGTAACATAGTATTTTAAAAGAAACGAACAACGTAAAATGTTTGAGTCAAATTTCAAGAAAGTTATTGATTGCCGACGACGACGTTCGAAAAGTAGCGATATTATCATTCCATAGATAGCATTGATTATTCGTGAATAAGTACCCACTTCATAAAATACTTTATAGCATAGTTTTCCTTATTATAAGTGGACGTGTAGATAAAATGATAAAACTTAGTATTTCAATACGTCCTCTGTAAGCTAGACAGAAGGCAAATTTAAAACAAAAATAATGTTTAACAATTTATGAGAGCGTTTATTTGAATGCATACTTTCTAAGATATTTTAAAAAGAAGACAAATTTTTGGGACCCAGATATGATGTATAATAAGTACCTACTTATACTTCTATAGGTACTAATTAAGAACGTAAGTAAGTCGACAGAACTTGTTGTTGTCTAATGTTATACAGAGAAAATATTAGATTTTTGTATGTTTGTTTGCAATGAATAAACCATAGAGGAAAGTAATATATATCGAATAAACTCAATAAGTACTGGACCGATTTTAAAAATTACCAGTAGAATGAAATATTATCGCTGAGTAACATAGGCTATAATTTGTAAAGATTTTACGTGGGCAAAGCCGCTGTGCGGAAGCTAGTGCGTTATATAAGCGTGCGACCGCTGTGCCGCAGGTACGGACCGGTGCGGGCCGATGCGGGGCCGGACCGCTGCCTGTGCCGCAGGTACGGACCGGTGCGGGCCGATGCGGGGCCGGACCGCTGCCTGTGCCGCATGTACGGACCGGTGCGGGCCGACGCGGGGCCGGGGTCGTGCCGCGCGATTTATTTGCTCGTTGGCAACGACTTTATTTGTGTTTCATTTATTGGTTCCGTATTAGCATAACGCGGTGTCGGTTCCCGTATTGTTTCCGCTTTACGAGCCGCCCGGCGCTCAATGGCGGCGTGTAGCGCTCGCTCATTATTATTTACGAATCGCTCGGCGCTCAGTGGTGGCGTGTAGCGCTCACTCATCATTATTTACGAGCCGTGAGACGGTCAGTGGCGGCGTGTAGCGCTCATTCATCATTATTTACGAGCCGTGAGACGGTCAGTGGCGGCGTGTAGCGCTCATTCATCATTATTTACGAGCCGTGAGACGGTCAGTGGCGGCGTGTAGCGCTCGCTCATCATTATTTACGAGCCGCGAGGCGCTCGGTGGAGGCGTGTAGCGCTCGCTCATCATTATTTACGAGCCGCGAGGCGCTCGGTGGCGGCAGCGTGTAGTGCTCGCTCATCATTATTTACGAGCCGCGAGGCGCTCGGTGGCGGCAGCGTGTAGTGCTCGCTCATCATTATTTACGAGCCGCGAGGCGCTCGGTGGCGGCGGCGTGTAGCGCTCGCTCATCATTATTTACGAGCCGCGAGGCGCTCGGTGGCGGCGGCGTGTAGCGCTCGCTCATCAATATTTACGAGCCGCGAGGCGCTCGGTGGCGGCGGCGTGTAGTGCTCGCTCATCATTATTTACGAGCCGCGAGGCGCTCGGTGGCGGCGGCGTGTAGCGCTCGCTCATCAATATTTACGAGCCGTGAGACGGTCAGTGGTGGCGTGTAGCGCTCGCTCATCAATATTTACGAGCCGCGAGGCGCTCGGTGGAGGCGTGTAGCGCTCGCTCATCATTATTTACGAGCCGCGAGGCGCTCGGTGGCGGCGGCGTGTAGCGCTCGCTCATCAATATTTACGAGCCGCGAGGCGCTCGGTGGAGGCGTGTAGTGCTCGCTCATCATTATTTACGAGCCGCGAGGCGCTCGGTGGCGGCGGCGTGTAGCGCTCGCTCATCAATATTTACGAGCCGCGAGGCGCTCGGCGGTGCCCGGGGGCGGTTTTGAATTTGGCTTCTGATTGGTCGTTAAACTAAACCAACCGCGCGCGAGCCGAGCGAGTGAAGCGAGCAGTGCCGCGGCAGTGGCCGGCGAGCGCTACTTCCAAGTTGCTCGCAGAAATGTTTTGACCATTGTCTAATTATCCGTGTTTTTACAATATCCCTGGTGGATTTTGTAGACAAAGGCTACTATGGGAGTTTAACAACCAATCAGAAGCCACATTCAAAACTCAGTTGGTGGACTCTGCTTATATGCCGCCCAGGGGCGATGTGTTAGAGCGTTTTCGCACTGCATCCGATCCGAATCCGAATTCAAGATCAGAATTCAATCCGAATTGGGAATGTTCTAAATTCGGACGGACAAAGATCGGATCTTGTGCATAACCCCTCATACAAATAGTAGGTACTTTGGCTACTTCGGACCGACAATTCTCGGATTCAGATCGGACGTAGTGCGAAACCGCTGTAACTGTAGCGCTCGCTTATCATTTACGAGATGCACTCATCCGACCATATGTCATGTGATCGAGGAACGATCCGAGACAGATTTATTTTCATACAATTGATTCGCACACAACCCAAACGTTTTGAATCAATATTATAGTATGACAAAAACAAGCATAAAGCCTACTGAGCCGAGTAGTCGATCGACTGGTAATGAGGTACATACACACACCCCACCACCACGGCTACAGTCCAGCTGTACCTGCACTGCTGCAGAAGTAATATCAGTCCTCTCAGTTCACATTGAAGTGACACGACAGAGAACCCGTGCAGCTAGGCTAGCAACACTCGTTTCTAATTGAGAAACATAATTGATCACTGCTCCGGGTCGTGCTTCCTATTCCTCTCGTTTCAGGTCGAGTACTCGGAACTGATCCTAATTAAAATATTTTAAAGCACTTCAAATGAGCGGCGCAACTAGCGCCCACGCGGCCGCGCCACGCCACCGTTTGAACCGCAAGCGCTTGTTAGAAAGTGCAGTAAGCACTGTAAATGTATATATAGTTATTACCCAAATTAGCAAGCTTTGAATGTCAGAATGATTACTGGTTATTTACTATGTATGAAAGTTCTGATATATATGTTTATAGGGAAAGGATTTCATGAATTAAATCACAGAAAGACAAGGCTAGACATTTATTTAATTAGACTTGTCAGTATTTAATCAGAAAGCTAGTTGTCCGTTCGCAAAACTAGGTCTTCATGGAGAAGAAGGACAAGAAACTCCATGGAAACAGTATTACAGTATTCTATCAATACATTTCTTATATTTCCATAAATTATCGTTATCTCAAAAACAGTTTAATTCTATGTCTTGAATAATAGCAACATCATAAAAATAGCAATATTGGCAATAATATACCACACACAACAACATAATAATAAAAAGCAGTAATTACTGTATAATATCAAATTACTTAACTTACATGACACCTGGTCCATCTATTCCACACAACAACGGCACTAGAACCAACCAACTGAACATCTACCGAGCAACTGACTCGATAACGCCATTACAATTCTTTTTATATCCTACCAAACGTCACTTATGTCAAACATCTACCGTCATTTTGAATAAATCACAGAGCGTCATACATTTTGGTTTAATAACTTCTAATACAGGTAATATTAAATAAATCTTATGTAGTGAAATCATATTAAAATATTATAAGGTAATTAAGCAATTTAATAAAAGCTGATTCGTAATTCTTAGATAAAATTCAATAGAATATCAACATCAACCGACAGTATGGTGACAATCGTTTGAAACAGCTTATTGTATTAAATATTACGTAACAATTAATATTAATAACATCTAAATGAATTTTACAAGTTAAGTGTTATTTTTAGGTAAACACAATACCTAGTCAAATTAGGTACTTCTACATTAGTCCCGAGCTTTGTAAATGTGACAGATGCCATTTTCAGACCAACAATATTTTAATATAATACTAACCTCAACATTAATTATCTAACACGCTCATGCGGCCGCGCCGCGCCACTGTTCGACCCGCAAGCACCCACGCGGCCTCGCCACGCTGACGTCCGACCCGCAAGCGTCCACGCGGCCGCCCCACGCCACTGTTTGACCCGCAAGCGCCCACGCGGCCGCGCCACTCCACCGTTCGACCTGCAAGCGCTCATGCGGCCGCGCCACGCTAACGTTCGACCCACAAGCGACCACGTGGCCGCGCCACGTCACTGTTTGACCCGCAAGCGCTCATGCGGCCGCGCCAAGCCTCTGTTCGAACCGAAAGCGCCCACGCGGCCGCGCTACTCCAACCGTTCGACCTGCAAGCGCCCACGCGGCCGCGCCATGTCACTGTTTGACCCGCAAGCGCCCACGCAGCCGCGCCAAGCCAACTTTCGACCCGCAAGCCACCACGCGGCCGCACCACGCCACTGTTTGACCCGCAAGTGCCCACGCGACCGCGCCAAGCCAACTTTCGACCCGCAAGCCACCACGCGGCCGCACCACGCCACTGTTTGACCCGCAAGTGCCCACGCGACCGCGCCAAGCCAACTTTCGACCCGCAAGCCACCACGCGGCCGCACCACGCCACTGTTTGACCCGCAAGCGCTCAAGCGGCCGCGCTACGCCTCTGTTCGAACCGCAAGCGCCCACGCGGCCGCGCCACTCCACCGTTCGACATCTAATACCTTTAAACGAGCAATTCTTGCATATATGTATGTATATAATCTGAATCTCGGAAACGGCACTAACGCTTTTCATGAAATTTAGAATGCAGGAGGTTTCGGGAGCGATAAATCGATCTAGCTAGGTTTCATTTTCATTTTCAGAAAACTACCAAAAAAAAACCGAGCTAGGCTCGGTTATCCAGGTATTAAATTATTATGAGTCAACATTACAACTTTTTGGTGGCAATAATTGAGGGGAGCTTAATCTAATATTTTTAACAATTAACAGTAGGGTGGCAAGCTATTAACAGCGGCTGTGATTATGAATTACCGTGGACACACATGAGTCACATAACAAAGGGCGTTATCAAACATATACATAATTAAGCACCTGAATGTGGTGATTATATTTGTTGGGGTTGTAATGCCCAACAGTGAAAATGTTATGTACTAGTTATGTAAACCTGTTAGGTATGTTATGTTATGTAAATGAGTAGACGAATGATTCCCTTGATGGATTTATTGCTACTAAGTATAATTAGACATTTGTTCCACTTAAATGCTATGTTAGAGAAATGCACAGCTAAACAATATCGATGTGCATTATTGAGTATGACGTACAAACTACCACAAAGGTCAATGTACGGCGTAGCTCGTACATATTGCCCACTCACAAAAGGTAACTGTGAACAATCAAAATGAAAGTGTTATGTTAAATAAAATGTTACAAAAGGACATAAAATGTAAAATAAAATAATCTATTCCGAGCCTTAAACAATTAAATCACAACGCGCAATAGGCGACGTTGCTTTGTTGAGTGTACGTGCACTCGATAAGTGCACTGCGCTGCTGTCGTCTGTGACGTCTAATACAGCTGCGTTGTCTACGATGATGCTCGCAGTCGACCTCCTTCGGGGTGCTGGATTGGGAACAGGTGGTGCCTCAGGTTTCTCGTGACTCGTGCAATGTTTGCGAAGTCGGTGGTAGCCATATATTGCGCCTGCTGCCGCTGCTACTGTTGCCAATACGTATATGACAACATATTGGTGGACATCGTGGTATGTTGCCCGATCAGATATGATGTCTTCTGCCGCCGCAGCTTTCAACTGTTCTATCTGTTTTCCCAGATCTATCAGTAATGAGTTTTGTACCATTACCGTCTCATTCTCGGGTTCATGTTTCAAAACCGGTACCGATAGGTTGATGATCCGATTAATTGGAGGGATTTCCAGGTCGAGTTCTTCAACCTGGGCATGCATTATGTCCGTCAGTTGCCTTTGGGAATGTACAGTGAACGTCTCACTATTGATAGTGCAGTCGCTACCGAGTGTCATTACCCCTGCGTTTTTAAGTAGTGCAATTGAAACTTGATTCCCGCATATGACGCGTATTTTGCAAGCGTCACAGTAAAAGTATTGATAGCTGTTTGTGTTGCTAAGTTCCAACCACGTGTTTTGACAGATCTCATGTTTTGTTTTGCAGTCAAACGAGTCTTGTCTCTTCTTGCAGAGGCTCTCGTCAGACTGCATGTGGTATATTGGTGACCTTATGGGGCACAGCAGAGTCGTACTGTCGTAGTGCATGCATTGATGTAGGTCGGTTCCAGTCATCGGTAGGTATGAATCCTTCTGTATGTTTATTGCTAATAGTTCCGCTATAGGCAGTAGGGTGACCATGTCGAAACCATTCTTTTTTGGGACAGGAATGACGTGATAAACTTCGTAGTTTTCTCTACTGATTAAAGGCACCCGTATCTCAATGATTAAATATCTCTCCGTCATTTTTGCCTTCACTTGTAGCAGGTGATATAGGCGAAAGAAATCATCTTGAATGTTGGTGATGGGAAGTGCCACATCCTTTGAGAGCTGACCGGATATGACGTTCAATTCGTCCCGTAGTTGTTTTGGCGCAATGAGGTGTAAGTTCATCTTGCCGTTGTAAATGTTGGTTACGGTATCCAACAGAATCTCTTGAACGTTTCTTAGATGCTCTATAAAGCTGTTTGCAGAAATAGCAGACATAACAAACTCAATTGATAGTTCTTGAGACTCAATTTCTTGCTGAATGTTGCTCGTTAGCTTGTCTAGGCTGAGCAGATGTTGATTGAACAATTTGTGTTAAATGATAAATGATTTTATTTCTGTAAGTAGGTTTGTACAAACACTTTTACACGTCAATCATATTTTAAAACTAGATGAGGTCGGCGTTTCCTATCTGACTCCTCTGAGAAGAAAGGCCGAAACAAACTCAGAGGTCTCAGTCTCTTTTAAAGTCCAGACATAATCTTGGTCAGATCATGTGAAGGCCATGTGGATTGACACAGATTGAGAGGGCCTGTCCAGTCAGTGCACGCATTTGTCAGATAACGTGCAGCTCAACTCAGAATTTAAGGAGCTCAACGATTCGACGAACAATACCAAAAAAAGGGCATTTGGGTAGGCCACTTAAATTACTCAAACTGTCAGACCATGATTAGAACTAACTGAGAAAAAATTAAAAACAAAACAAAAAGAAATGACCCGCATATTCTTCACATTCACAGTAATTAAAATAATAAAACACTTTAAAAGTAAATATTCATGTCATTGTTTATATAAAATTCTTTAATGTCAATGTGTATATAAAAACCCAGAAATAATCTTGGTCAGAGCATTTCATTTGAGGACCATGTAGATTTGTGTCTGAAATGGTCTTCTGAGGAAAGAACCATACAGATTTGAGTGGACCTGTCCAGTCAGTGCACGCATTTGTCAGTAATAGTGTAGCTCAACTCAGAACTTAAAAGGAGCTCTACGATTCGACGAACAATACCAAAGAAGGTACATTTGGATAGGCCGCATAAAGTACTCAAAACTGCCAGATTATCATTAGAAATAACTGAAAAAAAAATATATATATAAATGACCCACATAGTCCTCACATTCACAATAATTAAAATAATAATAATATTATACTTCACAAATAAATATTCATGTCATTGTGTATTATAATTTTAAAGTTTGCAAAATAAACAAAGTTCCGAAAGTAAAAAATAAAAATTATAATTTTTTTCCTCAACGTAATCTTTAACGGTATAAAAAGCTTTTTGGCACAACTTACGTTTATCGAATGATTTAAATTTATTAAGGTTTAGATCTTGTACGTGGCTTGGAAGTTTATTATAAAAGCGTATACATTGACATCTGAACGAGCCACCTATTTTCTTGAGCCTTGTTGTAGGTACAACAAATTTGTGTTTGTTTCTAGTATTTGGGTCATTGTCAAGCTTAGGGTTTTTTTTTGCGAAAAAATTAAACACGTGATTTATAAAATTCAAAGGTATATTACGACTCTTACTTTACGTTACAACAAAACTGAGTATCAGTCTGAGATCAATAATTCGAAAAAGGCGATTTATAAGGAAATAACAATATTTCGGTTTCACCGAAAAGACTAATATGTCCACCAAGTGGACTAAAATGTTAATTATTAAAAAAAAACAAAACAAAAAGAGATTAACATCTTGATCAAAAATAACGTTAATGCTATCTCCATACAATCACAATCAAATCAGTCACTTAAAAGCATTCGAAAAGTAAATAAAAAATGTTTTGTGTCTATCTACCGAAAAGACAATTCATTTCGGTGGTCAAAATATGTCTTCGTCGTCAGAAGACCAGAAGCGTTCAATCCGTTCAGCCAGAGAAAGGGGGATTGGTGGCTTCTCTGGTTTTGACGTTTACGTATCTGAGCTGTCAGAATATACGTCCGAAAATTGTATGCGCTTATGGAGATAACCTCCAATCAGCAGTGATGGACTGTGCTCGCAAATTTTCAATGGCTGCTGAATCGAGCCACTCGCAATTGGACTGGACCATCGGCTTGCCACTGGACTGTGCATAAGAGTCAAGGTTGGACTCGGTGAATTCATCCTGTCGGCGGGAGCTGGTGTGTCATTCCGAGTAGGACTTTGCAGAAGAGTCGTCAGGACTAGACTTGATAGAGATGGGACATTATTTTGGAGTGGTCTAGGACATAGTGCTGTCAAGTTTTGTATAGCATCGCGCGTTTCTAAGTGCCTTTGCAACATAGTCCATGTTAGTATGAGTGACACACAAACAAGTCTCACGTGCTGCAGTTTTAGGATCTAATACCCAAAATGGTCTATGCCTGCAAAAAGTTTTGTAGGATATGGTTTTGTCTGTCTGAACCATATATTTTTGGTGCAGATTTATAAGGGAGTCGTTGAGAAATCTCATTTTGTTTTTTTTTTTGTTTATTGCGTGTTATTGTCTCTTTTTTGCCAGATTCATCGCTAAGCAAATATTGCTGTATATTGTCTCTCAATTCCTTGTCCTTCTTAGAACCTTCATTGCTTTTCTTTTTTTGTGCTTCATTTGGATCCTTTCGTTTCTTGTTCCGTAATCTGTGTAATCGCATTCTGTACTTAGCAAGTTTATATTCTAAACTCATCAACTTCTTTTTCAGTAAAACATTCTCTACTTTCCTTTACCTTCTTCTGTTTCTCACTGCAATACGTTCACCCAACGAGGTTACCACCCATTTCAGCTCTTGATAAAGTTACCGGACTCGAGGGCGGCGTTTCGCGTGCAATATAATTTTCAGCTTCTTTTTGTATTTTGACTTTTTCTCTGCGTCTTCTTACATCCTCTCCATTTCCTCCTCAAAAGCTTTTTTGCACATCTAGTAAATCTTCTACAGTTTTTATTTTCCCTTCGGCTTTCTTCCGATATAATATTTTCTGTCCTTTCTTCGCTTTTCTTCCAAGGCTCTGAATCCTGTTTAAGTTTTTCACGCGCCTTCCTCATACTCAGTATTTTTTGCTCACGACGTCGTTTTTTTTCTGGGTATCGGTAAATTTACTTCTTGTTTTCGCCATCGCCTGCAAAATCACAACACACAATTCACAAACAAAAAGAAAGTAAAGCTGTGCAAAGGAAGAGCAGGAGATTTTGTTAGTAAAAAATTTTGCATAGGGGAAACGACCGTGATTATGAAAAGATATTATTTCCCATGCCGTTAGAAATGCATTACAGGTACCAATCATTGTTAACTTAGAATATGTAGCATTAACTACAAGTCCACATGGTGTAGAAAGGTGTGAGGGAAGTGGTGGTTTAAAACATATTGACTCATAAAAATAAAGCGAAAATGAAACAAAACTAGGTCATTGGTCCTTAACTGATAAAAACACCAGTAATCAGAAGCAGTTTTATAAGTTATAATAACTAAATAACCTACATTCAAGAAAACAATCCACTCGGTGGACATCTGTCGTTTCGGTGGACAAAAGTTCCACCAAAAAGATGTCCACCGAATTGACTTTTTTCGCAAAATCATTCACACCTTGCGCCGTTTATAGGCTATGTCAAAAGCCAAGGTATATTCATAAATTTTCATTGTTTAACTAGTTATTAAGAATATTTATTGAATTTATAGTGATTTACTTACCAAAGTACAGCAGTAACTGGAAAGACAACTCAACTTTGACACCACTAAATATTTTTCTTAGTAAAACAAATGAGTCGCGGCAAAATGGCCTCTGACAGGGATAGTACGATATTAGCTGCGTTCAATTTTACGTTCCGTTCCATCATTTGACATTTACTTCATTTTAGTCAGTATCGAAAGTAATGTCCACCGGAAAGACAAAAAATGTTGTGACAAGATTAAATGATGCAAAAAGTGTGTTTTATTTCTATCAATTTTTTAAATACTTTTAACGTTAAATGGAAAACATACGTAGATTAGGAAAATATATAAAAATATACTGAGAAGGCACAGTCATTACATTAATCTCCTTAAATTTATCTCTGAGAGAGTGTCTCGGACTTAATTTATAAATTGATCGAACAGCTCTTTTCTGCAAAACAAAGATAGTCTGAATGTCGGCGGCATTTCCCCACAACAGAATACCGTACGACATTACACTATGAAAATAGCTAAAGTACACTAAACGGGCTCTCTCTATGTCAGTCAAATTACGAATTTTTCTAACAGCATATGCTGCGGAGCTTAGCTTTTTTGACAATTTACCTATGTGTGGGCCCCACTGAAGCTTAGCATCCAAAGTTAAGCCCAAGAAAACTGTGCTATCTTCAGGATTCAATTCTTCGCCCTTTATTAACACACTAGTTTTCACCTGCCTAACATGAGGTAGGGTGAACTTAATGCATTTGGTTTTTTTTTCATTAAGGAGTAAATTGTTAACATTGAACCAGTGAACTACTTTGAGATCGCGCTATTTACATAGTCAGTAACCAGCTGCTGACGTTTAAGTTTAAACAAAAGTGAAGTGTCATCCGCAAACAACACTATATCGTGGTTATCCTTTATGAGGTAAGGCAAGTCATTAATATAAATAAGAAACAAGAAAGGACCAAGAATTGAGCCCTGAGGGACTCCCATTGTTACTATAGATCCGGGAGATCTTTTTCCATTAACGTCAACGCACTGAATCCTATTACTCAAGTATGAAATAAGAAGATTCAGAGCGCTGTTCCGGATCCCATAGTGGCGGAGTTTCCTGATTATTGTTTCATGAAGAACGCAATCAAACGCCTTGGACAAATCACAAAAAATACCCAAGGCATCGCATTTATCTTCCCATGCATTATAAATATGACCTAAAAGTTCAACACCGGCCGGCATCAGTAGTTGAACGACCCCTTGTAAAACCGAGCTGTTTGCTATGCAATAATTTATGTCTATTAAAAAATCTTTGCAATTGCTCTAAAATTAATTTCTCAAAAATTTTACTAAAAGTAGGTAGGACTGAAATAGGTCTATAATTTGTGGGGTCTGATGTACTACCTGATTTAAACAAAGGTATTATTTTACTATTTTTCATAAGGTCAGGAAACTCCCCACAGTCGATACAATTATTAAAGATAAGAGCTAAAGTAGGTGCTACAATGTCAATAATAGACTTGGCAACTTCTACAGAATTACCCCACAGATCTGCAGTCTTTTTTACATTTAAAGTGTGAAAGGTTTTAATTATGTCTCTACAGGTAATATGTTCAAAAATAAAGTCCGAATTGCAAACATTAACATTTTCCTTTAGCAAAGACTCAGCAACAGAAGGTGATGAGTTTAGGGATTTAGTAGTTGAAACGGGAATATCTGAGAAGAAATTTTCAAAGGCCGCGGCGACTTGTGAGTCTGATT
Organism: Agrochola litura; assembly: GCA_949152395.1. NCBI lineage: Eukaryota > Metazoa > Arthropoda > Insecta > Lepidoptera > Noctuidae > Agrochola > Agrochola litura. The sequence continues at coordinate 27,086,833 of OX424494.1, read as the reverse complement.
TTATTATGTTGTCATTAATAGACAGGCTGTAGTCAGTATTTCGGTTATCAGAACTTCCCGTTTCACTATTAATAATATTCCAAGTCGTTTTAATTACATTACTACTATTTTTAATCTTCGAACTCAAATAACGCGACTTGGCCATACAACAAACTTTTTTAAATAATTTCTAACATATAAATTAAATTCAGCTGTGTTTACTTACATAAGTCCTTTCATTGTACAGCTCATAAAGCCGTGTTCTACTTTTATGTATACCAATGGTAGCCCAATCACTAAAAGATGCGTTACTATTAACCGAGATAGTCTTGGGAATAAAGGTGGAATTAAATTGCTTACAGTATATATTAAAGAAATCATCATATAGATTATTAGGGTCAGCATGTAAAGACAAAACTGGTAATTTATTAATGAGTTTAACTTTAAAAGTTTCCAAGCGACTTGCAGTTTTGGGGTTAACCGTGATATCCTTTTTAGCCACTTTGTTGTTTTGGTTTGGGATAGTAATCCTCTGCCCGCAAATCCTCTAGTAAATTTATAATTTCTTTGTGGCTTGGTATAACATCTGTATAAATATTATCTAGGCAAGTGGCACTAGTAGGGGTTATTCTTGTGGGCTCCAAAAATAGGTTTACAAGATTGTAGGACTGAAACAGACTTACTATTTTACTACAAGTACCTGAGTTTTCTAATGAATTACCTAACATTAAAATCACGTTATGCATTTTCTAACTTGCATTTTCGTGACCCGCACGCCACCGATGATCCAGTATTTTTGGCGAAGATACGACAGGGTGAGTCGCGGTCCACCATGATACGTCATTTGGTGAGCTTGATCGATGAGCAAATGCGTTAGGTGGCTGTCCTTTGGGATGATCATCGGATGCTTCATCTCTTCAGTTAACGTGGCGTTGTTTAATCTTCCCCCGACTCTTAGTAAGCCTTCTTGATCAATGTAGGGATTAAGAGGCAGTAACTTGCTATTTAATGTCACTCTGCCGTGTTTATGTAAATGACTCATATCCGTTTCAAATACTTTTTGTTGCGTTTGTTTCACGATTTTCTTAATTGCACTGTTCAATTCTTGCAACGTAAGGTAACTCGGTAATTGGCGATATTTAACCGACTTCCAAAAAGGAGGAGGTTATATGTTCGACGCGTATGTTTGTTTTTTTCTCCGTCATTTGTGGACCGATTTTGAAAATTCTTTTTTTGTTTGAAAGGGTATGCTCCCAAATTGGTCCCATATAAATTTTATTAACTTTGCTTGGGTAGTTTTTGAGTTAGCTACAAAATACGTATTTTTTTCCCACTTAGTATGTAGATGATATGATAAGTTCCTGACACTGGTAGTAGGTAGTGGTATTCGAATGTGTGGGGTAGGTACCACAACTAAAAAGTGAAAAATAAAAACTTTTTACAAAAAAAAAACTACCGACTTCCAAAAAAAACACTACAAAGTGAAAAATAACTTTAATTTCGGAAGTCGGTGGCAAAAAACGAAAACACAAAACCCAAGACACCGACGGAAAGTTTTATCAGTGGATACCCACTGATAAAACTTTCCGTGAAATACTGGTATCTCCAACTTTGGTATTCTCGATTAGCTCCGGACCACATCTTGGTGTTTAATGCCTTCTTCAGATCGATATATTGGTTTTCGAATCTTGTATAGCGCTCTTCATACACTGCGTTCTTGTCCCCGTTGAGTTTGCACTCAATTTCCCAATGGAGACTGTCAATAGCAGACCAACGCGCTTGTAATGCTTGCAACGCTTCCTGGAATTCCCATTTTTCTGTTATAAATTCCACTTGAATGTTGGCGACAGCTCGCATGAAGGCCTTGAAGTTCTCCGATTGTTTGCGTAAGAGATCGTCCAGTTTACTGTTGGACCCCGTGTCCCTCTTGTTAGGGCTTTGTTGTTGCCGAGGAGGCGATTGATCCCTGTTGTTGCTCTCAGTTGTGTTACTGATTTCTTCTTCCTCCTCGCAGTCTTGTTTTTCTTGTAATTGTTTGCTCGATGTACTTGCTTGACCTTGTTCAGAGGTACTTTCGAACAGTGTTGATTGCACCGCCGGTCCCCCTGCGGACCGTTTGTACGTCGACAGTTCTTGATTTTGTTGGAGAATTAACTCCTTGACTTCTTTATAACACTTCAATGCTGTGTTATATAAATCACTTGTAAAGTAAGGATGACCCGCACTTACTTCTGTAGACAGACGATCATGGTTGAACTGGAATTCACTCCATAGGTTTTCCAGCATTTGCATACACCGTTTGAAGTAGTCCAAGTTCTTCCTGTCCCAGCCATCCTTCTTGATGTTGATGCCGACTTTCTTGATATTTTCGTAAAGTTCGCGCTGATTCTCGTAAGTGTTTGCTGAAGACGTCATGTTGCCAAATTTTTCGATGAATTGACGAACTTTGTTTTGAGAAGTAGGCTGTTGCTCCACACTTCTGGTTGTTGGTATTGTGCAACCTTTCTCTTCTACGATATGCGCCTTCTCAATTGGTTACTGGGGCGACTCGCTTGTGAGAGACCAGTCCAACCGATTCGCGACCGTAAAAGATAAAAATAACACAACACTAAATTGCTCGAAGGACCAAATGTTGGGCTTGTACCCTAGTAGCTTGTACCTAACTAGTACATAACATTTTCACTGTTGGGCATTACAGTGAAAATGTTATGTACTAGTTATGTAAACCTGTTAGGTACTCGTATGTTATGTTATGTAAATGAGTAGACGAATGATTCCCTTGATGGATTTATTGCTACTAAGTATAATTAGACATTTGTTCCACTTAAATGCTATGTTAGAGAAATGCACAGCTAAACAATATCGATGTGCAATATTGAGTATGACGTACAAACTACCACAAAGGTCAATGTACGGCGTAGCTCGTACAATATTATTAGTAAACTCCGGTAGATTTACCAGATCCACTCTCCCCTCACCCCTTTTGTACTTTTGTTTATTACTCTTTCTGTATAATGTACATTGTATGTGTATGTGTGTGTGTTCAGGGTGCTGAAGCGGAACCGCATCGCGGTCATCGAGGAGCACGCCTTCACCAACACGCCAGCGCTCCGAGTCCTGTGAGTACATCCCGCGCAGCCCTGATTCGAGGCGGCAGTGCCGGGCCATTAGCTTTAATAAATATCACCCTAATTAATCAAAACCAGATCCAGACCCCGTCCAACCTAGCACCGCCCTTAGCTGAGCTACAAATCTCGGCGGTGGGGCCGTGGGGTACAACATCTATATCTAGTGTATATTCTCCGTTTTCTGGCGTAGCGGTGCAAGCGGAAGCGGTTACAGGTTAGAGACACAGGTCCCTGTGCCTGAAACCGGTTCCATCAAACTCAATTATAACAGAAACATCGTGTTTCGCCGCCTCCGCCACTCCGCTGCCACCGCCGTGCCTGGAACTGCAAACTACTCAAAGCAACTACTTACATAACGTGTAGAGTAATCTAAAGTGTGGCAGTTAGTTAGTGCGACATGCCGTCACATCCGGAGCCTCCACTTAAAGGCTCTTACAAACAGGCGCGACCCGGGACGTGACACAAAGGCACCGCTCGTCGCGCGACGAGCGGTGCCTTAAAACTTACAACCGCGCGGAGCTCGGCTTGGTAATCTTGTGATAAGTGACGCCATCAAATGTTCGCCAGTAGTGCGCAGTAAACACGACGTCACTCACAAACTTGCTAATAGGTGGTCATAAACGTCACACCGCGCTGTGACGTAGCCAGTTGGGGCCGGTTGGGAATGTGTAGCAGGCTCCTGAGTTAATAGCCGGCCTATAGGTACCTACGTGTTGTACGTTAATGACTCTGTTCCGCAGTAAAGTTGCGACACTTGTGACCTCGTTAATGAGGATTGTTCTGTTTCTATACTTCTTCTTTTTTTAAAGATTCGCCACGTATTCCATTGTGAAATTCTCACATTAAAAATACAAAAATGTGTAATCCGTTATTAATTCAAATTCCAATAATTTATTTCGGAAAACATCCATATTGTATTATTATTAGAGCTTAAAAAATATATGTCAGAATCATTAAAATCCAAAAAACAATATATAAATCAAAACCAAAAATTTAATCAAAATTAAGATCAAAATTAAATTAGAATTAAATAAAAACTTAAATTAAATTACAAACAAAATTAAATTAACATCCAATCAGAATTAAATTAACATTAAATTAAATCAAATTAAAATTAAATCAATAAATAATTAATAGACTGCTATCAGTCCGTTACATTTGAAATCCTTACCCAAAAAATGATTTAGCTTTATCATTAGGTGATCTCAGAAATAGGAAGGAACAGAAAGAGGCTACTTGATTTCGAGTCAAGTGCACTGATTAGGAAAACAACTTTTATGCAGAAGTGTCAAACAAGTCCTCTTATTAAAATTGAAGTGGGCGGGCCATTAAGGCGACGATTACCGACTTTTAATGATTTTATACGGAAGATGACGTCTAAACGAGTAGAGTTAATGATTTGGAAAAAATATATGTTAAATTAGAGCATTTTTTAAATATTTTAATATAGGCATATTTTGGATTATGTTTATATTACATAGTGAAATTAATTTGTAAAGTTATGTCTAACGCGGATAAAAAACTGAGAATGACGCAAAATCTGTGAAGCGTATTTTTCTGAAACCTTCACCATTTTAAATATAATTTAATTATTGATATTTTAGTATACGTGTTTTATTAAAATACTTTTTAGTTTACGTGTAATAAATTAATAAAGCGTCTGCTCCTTGATGGGCGAGTCCTATTACTGGCTGGACGTACGACGCGTTACTTGAGCTCAGTACAGAACACGCAAGCTAACTATTCAAGGTCACTGTCATATATCTGCGTCTTAAGAGACAGTAAAGCCTGGTGCAGACTGGCGCAACTTGCCGCGTGACGCGACACCGGTAATTGTTCTACCGTGAAGTTTTCTTAGAAGTTGTTTTATTAGGCCGCGCGCACTTTGCACACGAATTTGTATCTTACGTAAAAGTATGATCGCGGCCGTACGAATTGAGTGCGCACACTGGATACGTTTTTCTCCGTCAAAAATCTAGTGTTATACCGCATTGAACGCATGAAGAATCCCAACAAGTTCAGATTGTTTTTGGACGCCAGAACTATACGTGCGTATATTAATTATATACATACGACTAACTCGCTCTCAGTCTGCGCGCTCCCTTGTATTTGAAAGGTCGGGATCGTTCGTGCGTGTTCGTATGTGTTCGCACGAGTAAAATTTGCACGAAAACGCGTCCAAAGTGTGCACGGCCTTAAAGTTGCGTCACGCCTGTTTGCGGGGGCCTTAAAAAGGTACAAAGCCATAGCCAACTGCAGGCAGCAGCAGCAGGTGACGTGTTGCCGACTACTGGTTTCTATACTTACTATGTATTTTTATGAAATACCTTCCGTAGCTAGTTTACGGTTCTTCATAGAAATCCTAATTCAAAATCTGTGTTTGACTGTAAAACTAAATTTCCAAAAAAAAAAAAAAACTAAACTTCCGAAAACAAATACAAAGTTTCCGAAAAGTCAATATGTTGTGCTACAAAAGTTAGTGACTGAAACGAATGGCTGTAAAACCGTCTCCACGTAGTCTTGTCTGCCCTACCCCTAGATGTGTAATTTAAGCCTGCGTAGTCGCGGAGGGCAAGGCAGCCCGCGAGCTGAGGAGCAGGTGGTTTTTTGACGCTCGCCACCCGCGGCTGAGACAGGCCGGCTGAGCCGGCCAGCCAGCCGAAGCTGCGGTGGTGAACGTTAAAACCATCTGCGACGATAAGCTCGCTTGGGACCACCGGAGCCTCGCAGTGCCGGAGCCGTGACAGAAACCATGCCTGCTGCATATTGCATGCTCGCTTGCATGCTGCATACTATGCATGGTGTATGCTTGTTTGCATGTTTGAAAAATATTACGTCAGCAAATTAGATTTTTCGGAATTTTCAGTATTTTATTCGGTCGTTTTTAGGGTTCCGTAATAAATAAGGCTTCTGCTATGTACCTAATGATGACCTTAACACCCTGTGTTACGGATCTCCAGGCTCCCAAGCCTGGAGATCCGTAACACAGGGTTTCCCTAGTACGGACTCCAGTCTCTCGCAAAGGAGCTTTTTTGTCTACATTTACATACGCGAATTTATATTATATCAGAATGACTTAATTATTAATATTGTTAATTTAGATAAAAATTGTATTGTTAGTTTTTACGACTGCATGATTTATTTGAAAACTGTATTTTTTTAGTTTTTACGACTTTGCATGCCGTAAGGTAGAATGTAGCGGAAAAACTTAGTGATGTACCATCTTATACCTGTACCTACATTGTTGGCAAAATAAATCTGAATCTGAATCTGAATCTAAGATGTTAATTCTAAGCCAACCTTTGTGGAGAGAGAAATAAATTTATTTTATTATTATTATGTTATTATAGTTTCGTCATGTCCGTCTGTATGTCTGTCTGTCTGTCTGTCCGCGGTCTAGCTCCAAGACCCTTGATACTAGAAAGCTGTAATTTGGCATAGGTATATTATATTAATTAAAAATTGGTAAAACAAAATTATGAAAAACATTTTTTTTTAGGGTACCTCTCATACACGTGAAGTGGTGATGTTTTTTTTATAAATTTTTTTAACCCATGGTATGGGGTATCATTGGAAAGGTCATTTAAAAATATTGATAGTTTGTGAAAACCATTTTTGGATACAGGGATCCGTTTGCGAAATATTAAGCTTTAAAGTGCTAATTTTTGTTAGAGTCAAGTGTCCCCCCCCCTGCCAACTAAATGGTTGGTTTTGCGTGTGTGAAAAAAATCACAGCAGTAGTTTATATAACAAAATTTAAAGGAAAACTATCACAGCTAAGTAGGCTCTACCAGTTAGCGAGTAATAATTAACCAACTTAACTTTGTAGTTGTAAAAACATGTTTTCCCATACATTCCTTATGGGAGAACATGTTTTTTAACTACAAAGTTAAGTTTGTTTTTGGGATAAATTCATTCCAACTACGGAACCCTTCATTGTGCGTGGTCCGACACGCACTTGGCCGGTTTTTTTATTTGTATTCGCATATAAGTTGTCGGAAAATTTGTATTTATAGCAGTACATATTTTGAGTAGGCACATATTTTAAATTGTTTTCGGAGCTTTTGTTACACTGGCCACTGCTTTTATTATTACTGACCATCTGCCACTAGTTGTCGAATGTGATTTGAATGTGATTCTTCCAAAGAAATGTGCCAATGTTGTATGTGTGAACAAGGTTGTGTTGGGGGAAAGGACCCAAAATCAGATAGATTATCAGCGCAAATGTCATGAAAGGTTAAAACTAATTGACTTCCTACTCGAACTTGGTGAACTATCACAACATAGTATGTGTAACGATCCAAATCACACAATTGTTATTGACAAACTGTATTCAGACATTATACACGCTGTGAGTGCGGCTGCTTTGGTGAGTCGGGGAAGCAGCGATAGGCGCCCAAGGCGGGTAATTGTTGGCTGGAACAAACATGTTGTTGAGGCTCACAAGGAAGCTAGGCAGAAATATTTGTTTTGGGCGTGGCATGGTAAACCTACTAGTGGGTTAGTTTATGACGAAATGTGTGGGCCCAGAAGAGTCTTCAAGTCAAGGTTGAAGTGGTTCCAAGACTATGAAGACCAAGTTAAAATGGATATTCCAGCCTCACACCACGTTAAGAACGATTTTCGTAGTTTTTGGAAATACACAAATAAATTAAAGGCCAGACCGGGCATTCCTGTGAGCGTCGGTGGCATGAGTGAGCCAGAAGACATTGCCAATCTTTATAAAGAGGCGTTCTTTGTAAAATCGCCTCTAGGCCCGTCGCGGTCAGTGCCCGATGTTGAGCCCGGGATGGAAATAGGGGTTAAATTTAAGGCCGCAGAGATTACTCAAACGATTAGACGTATGTCAAGGGGTAAGTCCCCCGGCCATGACGGGCTCAGCATCGAGCACTTCCAATATGCTGGCCCTCACTTGCCTAGGGTACTTGCTATGCGGTATAGCTTCTGTATGGGTCATGGTTATATGCCTAGTGAGATGATGCGAACTGGTTGTGCCAATCGCTAAAAACAAAACTGGTGACCTCTCTGACAGCAACAACTATAGGCCCATTTCACTAGCTACTGTGATATCAAAGGTTTTTGACAGCATGCTTAATTCAAAAAATTCAAATTGTTTTATTTCGGACACAAAATATTCATATAGTGTTAGTAACATACAAAAAATAACTTATTGCCTAGTGTTAGTAAAAATCAACCTCCGCACAAACTGCTGGACAATCGGAGAGCCGAAGCTCTCGGCTACAGTTTTCAGGATGCTGTTTTGACTGCCCCTCACTTTCTTCAGCAGCGACGCCGTTTTTTTGCGTATAATTGCATAAAAGCCGTCGGTGCGGGCTTGTGCAAACATTTCTGACGCGCTAGAGTAACGAGGCAGCCTCAACAACATCCTGAAAGTATTGTTATACTGGACTCGCAGGACATGCAGCGATCTCTTAGTATAATTTACCCATAGATTGCCCGTGTACAAACTTTGGCAATAAGCCTTGAGAAGTGTTACTTTCACTTGGTCTGTACACCGCGCAAATCTACAGGACAACATATTGTTCCGGACCACTAGAGTCCTGCGCTCCCTCTCAAAGTCCACATCGTCCTTGAAGTCAGCGGCAAGACAATGCCCTTGGTATTTAAAAGTTAACACCCTATTGGTGGTAATTGGTGACCCGTTCAAAAGCAACTCGGGTCGTTCTCCACGGCGTTTGCCGCTGACCTCAAAGACCATGTATTCACATTTCTTTACATTATATTTTAATCCATGTGCGGCAGCGTAGGTCTCACATGACTGATTGCTCCCGCCGACGGACCCAGCAGCACCATGTCATCTGCATAGCTGATGTCGTTAATTCTAACCCCATCAACACTGCATCCGACACGCACGCTGCTGAGTGCGACTATCAGGTCATCCACGTAGAGGTTGAAGAGCCTGGGAGACGTCAGACCACCCTGTCTCACTCCGCACTCCAACCTATACAGCTCATTTCACCCGATTGACTTGGTTACCATACTAATACTGGAATAGCCCACATATTTCCGCGGGTATATCCCTGTCTCCCATCTTTCTCCAGAGCACATCGTATGAGACAAGATCGAACGCCTTGGAAAGATCAAGGAAACAGGCGTACACCGGCGTACCGCGATCTTTATAATATTGAACGGTATGCTTGAGACTTAAAATAGCACTTTCAGTTAATAGTCCGGGGCGAAACCCGAACTGTGCATCATGAAGATGTATGTAATTACTTAAGCAAGAATCAAGCATACCGTCCAACACCTTGGCTATTATAGTCGCAAGAGAAATGGGACAATAGTTACCTTTGTCCGAGATATCACCTGTTCTTCACAATGGGAACTACGGTGGTCTTCATTAGATCATCAGGTAGGTATGCATGACTAATACACATTGTGAAGAACATAGACAAGACTCGCGGCAAATGGACACCTGCGTGCCTCAGGTGCTCAATGCTGAAACCATCATGTCCTGGAGATTTGCTTCGTTTCATGTTGTTAATGATTGCATTTCTACATTGTTCTCACATGTATAATTTCAACATGAATAATGTAACTAATATTTTGTAACAATATTTTTTATTTAAAAGAGTGTCCGTGGAGTTTCTTGCCCATTCTTCTCCATAGGTATCTACTACGCTTTGGAATGGGTAACTAGCTTCATATTTCTGACTGACCGACCCCTTGACAATTCAAAAGTACCTTTAATTGGTTTATTTGAAATAAATGCTTTGAGTTTGAGTTTGCACATACTTGCTTGGTTGAAAAACGTATCAGAGGTTTCGCGCCAGGACGGATGGGCTCACAATCATTCACCAAGGTCGAGGGACCGCGAAGGGACTGAACTTTAAAATGGTCCTTGAACACATTAGCAATTCCCGTGTTATCACTTATCCCTTCCACACACGCAGAGATGCCAGGTTTCGCATCCAAATTACAACAGAGAGTGCAGTGTTGTGTCTTAAGCATGCTGTCACACACTATACAAAGCGTGATACGCCTATTTATGCCTGCTCCCTGGACCTATCTAAGGCTTTTGATCTGATTTCCTATGATGTGTTATGGACTAAGTTAGAAAGGGTTAATTTACCCACAGAACTTTTAAATATTTATAAGTTTTGGTATGGAAACCAGATCAAAACTGTACTATGGGCTGGGGCATTGTCTCGTCCGTACGGGTTGGAGTGTGGGGTGAGGCAGGGTGGGTTGAGCTCACCTACGCTCTTTAACCTTTATGTGAACGAACTGATTGCCGAGCTCAGCAGTACCAAGGTTGGATGTTACGTAGATGGTATCTGCGTTAATAATATTAGTTACGCGGACGACACGGTGCTGCTGAGCGCGTCAATCTGTGGGTTGAAAAAACTGGTTGCCCAGTGTGAGTCGTATTCTAGGTTGCATGGCTTGGAATATAACGTCAAGAAGTCAGAGATCATGGTCTTTGAGGTTTTTTTTTTGAGTGGTAAATTATCAAATAACTTCTCCCGCTCTGGGTGGAGCGGGAGGGCGTGTCAGACTCTTACTGACTAAAACCCACCCGTGTTCCTTCGGTTGCCCTGTTGCCGGGGGCCACGATGTCCCTTTCGGCCCTTATTCGCAGCCCCGGCAGGCATTGGCCCTAACGGACCCCGTCAATTCTGCTGACATCTCTTTGAGGCGCGCGTGGAACACAACGCGCCGTCGACCCGGGCCTGGTCCTTATCGGACGGTGAGCTACCCATTGCTCACCGTCCGCAAGCCTGCGCCTACGGTGGCCGGAAATCGGCGATGGTCTCTAAGGCTGGGGGTAAGATCTCTAATAAGGTACCACCTGTTTTAATTTATGGCACGCCTTTAAAAATGGTCTTTTTTAAGTATCTAGGTCATATATTAACCCCCAATCTCAAAGACTATGACGACATTGAACGGGAGCGGAGAGCGCTGTCGGTTAGAGCGAATATGCTGGCTCGCAGGTTTGCACGATGCTCACTTTCTGTTAACACTCTTTCGAGCCTACTGTACATCTTTTTACACGAGCAGCCTGTGGGCTAGATATACGCAAAGATCGTACAACGCTCTCCGCGTTCAGTACAATAACGCGTTTAGGATGCTGGTGGGGCTGCCCCGCTTCTGTAGTGCGTCGGGGATGTTCGCGGATGCGCATGTATATTGTTTCTACACAACCAACCATGCGTAAAAGGTGCGGTTCCATGGTGCGCAGGGTGTGGAGCAGCTCAAACAGTATCCTAAGCATGATTTCAAGTCGCCTAGACTGTATTTTCGTGGATCGCTATTGTGCCATCTCACATGGGTTGTCACAGCGGTGATACACTACTATTTGTGTCAGTTTTTTGTGATATAGTTGTAATAGTTGTTGTTGTGTGTGTGTTGTTTGTGTCATTTGTGAGTCATATGAAATGAAATTGTTTATTCTGTAAATAGGATATCGAAATCAGTTTTACACATCATATAAAAAAAATATTAAAAATAAGCTAGATGAGTTCGGCGTTTCCTATCTGACTACTCTGAGAAGAAAGGCCGAAACAAACTCAGAGGTCGCAGTCTCTTTTAAAGTCCAGACATAGTCTTGGTCAGGCCATATGAGGACCATGTAGATAAGTGTCTGAAAAGGTCTTTTGAGGAAAGAACCACACAGATTTGAGTGGACCTGTCCAGTCAGTGCAAGCATTTGTCAGTAATCGTGGAGTGCAACTCAGAACTTAAGGAGCTCAACTCGACGAACAATACCAAAGAAAGGACATTTGGGCCGCATAAACTACTCAAACTGCCAGACCATCACTAAAACTAGCAGAGAAATAAAAACAATATCCACATAGTCCTCACATTCACAATAGTTAAAATAATATAATACTTTACAAAGTAATCATGTCATTTTGAATATAATTTTCAACAATGTCAATGTGTTTATAAAACTGGTATATGTTGATTTTACATAATTAAAATGTCTAGTTTTATGGTTTTATCACAAGGCTTAGCAGAGCGAGCAGTTCAATCCCAAGCTTTTTTATCTTCTAAATAATCTGAAATTGTATAGTACCCTTTTTTACAAAGTTTGGTTTTAATACAGACTTTAAATCGTTTAAATCGTTTCGAATGTCAATGGGGAGTTTGTTGTAAAAACGTATACATTGACCCATGAATGAGTTGCCTACTTTGTGGAGACGTGTGCGATGTACAGCAAGGTTGTGTTTATTCCTGGTATTTAAACTATGAATATCGGGCATTTTCTTAAAATTTGATACATTTTTGTGCACATACAATAGGTTTTCAAAAATATATTGTGAGGCTACAGTCAGAATATTTATTTCTTTGAATTTTTCTCTAAGGGAATCTCTTGGACCTAGATTGTAAATGGCTCGAACAGCCCTTTTCTGTAGAACAAAGATAGTATTAATGTCCGCACAGGTTCCCCAGAGAAGAATCCCATATGACATAAGACTATGAAAATAACTAAAATAAACAATTCTGGCTGTATCTACGTCAGTTATCTGTCTAATTTTTTTAACAGCATAGGCCGCCGATCTTAGCCTTCCTGACAATTTTTCTATGTGTGGGCCCCATTGTAATTTACCGTCAATAGTGATTCCAAGAAAAACTGTCGACTCAACAGGGTCCAACTCTGTTCCATTAACCTGAACATTGGTAGATAGCTGCCTGACATTTGGGATTGAAAATTTTATGAGTTTAGTCTTTTTTTCGTTCTGTGGCTACTTATACAATAAAACGCATAAGGTGATACACGTATTTGGTCTCATGAAAAATATATGCAAAAAGAGGCTAACTGATTGGGTAAAAATTAAACTATAATGATACTGAAAACATCCTTATAATGACCTAAAAATACAATCACACACTCTCTCACACACACGCACACACCCTCACAATTACACACTCATACTACACATCTACTAACATTCGTCTCGCATCTTTCAGTCAGCGCGCTTAGTACGTAATTTATAAAATGAAAATGTAAAGGGGTGGATCCTGGTGTCCTGAAACACAGGCAAAATCAAAATCAAAATATTTAATTTCTTATTTCTTTATTTATTTAAGCAAGGTGCACGGTTCCAATTGGTCGCTTCCTATGGAGAAGAGCCAGCAAGAAACTCCACGGTTACTCTTTTCAAAATAAACTGTTTCTACAATGTTTTCAAATTACAGTGTTAATAGGTATGGGAGGACAGTGTAGGCCTATTAACAAGTACCAGGTACTTAGTAAAATAAAAAATGGTACACAAGTTTACAGCCTACAACGTTCTCACATTCACAAAATCTAAAAGAAAAGAATCTGTATAAAAGATAAACAAAATAAAAAATAAGAACCTATTTAAACCAAATGACATGATTGCCAATGCCACTACAGCTGTAACAAATCCAAATTGGTACAGTATTTTTTTACTTGTGCATAAAGTTTTAATAAATAAATAATAAAATAAAAAAAAAAAAAAAAAAAAATAGAAAATTGTAGGTAGGTATATAATGTCAAATACTGAAAAGATTATGTCAATGAAGTATGTAAAAAAAGTAAAATAAAATAATCATCGTAATTTGGGAGCAGTTAATAGACATTTACATTGTTATGCCGTTAATGAGGTACCAGGGAAGCCACATGTGCAGAAGGAATTATTGCCAAACTTCCTTATCTTCAACGTAGTCTTTAATCTTATAATATGCTTTTTTGATAAAAACACGTTTGATGTGGGTTTTGAACTTCCCATTGCTTAGTTCTGTAACAGACTTTGGTAACTTGTTATAAAAGCGGATACCGTTTATAAGAAATGACTTACTAGTTTTAGTTAATCTAAATTTGGGTATCACAATTTCATGTTTACTACGTGTATTTATATTATGGAAATCGCTTCTTATTTTGAAAAGTCCTAGGTTTTTGCGAACATACAAAATACTTTCTAAGATATAAAGTGAAGGCTGGTCAGTATATCAATTTCTTTGAATTTATTTCTAAGGGACTCACGAGGACTCATTTTGTAGATCCAGGCCATGAGCCTAGTTTAGGCACTAGTCTCCCACAATATATTATTAATTTATTATACTCATTTGAATCTTTGTCGAATCTGACCAATGTAAAATAATTTATGTATATTGTGGTGAGAAAGTCAAAGTCAAATCATTTATTTCAAATAGGCCCATGTATGGCACTTTTGAACGTCAAAATTTACAAAATATTAAAATTGATTCTAGTAGAAATAAAGTGATTGATTGATTGATTGAATTTTAAAAGGTTAAATCCGTAACTATCTGCAATATTGTATCCTTTTCGCTAGTCTCTTTACAATTTGCTATAAACTATAGAAGAATACGAACATAATGCAATATTGCTCATATTGCGCCGATGTCTGTCACACAGTTAATACTAGCACAGACATCGTCGTTAACTCTATCTTTAAAATGCTCTAAACTCTGTACATTGTGTTTTTGTTTAGGATAGATGAGTTGTATCAACATTATTGTTAACAAAAAATGTATTATTATTTTATTATTATAGCACATAGCATGATAATAATTTTTGAAAAATCTATTGTGACGTTTCCATTATTTGACATAAAGATTATTAATACCAATTTTCAAGTTAATTAAAGCATACAAAATCCTACACTGTAAAAATAAATACCCCGTTTTACCCCATTAGGGGTAGATTTTCAAAAAACCCTGATACAATTTTTTATTTATTTTCAGTCTTAAGTATAAATACTGGGTTTCAAGTTAAAACCACGCGTCAAAATTCTTCCATACAAACTTTGACACCCCCTAATCCTCCTTTAGGGTATAGTTTAGAAAAACTAAAAATGGCAAACTTTATAATTTATCATAGATAAGTATCCATGCCAAGTTTCAAGTTTATTAACTCAAGGAATAAGATTTTTCATACAAACTAAATCCCCCCTTTTTACCCCCTTAAAGGTCGAATTTCCAAAAATCCGTTCTTAGCGGACGTCTACTAACTATAAACTACCTCTCTGCCAAATTTCATCTTAATACGTCAAGCGGTTTTCGATATTTCGTGATGAGTGAGTGAGTGACCTTTCGCTTTTATATACATATATATATATAGATATATTATCTTCGGCATATCGCTCACCGTACATTTAAATGGACAACCACACACAGTGAAGATAATATATATATATGGAGTATCATAAGCTATGGCCGATATGCGACAGTTATATTAACATTCCAGAGACATTAGGGTTAACGAGTGATAGTCCACTTTAAGGAAAAACATTATTTCCTGTAAGCTATTTATTAGGTAGTTCGATAGCATATTTACGGTAAAAGTAGTATTTTCTTTGATTCTAATTGAAAACTATGCTAGTGTTAAACTCAATTAGCAAGAAGTTAGGCAATTAGTTATTGCCCAGTTGTCCACCATGATTTTAGTCAGGTCATGAGCCGATCACTCTTGTATCGGTCTATAATCCCCCCGGCAATTCCCCGGGGCATTACCAATCCCTCTCAAACGATCTCTCGATTCTACTCGCTATGGGTAACTCGCTCATTATAGCGGGCGATCTTAATACCAAACATCCCTCTTGGAATAGTTCGGTAACCAATTCCAGAGGTCAACACCTGTTCGACCTCTCAAAGTCCCTGATTTTTGATGTCATCGCTCCGATGACTCCCACTCATTAATCCCAATCATGCCCCCGATATCTTAAACGTGGCGCTCCTTAAGAACGCCAATCTAAAGTTAGAATCAATAGAAACGGTACAAGAGCTCGACTCTGATCACCGCCCGGTAGTCATGAGACTATACCCCCGCATAGGTCTCCCCGACCCGAACGCCCTATCACTAAGAGGATCACGGACTGGACGAAAGTAAGCACACAGCTGAAATCCAACACGTCCCCTCAACTAGACTCTATCCCCGACCTTTTCGACTCTATCGCTGACACCACGGCTGCGATCGACTCACTCACTGATCACGTACAAACCGTCCTGAACGATTGTTTAAGGGAAGTTCCAGCGACGGTCGTCCGTCGCTGGAGCTTGTCGGACGATGTGCGTGCATTACTGACTGAGAAGAACGCGGCCATACGTGCCTACGATAGCTTTCCCTGTCACGCCAACAAAGCCCATATGCGCTATTTACAGAGATCTGTAAAGACACGTGTAGCGGAGCTGCGGGACGCGAGCTGGGGAAAGTTACTCGGCGAACTAGAGACCACCCATCAGGCCTTCTGGGAGCTCCAGAGGAAACTCAGGGCTCCCCAATCCTCCGGCATGCCCCCCTGACCCGTCCCGATAAATCCATTGCATTCGACGATGCCGAAAAGGCTGAATGCCTCGCAGAAAGCCTCGAGGCCCAATGCACTCCCAGTTCCCTACCAGTAGACCAAGCTCACCTACAAGTGGTCGACGCCGAAGTCGAACGTAGAGCCTCCCTCCCTCCCGTTGATGACCCTGACTGTCCACTGCCCCCCGTCCTCCCGGACGAGGTGCATGACATCATCAAAGGTCTTAAAGCCCGTAAAGCCCCCGTTCCGATGGTATCACCAATAGGGTGATCCAACTTTTCCCTGCCCACCTAATAATGCTTTTGACCACCATCTTCAATGGAGCCTTAAGCAACAATATCTTCCCCCAGTCGTGGAAATAAGCCTCAGTCATCGGTATCCCGAAGCCCGGTAAGCCCCAAACCGAGCCCTCCAGTTACCGTCCCATAAGGTTTTCGGAAAAATCTATGAGAGGCTTATTTATAAGCGTCTCAGAGACTTCGCCGAGACCAAGGGCCTCATCCCCAACGAACAATTCGACTTTCGAACTGAGCACTCTAGCGTGCATCAGGCCCACCGCATCGTAGAATTCGTAAGCGCTGGTTTCCAACGCGGTTCTATGACCGGTATCCCGAAGCCCGGTAAGCCCCAAACCGAGCCCTCCAGTTACCGTCCCATTGGTTTTCGGAAAAATCTATGAGAGGCTTATTTATAAGCGTCTCAGAGACTTCGCCGAGACCAAGGGCCTCATCCCCAACGAACAGTTCGGCTTTCGAACTGAGCACTCTAGCGTGCATCAGGCCCACCGCATCGTAGAATTCATAAGCGCTGGTTTCCAACGCGGTTCTATGACCGGTGCAGTATTCTTCGACGTAGCGAAAGCGTTCGATAAAGTCTGGCACAACGGCTTATTACACAAGCTGTACCAACTCGGTGTGCCAGATCGTCTCGTGCTCATCTTACGAGACATTTTATCGAATCGCGTCTTCCGTTATCGTATCGAAGGAGCGCTATCCACTCCCCGTCCCATTAGCGCAGGTGTCCCTCAGGGCTCTGTGGTGTCCCCCCTCATATTCACGCTATACACAAGCGATATCCCTAAAGGTTGCCGTAGGTCGCAGTTGGGTCTGTTCGCAGACGACACTGCCATCTACTTCAAATCTAGATCCCCCGACATTATTGGCCTCACTCTCCAACGCGCAGTCGATAGACTGGCCGCATGGTTTACAAAGTGTCGAATAGAAGTAAACCCCGATAAAAGCCAAGCGGTTTTCTTTACGAAACCGCGTACAAGGCTCAGAAACCCCCTCCCCCGTCCGATCACCATGTTCAGCAAGCCGATCCCTTGGGAGAAGCGAGCCAAATATATCGGTGTTATTCTAGACCATCATTTGACCTTCGCAGAGCACATAAAGATGGTTCGTTCGCGAGCCGCTTTCGCTCTCGGTAGACTCTTTTACCTGGTGAATGCACGTAGCAAATTGTCACTTAGGTGCAAATTGCGCGTTTACACGGCGTGCATTCGACCAATCATGACCTATGCGGGTGCTGTCTTTGCTCATGCAAAACCCCGTCATATCCATAGGATGCAAACAGTCCAAAATAGATTCCTCCGTAGGGCCACAGGTTCCCCCTGGTTCGTTAGGAACGAGGCACTCCACCTCGACCTAAAGATTCCCACAATCCACCAATTTCTAAAACGCCTTTCCAAGCGTTTCTTTGAGTCCGCGGCCAAACATCGCAACCCTCTGGTTGTCGAGGCCGCCAGTTATGTCCCGAGTAGAATCAGTCATGTTCGCCGCCCAAGGCATATTCTCGTAGACCCCGATGACCCCATAACCCTCCTCCAGGAGAGCAATAGGGAAACAAGTACACTGTACAAATACAGACGCCTCCCGTCATTCCGACCACGCCGCCGAGGTCCTTTGCGATCTCGACCGCCGCGCCCCCGAGTAAATAATACTCCCCCCCGACCCTTGCTCGAAAACGAGGTGCCAGCAGTTGTTGCAGCTGTGCACGTAGCTTTAAATTCCCCGTTTAATAATAATGATCAAAACCTTTTGATCCAGCCCGTCCCAGCTTTTGATGTCCTCCCTCCGGATAACGCCCTAAGCCGAGGCTCGAACCCCGCAGCGGGTGCCCTTAGCGAGCGTTCATCCTAAGCTTTTTAGCTTAGTTTATGTGTGCCCTGGCTGGAGGCTTTGAGTGTAGTAGCTTAAGGCAACCACAGGATTGACCGGTTAAACAGCCATGGTTTCAGGAACCAGCTGTGAGATGCCATTCAGAAAAAAAAAAATATTTTAGTAATTACCATGTTGTTATGTCTATAGTTATTGCCCAGACTTTAACTGAAATGCATAATTAGCATTGAAATCCCTTGGACAATTCTGTTAAAGATTCTGAGATAAAAACTGAGGAAAATAATGACCACGTTTAAAGTAGAAACAGATGTTACAAAAAATGAAGAGAAGAAAACGGAATTACCAGCATCTAGAAGGATAACTATTTGAGTAACACTGTAATTACTAATTACATAGGCCAGTAATTTTTGTCGTTCCATTGCGATCAAAAACCAATTGACATTTTTTTTTTTGTGTGGGAAATTATCAAACAACTTCTCCCGGACTCTTACTGACTAAAACCGACCCGTGTTTCTTCGGTTGCCCTGTTGCCGGGGGCCACGATGTCCCTTTCGGCCCATGTGCTTGTTCAAAAATATTTCATATTCGTTGTGTTCCAAAAAGACAAGAGGTATACATACCCGATTATTGATATTAATAAATTTTTATGCCACAACTATTTTAATATAGAAGAAGAAGAAAGTCTGAACTCTGATGATTCTGACTCATCGACATTGATCTTAAGATAAACAACAGAATGTTCTAATATTCGCGTAAAAAATAAACAAAAACAAAATTTTTTGGGTAAACCCTTTAAGTAAAGCGTTAGATATTTTATTTATTAGTACTTAGGTACTTCGTGAAATAAAAAATATTGGTACCTACTGACACTTCTAATAGGTACTACTGAGTTGGTAAAAAAGCAGTGTTACACCTTTTATAGTACCTATGTGTATATGGCGTTATGTTAATAACCTACAATATTTTGCATGGCGGCACTAACAAACATGATCTTTAAGGTTTAGTTCTTATGTGGTCGTCTACCCTGATTTTACCATTTTTTACCGACTTCCAAAAACGAGGAGCTTACAAGTTCGTAGCGTGTTTGTTTTTTTTTTGTTCATTTTTTTTTAATGATATCCACCGATTTCTCCGTCATTTATGACCGCATTTGAAAATTATTTTTTGTTTGAATGGGTATGCTCTCAAGGTGGTCCCATATACATTTTATTAACTTTGCTTGGATAGTTTTTGAGTTGGGGTAAGTAATACGTATTTTTTCCCACTTAGTACCTATGTGGATGATATGATAAGTTCCTGTCATTGTTATTTAAATAGCAGGTATGGTATTTGAATTTGTGCGGGGTACCACAACTAACTTTTTAAAATAAAAACTTAAAAAAAAAACACTAGAAATCGAAAAATAACTTTAATTTCGGAAGTCGGTGGCAAAAAACGAAAATTCAAAACCAAAGACCCCGACTTCCGAAATTAAAGTAATTTTTCGATTTGTAATGTTTTTTTTTTTTAATTCGGTTGATTCAGATTCAGATTTTTTTTTTTTTTTTTTTTTTTTCTTTTTGTAAAAAGTTTTTTTTATTTCTAGATGCAACATGCATAAATCGAATCCACTGTCCCAATTTTCGTCAGATGAGCTGTTAATTAGGTCTAGCAATAGTACATTTAGTATGCGCTTCATTGCAAACACTGAACAGCCTGTACATGAAACAACCGCCCGGTAGAATGACGCTCTCGCGATATATTATCGTATCTTAGCCGTGTGTGGTCGGTTAAAATATCTTTACTTTAAGCGCTGTAAGTAATATAAATATTATCTTCAAATTTTGTGACTAGCCGGCCGGGGGGGTCCGCGCGGCCCACGTGTGGCCCAGCGAGCGAACACGGCGGACAGGCCGACAATCGGCTTCTCTGTAATCGCGACAGATCATGGGCGAGCTCATAGACTTCTTTCTTATATCTATGGGCGAGCTCATGAGGGCGCGCGGCGTCCGCTCGATGTCGCACGCACTCAACAAATTATCTTGCGCTACTTCTACGGATTAGCATTACTACCGAACCGTCTTCACCGAGTAACATAGTAGTCGTAACATGATCATTTAGTCTGTATAGCTTGCCAGCTACGTACGTGGATCACAGAGCACAGGCGCACGCACTCTTTGATATAATGAAGCACACGACATTACTTTCCTCTATGCACACGACAGACAGCAGCGAATTCGCAGCTGTCAAAGCGACCGAGAACACAATGCTACAATGAGGTTAAAAACTGAAAGCTCTTAACAGGTGGCAGCACAGTTGTACGTCTTTATAAACCGCCATTGTTGTGTTTGTTTACTTTTGTGTCGATCACAAATTATACAAAAACTAGATAAATGTGTATGAGACTTGGAGTGTAGAACTATTAATAGACGAGGTAAGGACGGGGGAAGCGTCTACCACTGGTAAAAAGGCAGCTTTAGTGGAAAAGTCAATAAATTATGAACGTTTTATAATTGTAGAAAGTAGTGCCTGCTTGGCATCGTCATGCATCGTCGAACTCCCACTTGTTCTGAAGTTGGTCGATTTTTATGTTAGCTACTGTTCTCATGAAAGCTCTAAAGTTGATAGTCTCCTTTTTTGTCATTCCTTCTAATTTACTGTCTTCATTTGGAACTCGCGTATCTCTACATTGCTGTTGCGGTGCCTGTGAATAAGACGAATCCTATGCTTGCTTCGATGTCCCCGCAACTGCCGGCGGCTAGTGAAGTTCTTGCTGTTTTGACAACAAGTGCTCCATGGTTTTGGTAATTAGCTGCTTGATCGACAAATAGACTTCCTTTGCCTTATCAAAACAATTTTTTATGAAATACACATGGTTAAATTCAGCAAGTTCACAGCACTTTCTATGGTTGCGTTGATATTCTCTCCAATAATTTTCTAATATCTCCAACTTCTGTTTGCAGTAATCTATAGTTTTTCGTTCAGCTCCGTCTTGCTTGATGTTAGCTAGAAGTTTAACCAAGGAGTCGTAAATCTCCGTTTGACCAACTGCTAACTGCTCCATTATTCCCACGGTCAATTAAATACGCAAGTGAAAATAAAGTGTATAAAATGGTTTGGTCTGACCTTATATTCTCCTTACGCCACAGCTGCCCAATTTCTTCAAAATTGATCTCTCTGCCTACCTACTTTCCCTATAAACTGGTAAAATACAAAACACTGGTTGAAAGGTCCCGGCGTACAAACACTTCACTGTACTTCGCGAACCGAGGCCCTTAATGCCCGAAGGCCCGTGTAGAAAGTAGTGCCTGCTTGGTTTAGCACTACCTTCTGTGTTGGTTGATATTTGGTTGATTTGGTAATAAATTAGACTGGTTTAATGATACGAAATAATATGGTTTAAAGGTTATATTGAATACTGGATATTATATTTTAAATGGTAAATCTAAGCTAAATTAGCACTAAGATGGTTTGATTTGGTTTGGTTTGAGTTACGCGGTTGGTATCCGAATACGTACTGAATGGTAATAGATGCGATACATGCATTTATGGAAATGCACGCAGGCAAGTGCTGAGCTGTTCGGTTGCAAATATACCGAAACGGTTGAAAATGTACCGAACAATAATTTATAGGTTATTTTGTGTTTGTTGACTTTAAGTTCGTTTTTTGTTAAAGACTGGAGGCGTACGATTGAAGTAACCTGATCAGAGTTGAAAACTAACCCAGGCATGATCTTCCTGACAGAAAAACCTCAGAGATAGCACTTCTAGCAGTGATCTAATATGATAATATAATACACACATAGTTTACTATAATTTACATAATATCATATCACAAGTGCCTGTATGTAATGAAAACAGCCTTAGTTCTCTTGGGAGCATTACCTATAAACCACTTTCTCCCATAATCGACGAAATATCGGATTCTAAATTTTTTCGGAGAGCTTTCTCCCACAGTTTTCTTCTTACTTATACTGAACATCTTTGGCAAACACATTGGTCCCCGTATTTATGCAGTAAACAGTTGCGCAACTGGGCTCAATTATTAATTATGCGTAAAAGAAGTCGCTTGTATACAAAAAATGTATGGATAGCTGTCAAATTATCAGACGCTGAAGATCAGCGCCATCTGAAGTGAGCAAGTGGCAGTTTTTATCCCCATTAATGATTTGTGTTCACTGATGGCAGGTTCGATTAAAGGCTCGTGTAGACCAGCGTGACACGCGACGCGACACAAAGGCACCGCTCGTCGCGCGACGAGCGGTGTCTTTGTGTCGCGCTGGTTTGCACGAGCCTTAAACAGAAAGAAAAGCACTTTAATTTCATTCAGATATGCTATCGTTAACAACAGGCAGCGAACTACTTACTACTAACACCTGTTTTAGAGAGAGAGGGTGGTCTGTAGTGTTCGTACCGTCGAGCGAGTAGTGTGCTACAGTGTATGTAAGTACTGGTGGTTGTGAGTGTTAATGAGTGTGTCGTGGTGTGCAGGCGCCTGGAGGAGAACCAGCTGTCGGCGGTGCCGGCCGCCGTGCGCCTGCTTCCGCTGCTCGAGGATCTGTGAGTACCCCCATATGTACTTTAACCCGCGTGATTTTTCACCAGCGTTAGCGTAGCAGGATATACTTGCACGGATCGATTTGCTTCAAAGGGAATTTAGGCGCAATACATTAAGCACGACAGGACAGCCCTCGCTGCAGTGTGGGTGGCTGTGCAACACAATAGAATTGAGGGTTAAGCAAACTTACCTAAGTGAAATTTGACTATCATTACATGAGACGCTGCATCCTTCAGATTTACTTATTTCACTGTGTAGATTTTAGAGTTTTCAGATTAAATTATCACCAATACAACTTTTTTTTTTCCAACCAAAGTATTTGCTTAATATACCTACTTATACCTAAGCGAACAGTCTTAACTTACGTCCTCTGGCATAACATATATATAGCTAACTCTTTATTATCTTGATATACCATTATTATTGTTCCTATGTTAAACAAATGACTTATAGCTTATGAGTTTATGACTTAAAATAATAATAATACGTACAATCATGTAGAGGTATAAAAAAAAACGTGTGCAGTCCGGGGACGCCCATCAGTCCGGGAACGCCCATTAGGAACGAAGTTCCTTCTCACGTAATAGTATGATTTTTTTAAAAGGAAAACAAAATTTTCGCAGCCGCCATCGTGGATTTACATTTTGACCTCATTATCGACTTTAACACCCTCGAAAACTATGAAAACGATTATGAAATCTCTTCATCAGAAGTACCCATAGCATGTTCGATAAAAATCTACAGAGAGACGTGAGGTTGTCGGTATTGGGTGCCTGTATAATATCAAGGGTTGGTTCTGGAGATTGTGTCGTCAAATCTGGTTGATCATCATTTTGCTTTTTGCAAGTCAATTAAAAAAGCCCAATTTCGTAATATACTCAAATTTGATCCATTTATAACCGACTTCAAAAAAAGGAGGTTTCTCAATTCGACCGTATATATATATATTTTTTTTTTATGTTTGTTCGCGGATAACTTCGTCATTTATGAACCGATTTTCAATAAAAAAAATTAAGTGGGCTTCCATACAACAGACATGATTTTTTTGCCGTTTTTATAGATAACTAGCTTTTGCCCACGGCTTCGCCCGCGTGGATGTCGGAAAATATTCCACAGGAACGTACTACCGAGATTTCATACCTAATAACCGAGGAAATTGTCATTGACTCCTACCGCTGCGCCCGCGTTGCTACGCGTAATTTTGAAACTGTGATATCTTTTAAACTATTCATTTAAATAAATGATATGATGTCAAGGCATATTTTAATCTAAATTAAATGCCCAATTTAAATAACATATTTTATTGAATAAGGATTAATACTATACCGGTCAAAAAAGCTTCGGAAATAACAATTAAATTTTTATCAAATTCTGAGAGATAAAAATGGTTATTGTGGGTCATCCTTAGAAGATAGACATATGCCATCGCGGACTTTTTTGTTGAACTTTTTAAGATGAACAATACCGTTGAACATAAATTTGATGTATCTTTTTCTGTTTAGGCAGCGCACGCCAGTAAAGCTCCCAGTCGGCATGTTTTTTTCCGACTTCTTCAACAATCTTCAACAATTCGTCCAATTTCAGCCAAACACAAAACCTTAATAAATTATACACTAAAACCTTCCGCATGAATCACTCCGTCTATTGGTGAAAACCATTTGAAAATCTGTTCGGTAGTTTTTGAGTTTATCGCGTTCAGACAGACAGACAGACGCGGCGGAGGACTTTGTTTTATAATATGTAAGGATGGTACGGAACCCTTCGTGCGCGAGTCCGACTCGCACTTGGCCGGTTTTTTTAACTTCCAAAATCTCTGAACTGCAATCACTTGCGAAAATAAGGCGGAAACTATTATGTCATTACATTGTATTGGGTTGCCAGGCATAGAAAATAATGTTGCTACTTGTACGTCTACAATTTGTATAATTTATTTCTACAGGCGTAATTATTTTGCACGAACATTGTAGAATGTTTTATAAGTTTTTAAATAATAAGATATATTTTTTTATGTTATACTGGTTGCTTCTTTATTATAGGTTGGGGAAAAAGTCTTTTCGCATTATAGTATGTATGAACTTGTAATAAAATCTCTTTGGCTATACTATTTGTATCTGGCTGGTTTTGGTATCATTGAAAGTTTAAATTTTAAAGAACATAATTCCAAATTCAAATTAGGAAAATGTGTGATTTTCATTTGTTTTACGTACTGTCAAGATGAGTGAATCTAATGAAAAAATTTTACTACAAAAAAGGTAAAAAGGCAACGCAAGCCGCGAAAAAAATTTGCGATGTTTATGGACCTAGTGCAGTGTATGTGAGAGTAGCACAAATTTGGTTTAAGCGTTTTCAATCCGGAAATTTTGATGTCAAAGATGCACGTCGCTCTGGTCGCCCTGTTACGGATAAAATGGATGCCATTTTTGAAAAAGTGGAGCAAGATCGGCATATCAGTAGTTACGACGTAGCTGAAGAACTGGGAATTGACCACAAAACAGTTTTGGCGCATTTGAAAAAAACTGGGTACACCAAAAAGCTCGATATTTGGGTACCTCACGAGCTCACTGAAAGAAACCTAATGAACCGTGTACTCATTTGTGATTCTTCATAACGACGTAATGAAACCGAACCATTTTTGAAGAAGCTGATAACTGGTGATGAAAAGTGGATCACGTACGACAAGAACGTGCGAAAAAGGTCGTGGTCAAAGGCCGGTCAGGCTTCACAGACTGTGGTGAAACCCGGGTTAACTCACAACAAGGTGATGCTGTGTGTGTGGTGGGATTGTAAGGGCATTATTCATTAAGAGCTGTTACCACCAGGCAGGACCATCGATTCTGAACTCTACTGCGAACAACTGATGAGATTAAAGCAAGAAGTTGAGAGCGGCCGGAATTAATCAACAGAAGGGGTGTTTTTTCATCATGATAACGCTAGACCTCACACACATCTTTAGCCACTCAGCAAAAATTCAGAGAGTTTGGCTGGGAGGTGTTAATGCATCCGCCGTATAGTCCTGACCTTGCACCTTCAGATTTCCACCTGTTTTGGTCTCTTCAGAATTCTTTAGGCAGTGTCAGGTTAACATCACGTGAGGACTGCCAAAACCACTTGTCGCGGTATTTTGATCAAAAGTCCCAACATTTCTATAGCAATGGGATCATGTCCCTACCTACAAGATGACAAAAAGTTATCGAACAAAATGGTACCTACATACTTTAGTTAAATGTAAATAAACTATATTAACAAAATGTTTTGAATTTTCTTAAAAAATGCGAAGCAACTTTTTCCCTAACCTATTAATTAACACGTTAATTGTTGTGATTTAACATATCGAATACTTCTAAATATTTTTAGAGACACTTCAATGTTACAACTTATGTTGCAAACACTCTCCAGGACATACATCACGTACTGTAACGCTAAAAATAAAGAAAATTTGTTAATTCATATTAAAATGAGATGTTAGATGGTCATAAAGTTGAAAAAACCGGCCAAGTGCATGTCGGACCACGCACAATGTAGGGTTCCGTAGTTGGGATGAATTTATCCCAAGAACAAACTTAACTTTGTAATTGAAAAAAAAAATCT